>OZ024715.1:5255766-5607544 GCA_964016945.1 Microplitis deprimator | reverse complement strand
GGTGAAAGGAACACCCCATATTGATTATCATAAGAAGATCAGGTGGGGTGTTCCATACACCCCATCGCATTTTCGACACAATATGATACCGAAGTGTTTGGAGCATAAAAATTTATAATTATTCTGTATGAATAACTCATTTAAGTAATTATGACAAAATTTTTGATATTTTTGATATTTCAGATTTATTTTTATAGTTCGTAAAAACTTTAAATTGTTTGAAAACCTAATGCATCAATTTCAAGTATCAAATTTTTATTTGGACTTAATTACAATTGCAGTGTCGTAGTTGAATTATGAAATGTAATTTCACTATCTATGTTTTTAATTCAAGCACACAAAAATTATTCGGCCTGACAACAATATAAAATTTGTAAAATATTTATTGTTTTATTACATACGTCATACGTTTATCATTAAGTAAAACTCTAAACTTTTTTATTTTGAGAAACTTCCAATGATCTTTCTGTAATGATTTTAAAAATGAAAACATCAATTTATAATGACTCATATGCAATGTCTTTAAAATTAATAATCTAATATTTTTTTAAGCTAATATCATGTTAAACTGAAAAATATACCTTAGCTATATAATATCATCAGGTGATTCAGTACTATTGTTTATTTAGACGCATTCTCATTGAAAATAACTATTATTTTGGTAATTGTTAATACGATTACATTCAGGTGAAAAATAAATTATCTCTTCACGGGAATATCTATAACTTACGCGGTTGGGGGGGGGGGGGAGGGGGGGCTAAATAAATCTTATGCGGTTAACTTGCTTATTTTTTACATAGATTCGCAGTTAAATCATAAAATAGAGCGTGAATGAATAATGACAAGTTGACGGCAGATTGAAAAAATTTTTTACAATTTAAATCATTTATCAATCTATCTCATTAACTGCTACCTATAGAATGCTGTTATGTTTTCACTGCTATGGGTTTTAATGCCAGTTTTTTGCCAAGTTACTATTGGAATACTTCCTAGTTCCTAATAGCCAAAGTTTCTCGTCAGAAACATGTTGTCAATTTGATGTGATCAACTCGACAACAACTTGACACTGTGATTGTTGGCTGAAAATTGGTTTCAACTTTTCCAGGAAGTTGGCATCAATCTGCTGCCACAACTTGCCATCAAGTTGACGCAGGAAGTTTTCTTCAAGCTAGTGTCAATTTAGTTATCAGGATTAAAAGAAAAAGCAAAAATAATAAACCAATTACTCTTGATTATTGTTTCTTTAAAAGAAAGAATGGTTAGCAACCCAGGGCAGTGAGGGTTATTTTCATTCATATCACTAAAATAAAGTCTTATTAATCTAGCTCAATACCATCCCGTCATCTACGCGCAATTTGACTGTTGGTTGAGCTCAATTGGCTATTGGGGAACCTTTAAATTGGAGAAAAATTAATCGTAAATTTTTATTTTCAACTTTTGCCGTGAAATCGTCCGCAAATTCGGGCAGCAGATTTCAGGTAATTTTAACATCAAATTACCCTCAATTTCAAGCTAAAGTGGCTATTAGGGTAACTGCTATTTATCTTGCCGTTGTGTACTTAACTTCATGCGCAGGAAGTTTAAAAGCTTAACTTCTATTTTGTCATAATGTTGAAGAGTACGTAGAGGTTTCATGCTGTTGATTTTTTTATGTCAACTTGATGTTTATAGGTTAATCTATAATTTTTTGTAATTTTTTAAAAGGTTGTTTGATGAGTTTTCTATGTGAGGACAATACTAGTGTCTTGAAACTAATTAAATTTTTCAGACAATCTCATCGTTCATGTTGGTTTCAGTTTACTGTTGTGTAGCCAGCTGGTTACACTGCGCTCTCTATGACCACCCTATAGAAAAATGAAATAAAACAATTAATCCTATACGCGGAAATTTTCGAATATCTTATGTACTTAGATATAGAATAAATATTTAAATATAGGATAAACATTTAGATACAAAATAAATAAAATAAATAATCAAATATAAAAATAGATATATAAATCTATAGATATAGTAATACCGTAGAAATAAAATAAAACTAAAATAAAACTACAATTATTGTAATGGTCACTTAGAATGTAAGCTAGTTGAATATTTTGGGAAAACCCACGAGGATTCCTCACCAGATGTCTAATCCCATATTTTTTTGCTATAATCCTCTTGTTGGCAAAACTTTTCCAAAATATTCATAAACTAATTAAGGGATTATTTTGCTGGGCCTAAGCTGGGGACAATAGGACTGGACTCCTTGGCAGCGACAGTCCCGGAAAAAACGAAGTTGCTGTGACGTAAAAGTCCGCACGGACTTACGATGCTGAGAGGGGATGAAGGCGAGTAGCGTTGGGACTCAACAGCAGCGCACGCAAACACCTTTGACTACTCATACACCCCCTCTCTAAAAAAGGGGATCACGGAAGAAAAACGAAGGACGAACACATTCTACGTTGCGGACATCATTCGATTCTAAGCTTGGTAACCAACTTGCACGTTGGAATTTTAGAGAGTTAAAATACTCGTAAAATTCAATCTAAATTTTGTGCAAAATATACGAATAAAATATCACTATTATTCTTCTAACGATTAAATGAATTATTTTTATTTATTAATATAAAATTCTAACTACGTATAAAAATATTTAAACCTAATTTAAATTCAAATAGCCAGACATCGCGCGCTTTTTTAATCCCACAATTTTCCTCCGCGAGCTGAACGCCTTTTAAGTTCCGAAGGGCGAATTAAAAGAAGGTTTCACGCTATAGTCAACTTGGCGGCTATACAACATTACATATAATGTATTGGAAATCTCCGTAAGTGACATCTGTGTACGACTGACAGCAAACGTCTTGCTACTTAATAGTTTTACGGTAGCGACTAGGCAGTGGAATAAATTATTTGTTGCTTACAGAAATTACTGCATACACATATTACTTTGGCTGTCACAATTTTATATTATTTCTTGCTAAATTAAATATTTCGATAAAATGGTAATTTTTTTATTTTATTAAAGTTTTCATTACATTAGTGAACATTATATATATTCTATAAAAAAACTTAAGTGTTTTAACTATATATTTATTATTGTAAACGTTATATTCTTGGTTATGTTTATATTAATTTTGTCTACAATAAATCTGAATATTTTAATTGTACTTGAGTATATAAAGATATCTTTATATATTTTTATCACTCGTTTTATGCCTCTTCAAACAAATTTTATTAATTTTTTTTTTTTTTGAGTGAGCAATCTATATTGACAATGTGTAATTTTGACAAGACTTAATTTTTTAGCACAGGCTGCTCGTATGTTTGATTTAAAAGGATTACGTGAAACATTAATTGATCAAGCTTCTACGGAATTAGAGTGGACAGAGTCTGAAGAAAGTGACTGTGACATTTTCACCGAGATTTTAGATCATGAGTTCATGTATGAGTCTGGAGATAATTCACTATATGCAAAATATAGCAGTCCAATTAAAGAAACACTTCCTACTAATAATTCTGAATATTATTTAGGAAAAGATAAAATTACTAAATGGTATAAGGTACCGTTAGAAAATCCATATCGAAAATTTACGGAAATTTTGAAACCATCAACTGGATCTAATAATAATGCTTCTTATACTAACACTATTATTGACTGCTGGCTGTTATTCATTGATAATAAGATTTTTGAACTTGTTGTTCACTACACAAATTTATTTATTGCTAAATTACGACCTCAATTTAAAAATAAACAAGATTGCAACGATACGAATATAAGAGAAATCAAAAGTTTTGTAGGTTTATTTGTATTGATAGGATTGTTAAAATCCAAAAATCAAAATTGTGATGAGTTATGGGAACAGTATGGATTAGGTGTTGATGTTTTTCGATTAACGATGAGTTTGAATCGTTTCAAGTTCCTGTTGCGTACTATACATTTTGATGATGAAAATGATAGACACTCCAGAAAAGAAATTGACAACCTTGCTATAATACGCGAAATCTTTGAATTGTTTGTTGAAAATTGCCAAAAAAATTATTCTGTTGGTGATAATATTACTATATGCGAACTCTTAATCGAATATAAAGGTGAATGCCCTTCTTATCTGCATGTTAAAGAAAAATTTTCACGCTGTGGGATGAAAATATATGCTTCTATTGATACTAACAGTTCTTATGTCTCCAATATGGTAATCCATGTAAATCAACTGAAAAGCACTTGCAAAGACTTAAGCGATCCGGAAAATATAGTACGATACTTTGTAACAAAAGTTCAGGGACAGTCACAAAATATAATTTTAAATACAAGCTTGAGTAGCATTTCATTAATAAAAAATCTGTATAATAATGATAATAATATAACTGTAATCGGAAATGTCGATAAAAATGATGAGCAGATTCCATTAGAATTCGTTACTAAATCTAATAAACAACCAAATTCGTGTATCTATGGATTTCGAGAAAATATGACCTTGTTGTCTTATTTTTCTAATAAGAACGAAAACAATATATTATTCAGTACTCCATTTAATACCAATGATTTTGATCAAGAAAATATCGATTACTCAACAATTATAAATTCATATGAGAACTCATTGAACGCTGTCAACGAAATCAAACGAATGGTCCATGAATATTCTGTAGCCAGACGAACACGAAGATATTCATTAAGCATCTGGTTTTATATGATTAACATCGCCTGTTTAAACAGTTTTATTATTTACTGTTTAAAGAGTAATAATCATATTTCAAGAAGAGAGTTTTTAAAGCAATTAGGCCTAAGTCTCGTAAATGATTCAATCAAAGATCGAGCATCAGATAAATACCTTGCTAAGCAATTGCGAGAAAATGCCGCTCAATTTTCATCAACACAGCCTTTTCATCCCCAAACTTACAATGAAGCTGAAAACAAAGCTATGCGTTGCACTGTGTGTCCTCGAAAACGAGACATTAAAGTACGGACATTCTGTTATCAATGCAAATTACCCATGTGCAAAAAACATATGTCATCAGTTTGCGAAAAATGTGTAAATTCAGCCCTTAACGTCACATAACAAATCATTGATATCAAATTTCCTATTGATTCTGACTTTCAACCAATGCTTCCAGATCATAATAAATTCTAGGATCAAAAAAATTTTTATTTTTACAGGAATTTCGAATATTTAATTATTTGTAGCAATTAGATTGATCGTATAAATGTTAATTTATTAATGGCAAGAAATTATTAAACTCGTAAACTGAGTTTTCAATCAAATAATTTATTTCTAGAACTTGATTACGATTGTAATTGACATATATTACTAAAAGTGCTAGGAGAACTTGAAGAAATGAGCAAATAAATATTCTCAAATATAACTAAATCAACAGAGTATTTGTTTACCTTTTACTTTAAATTTTTTAATAGTAAAAGTAGAATGTGTTGACATAATGTTACAGTATTTATAACTTTGTAATTGATATTAATTGTAAATATTTAAGGATTAATTGAATTTTTTGTATTTTTCATAATTATAGATGGTAATTTAATCTCTACAATGATTTATCGAGTAAGATGAGTATTGAAAATAGTTTCCATGCATAGAAAAGTGAGAATTAAAAATGATTATTACATCTACGCTATTCATATGGTGAGATGTAAAATACATCCCATGTGGATATTTGTCTTATGGTACTTGCTGCAGAGTTTGAATATTTATTGTTCAAACCCTGATAGATAGAGATTCTGATCAGAAAGTTGGTATACATGAGTTGCGACCAACTTGATGACAAGTTGTCAACAACTTTCAACTTTTGTAACTGTTGACTACAAGTTGTTCAAAAAGTTGGCGACAATCTATTGCCGCAACCTTTTGAAAACTTTGTGGAAAACTTGTAGTCAACATTTGCCACCAACTTTCTCAGAAAGTTGCCATCAACTTATGGAAATGCCAACTTTTGCGGCCAACTTAGTGACAGCTTGTGGCAGTGAATTGTCATCAAGTTGCTGCCAAATCGGCTATCAGGGAAATTAACTACTGATAATGACATTATCATTTATGAGTCATTATTAAACTGCATATTAATTGCTTAGAATACATGTATATCAACATTAATTAATTTTAATATATGTTTAAATTATTATTGAAAGTAATATTTAAATTAAATTTTTTTTTAATGTTACCTTTCGAATTCTACTATACCAACTCATGCGACTCATTTGTAACATTAGAATCGTCATTGATCGTGAAATCTTTTAATATCGATAAAAATATTCTTTGCTGATCATAAAAACTGCTGCTGGTAATCAAGATCCTGATAAATTTGGTTGACAAAATGAGCGCGCTGACCAATCTAGTTATTATTGTATTTGAAAGAACCTCATTTGCGACCGTCTTTTGTTTAATGCGTTAGATTCTTTGTCGCGTACAATTCTGCCATTGTTGTCAAGTTGTTGTAGCGAATGAAAAAATTGTGCAATGAATAAATTGAATCATAATTCTAAAAACGTGTTTTCCGTAGTGAAAAAAAGAAAAAAATTCTATTTAATGAAAGGAAATGTACGATTAGCATGTGTCAGTAGTAAGTAAATGACTTTTTTTTTAGTTGCTAGTATCAAAATGTCGAAGCTATTGTTAGAAGCCATTTTATAATATGCGTCGTAATTTATAAAATTTTTGTCTCTTTAGATTCTGAGAGCTTATCATCTATTTGTCGATTGCTAAATAATAATCTACCAAAAGCACAATTAACAAGATTAAACAGCGTTACGTTTGAACAAAATAATTTAATTAATTCGAATAATAATAAAAATTTAGACGATGACCTTGATACAAATTCAACAAATGTTGATAAAAAAAATTCAGTTCATGATACCAAACAAAGTATACTGAGTACTCGTAATAATTATTCTGACTATGAATCCAAAATCAACGTAGCAAGTGTTAATAACAATCAATTATGTGACAAAGATGAAAAATTTTGCTCGATGAAAATGGTATATTACAATGTTTTTTTAATTTTTAAAAAAAACTTCAATGGATTTTTTTTTATTTATAAATATTTAAATAATATTTTTACTATTCATAGGCTATTTCTTTGGATAAAACAGATCTTCGCGTAGATACTTTAGAGAAATCATCGAAAAACTTAGCAACACAAATTGGATTTTCTGCCGTAATTGAAAATATTAAAACAAATAATACTGATTATGCAAAAAATAATGAAAATAAAAGCACTGATAAAAATATTCTAAATGAAAAAAATGTTGAGTTTTGTTCGACGAACAAAAAGTTGATAGAAACGGTATATTATTATTTTGCATTAATTTACTTAAAAATATTTAGTGAATCATTTTAGATTTTTCGATGCTTAATTAATATTTTGTGTATTCATAGGCTATTTTTTCGGACCAAACATCTACTCTAAAAGAGACTTTAGAGAATCCATCAATCAGTTCGATAGTACCAATAGAATCTTCTGCCTCAATTGCAATTATAAAAAAAATAAGTGATGATTACACCATTGATAATGAAAATAAGAATATCGACACACATAATTCGAATAGTAAAAATGGAGCAATTTGCCTGACAAACGAAAAGTTAATGGAAATGGTATGTTATTATTTTTTTTTTATTTAATTCAAATATTTTTAGTGGATCGTTTAAGGTTTTTCAATACTTAATTCTAACTTTTACTATTTGTAGGCTATTTCTTTGGGTCAAACACCTGCTCTGGTACACATTTCGCATGATTCATCGAATGACTTGACAACCATGATTGAATCTTCTGCCTTGATTAAAAATACGGATTATACCATAGATAATGAAAATGAAAGGACTGATAAAAGTAATAAAAATGAGAAGAATGAGTTTTGTTTGACGAACGAAAAGTTGATAGAAACGGTATACTATAATTTCGTTTTATTCCACTCAAAAATTTTTAGTGGGCCATTTTAGATTTTTCAATAGCTAATTAAAATTTTTTTTGTTTATAGGCTACTGCTTTGGACCAAACACCTACTCTGTTACACACTTCGCAGAATCTATCTGTAAATGTGAAAATGCCAGTAGAATCATCTGCCTTAATTGAAATTACACAAGAAATAAGTAAAGATTACACTATTGATAATGAAAATGAAATTTCCAATAGACAGGATTCAAATTGTAAAAACGAAGCACTTTGCTTGATAAACGAAAATTTAATGGAAATGGTATATTATCATTTCTTTTCATTTAATTCAAACATCATTTAGTAAATCGTTTTAGGTTTTTCAATACTTAATTTAAATTTTTAATATTCATAGGCTATTTCTTTGGATCAAACATCAATTCTAGCACACACTTTACAGGCTACATCAAAAAATTTCACTAACTCAACCGAATCTACTGCTTTCTTTCAAATAATAGGAGAAAAGTATCAGGATACGCATGCCATTAAGGTACAGTTATTCTTAATAAGAGTATTTCATAAGTCTGATACTTCTGTTTTTCTCCGGCTATAATTCGGATGATCAAAAAATTCAATTTAATATTCTTCGCAAATATTTATTTAAATTAATATAAGATGCATTCGATGTTATGATATTTAAGTTATATTGATATTTTGATTTAATTCTGTCGCCAATTTATTAACTTCTGTTATCTGGAAAAAAAAATTGATCTAATTACATACGTAATGAAAAAAAAAACAATCATGGCACTTTTTTTGGTAGTTTTAATCTCTAATCTCTACTAGTAGAGTACTTAAAATTCAACTTAGAAGCTAAGTATAAAATTTTATAACATTCTTAAATGGTTTTTATCATTTAAAATTTGTACCTCTTATAAAATTACAATTTTGAAATTCAATTTTAATTAGTGAATGTATTGAATCGCCTAGCTAGCTACGATTTAGCAATATCTCATGATATTGAATTCATATTATATGATTCAGAATGGTACGATTCTATGACAAAAAAAGATGCATTTTTATAAATAATTTATTATATTTTTTTTTTTTTTTCATTGAATTGAAATGTATTACGTACATGAAAAAAAAATTCGTATTCATTTCTAATATTGTTATAAATTTTTTTTCTTAGATTCATAATTGCGAAGAAAGTGTTCCGGTACAATGTACACCAACAAATTTATCAAAAGAAATTTCAGATCCATCAAATAACGTGAAACTAGTAGAAAAGAGTGACATAGCTACCAACACTGTAGATCATGATATAAGCGTTGATTCTGAAGCGTTTGGAAATGTACCAAGAGAAACGGTTTGTATTAGAAAAGACATAATATATTGCTAGTTACCCCCATGAAAAAAATTTATAAAAAAAATATATTTTAAATAGCTAACTTTTGGCCGATTTTCGCATATATTTTATATATTTTAAATACATTAAAAATATAATAAAAATATAGGTGTGATAATATAAAAAAAATATATTAGTAATATATTTTAAATCTATAAAAAATATAATTATGAAAATATAAAAAGTTTATATAAAAAATATATTTTTAATTCAACCAACAACCTAGGTAAAAAAAATATGAAAAAAATATATTTTTTGAAAAAAATATATTACCACACCTATATTTTTTTTATATTTTTAAATATAAAAAAAAATATATTTTTTGTATATTTTTAAATATAAAAAAAAATATATTTTTTGTATATTTTTAAATATAAAAAAAAATATATTTTTTGTATATTTTTATGCATGCCTTTTTTTATATATTCTAAGATATATTTTTAATATTATTTAAAATATATAAAATATCTACGAAAATCGGCCAAAAGTTAGCTATTTAAAATATATTTTTTTTACATATTTCATATATATTTATATTTTTTTTTTGTATTTTTAATATATTTCTTTAATATGAAAAAAATATTTTTTTGATATTTTAATATATATTTTTTTTATAAATTTTTTTCATGGGGGTAGCATTTCAGTTGTTCTTAATTTCCATGGTAATAAGTTTTTTTAATCAAATTTTTGAAATTATAAACTGAAAATTGTCATTAACATAAAGAAATTTTATTTTAAAACATTACTCAAGCTTTTACAGTTTGAGTGTTCTAATATGTTTGATAATATAATGATAAATAAAATTTACTTTAATTTTTCTAAATATTTTCAATAAATTACTTTGTTAAGTTCAAGCGATTTCGTCAACGTTGGAAATAATTATTTTCTTAATGAAATCCACATTTTTTATAAATAAATTACCTTTCATGATTAAGATTCTATTTAACCGACTATAAAATATTGAAAGTGTTATTAAATTTATTTTTTATACAAATAATGATAGTTTTTTCATATATATTTTTTAATTTTAGAATAACTTCGATAAAGTTTTTAATGCTGAATGTGCCGTCGAAATTCAAAACAATCAATCGTTGTTTCCACAATTGACCATTACACAAGAAGACAATTTAATAGAGTTTGCAATTTTACCATCGGATTCAATAGAGATTCAAAATTTATACGCTGATGAAAGTGATCTCTTCAATTATGATACAAATACTGAGGTTTTTATTGGATTTTTTTATATTCATATTTTGTCCGACACATTATAATGAAAAGTTTTGTTTTTAGATTTCTGATAGCTTAGAACACGTTTTATCGGCACAATTAGAAAGTAGAACCATCGAAATAGTTAGAGATGACTCTGAAATTAAAAATGAACTTGATTTATCTACTTTGCCGCAAGTGACTCGCAAGAATAAACCGTTTATTTTAGACATATCTGCGTCAACTTCATCTTCTTGTGATTTTCGAGAAAGGGATGATTCAAAAGATGAAAGTTTCGATCCCTCCAAAGTAAAGCATTCAACACTCTTACAAGATGAAACAGAAGAATTCGTTTCTGACAATAGTACGAATTTTATTCCTACAGACTCTAACATACAAGAAGATCATCAAATAATTGAATCTACTAATGAAAACAAGAAAACTGACAATGAATATGAAGATGTAGAAAACGAAAGATGTAATGAAAACTTACAGGATACATCCGATACCCCAAATTTCGTTAATTCTCTTTCAGCATTACGGAAAATTCCTTTTGCACGAGTAGGATCATGTGACAATTCCGAGATAAACGTTTTACCTAACACCACTCCTCGATGGCGAAAAAAATATGCGTGCATGTATTGCCACAAAAGAGTTGTGAAGTTACCTCGCCACCTCGAAACAGTACATAAAGTATTCGAAGATGTAAACAAACTCAAAGACATTGGGAAAGGTAAATATTGTCAATAAATAAACAAATTTTTCGGGATCGAGTAAAAACTCATAAATAACAGTACTACCTTAATCGATAATTAATATTAGGATTTTGTTAATCGATATCAAATATTATAAGGCTCATGAGATATTATAAATTAAATATCATTATTACAATCATTCCAATTAATGTTATTTATATATTTGTTTGACTTTATAAATTTATACAATTTTGAGAAGCCTAATTATTAGGAAAGTATTCATGTACATTAGAGTAATTCGTTCCTGGTAAAGATTTTTTTTTACTTATCAAGCAAATATCATTATGCATGTTAAATTAAAAATTTTAATCATTAATTTCAATTCTCTGTGATTTTTAACTGTCTTTTAAGTTTTTTTCATTTAAAAATCATAAAAGTTTGACGATTTGTGGCATTTTCTAGGTAATAAAATGCTATTTTAAGAAGCCCGTAGCAGTTTTGCTGTGATTTAAAATGTTTTTTCTGTGTAAGATATGGAATTCATTTATTTATTGTAATTTACATTTGTAAGATATGGAATCTTTATTCATTTTAAGGATAAATTATTTATGAAAAATTTTTTCAGAAACGTATTAAATATTGAAATTTTGTTCTAAAAAAATATTTTTTTCATTTTTTTGAATCATTTATAACAAATAGAAAAATTAAATTCAACATATTTCGAAAAAAATTCTTTAAAAAAATATTTAAATGATAAAATTAATAATGGTTCTATATCTCGTAAACGTGGAACATCAACAACCTGACCAATAAAACCTTGTTTATGAATAATGAAAATTATAATAAAATAATTAGTTTCGTAACTGAATCAGATGAAATATTTTGAATCTCAGTCAAGTTACTACGGACCAGTGCAGCCAGATCGCGGACGAAAAGTTCCCCTTCCCAACACCGTTTAAGCTGTGAGTGATGCTAAAATGATGCGAAGGAAGGGGAACTTTTCGTCCGTTATATGGCTGCACTGCTACGGACTGAAGATTAAAGAGTTGACTAATAATCGTCAGACTTCCTGTGCTTTTTAAATGCAAGACAGAAAATTTCGAAAGTACTTATAATTGAACTTAAGTTTCGAAATTTTGAGGGAATTATCAATTTAACATAAAAGAAAAAATCTTCACAGGAACCAAGATCCTAATGTTCATGAATGGAATTATATGAACAGGATAAGACTTTTGTATTATTATAGTTGTAAAATTGCATTTAGCTAAGGTAATTTTTTTTATCTTCATTGAGCTGATGGAATACGTAATGATTTATAAATTTAGACGAGTGCATGAAATTTTAAATAATTGCAAAAAATTATAAATATAGAATAATGTCACACATCCGTCAAATAGCGTAAATATAGTGAAATTATAATTTGACAGCAAAATGATACAAAGGATAATTTACTGAAGTAGTAATAAATTATTCGATCCTTAAACTTAACAAAATTATTTATTTGATAACTGAATGAATCTTAACTTTATAAAATAAATATTAATGAATTAGAAAGTAATGATTTGATTCATGCATCCGTTAACATAAAATTATAGTAATTAATTAATTTTTTTTTCCAGGTACTAAAGAACGTAAAGATGTTTTAAAAATTTTCAGAAATAATGGTACTTTCATGCATAATACGAATAAAATTTACAATGATGGTACACTACTTGTGCCTCGCCGACCAAATACGATAAGAAAAGCTACTGAATATACTACGTGCCCCAATTGTTTACTCACAGTTACTATATCTAATTCATGAAAGCATATTTCGAAGTGCATTGATCCCAAAATAAAGGGATCACGTACTTACAAAATTCTTGGAACTACCGTCGAAGGGAGATTACATTCTACTGCTAGTGATACGTTACGTCTTGTAATTTTTCCCGTACTTAAAGAGGACGCAATCGTCCGTTTGATACGTTATGACTGGTTAATAATTTTGTATGGGAATAAATTGTGTCTGAAATACGGTCCCAATCATTTTCAGCACAATATGGTCCGAGCAAGATTACGGTTGATCGGTCGTTTTTTACAGGCGGCTAAACAATTAAACTCCAGTATTACGGAGCTTGCTCAGCTATTTAATCCTAAATTTGTTGATTTAGTAGTAGATGCAATAGCACTTGTTGCTAGGATTAACCGCATTAAAAATTCCTGCGAAGCACCTGCGGTAGCGGAAAATTTGGTGACGTACATTAAGCAAATAGGATTACTGCTAGAAGCCGAATACGTAAAAAGACAAGATGAAGAATCATTAAAACAAGTAATAAATTTTTCTAAAGTTTATAAGACAGAAGCTCCAGACTCCATTAATAAGATCGCAATGGAAGCCCAAGCCAAATTCAAACGACAAAAAGTCGTAGTGTTACCAATGACTGACGATATCAAAAAATTAGTTTCGTACTTAAGAAAAGAAAGAAATAGATGTTTTGGTATTTTGAAAGAAAAATTTACATTTTCTGAATGGTTGAATGGCTTGAAATTAGTAGCTGTTTACCTTCTTGTTTTTAACCGCCGGCGAGTTGGAGACATTCAAAACATTCTAACGAGTGATTTAGATAAATTAGAAAGCATTGATGCAGGAGCTGATAAAGAAGAGTTTAATAAACTAGATGATGTTGGAAAAAAAATTGCCACTAAATTTTATCGTTTTGAAGTTAGAGGAAAATTAAATCGCATCGTCGCTGTAATTGCAAAAGCTGACCTAATTGAAGAGTTGAAATTATTACGTAGTTACCGTACTCAAGCAAAAGTTCCAGTACACAATGAATTTTTATTCGGCTTACCAAACCCTATAACTGATCGTATCCGAATGTTGAATCTATGTAAAGAGATGAGGATAATTTCAGAATTGTGTGGAGCGGAAAAACCACAGTTATTGCGTGGGACTGGGCTTCGCAAACACGTGGCAACTAAATGTGTCGAACTCGATTTAACTGAAACTGCTCTTTCCGACGTTATCGGACATTTAGGACACTCTGATAAAATCCATCGGGAAATTTATCGTCAGCCTCTTAAATCCAAAACGATTGTACAGGTTACAAAAGTTCTTGAAGCAGCAAGAGGTAATAATGATGATGTTGGTGCTGATGATGATGACGAAGATGATCAGAGTGAATACAGTGAAATCCTTAACAGTGCTGAAAGTGATCTGAATAAAATAAATAATCAATCACTTTGTGAACCAAAAAATGTTGAGTCGTCATTTGGCGAGTCGGTACCGTCAACCTCTAGTGATATGACCTATGGAAAACCATGTGAAAATTTATCTTCAAGCCCAGCTATAAGTATAATAACTCATATATTATATTACTTCTGTTTTTCATATATTTATTTAAGATAATAAATATTAATATATTCCTAATAATTCAATTTTTTTTCCAGACAAATACATTAAACGTTATTTGTGGTCTGCCACAGAAAAAAATATAATATGCTCAGAATTCAAAAAATATTTGGAATCCAGAACTTTGCCATCTTTTGCAGTTATCGATGAGCTTAAAAAAAGATACCCATGTTTGGAAAATCGCTCACGTCAATCGATTAAAACATGGGTGTCTAATCAATTTAAAGTGCCATCAAAATCAAGTACTAAATTAAGAGTTATACCTAATCAAGCAGTTAATATTGACTTAACAAAATTTAAAGATACAAAATCTCAAGATATATAAAATATTAAGTCTCTAATGAAGTACATCGAATATAATATATTTAGCCGAAACAATTTAATACTTATAGTTTTACAGAGTTGATGGACTTTTAATATTCTAGTCGGCATCAATATTATAAGAAAAAAGTTAAACTTATTATTTATTTACTTAAATATAAAATATTTTTATTTGTTACTTTTTTTTTAATTGACAAGACGTATTAATTACAAAATAATTTGTATGGTAATAAAGTGTGATCTCAATTCAGAGAAAAAGTTTTGTAATTGTTCGTTTCCAGAATAATTTTATTCAATAACATTTACGATTATTATAATTATGCTTCGTAAAATTAACATGAATATCAAAACTCACTTTCAACTATCTACGCCGTATAAGAAATTCATAATAACAAATAATTGATAACTATAAGTGTTCAGCACTGAGTGCAATTTTTTTCTTTTTCAAAATGAGTTTTATTATTTAGTTATGAGTATCATTATTATTCACTGAAAGTAATTATTATTTCGTCATCTAGTTGATTTCAATGCCACTGTGAAATCAAAAAGTTTCATGTTATTTAAAAATTTCAATAATATGGAGGAAAATTAAAATATTATTAGTTTTAATTTGAAAGGCCTCATTAAGGTTCTAGCAATTAATGTTAATTTGAAAGATCTCATACGAAGAATTTTGGCAAAAACTAAAGTATTATATTGCTTTACTATATTACTATGTTTGTCTGCTATTACTAGTTTATGATTAATCATAACTATTGCTATGTATGATTAATCAATATTATTTATTTTTTTATCAATATTTAAAAACAAGAATTTGCAATAAGTTAATTTGTATCATTAAGAATGTGTAATCTGTTGATGATATTTTATGTTCAATTAAACTAAATAAAGATAAACTTAATGATCATGGTTATATTATTTCATTTTTATTGATAGTCATTTAGGAATATTTGAATTTCTTTTGCGATAGTTAAAAAAATAAAAAAAAATGAACTCAAATAATTGAAAATAAATAATTTTATAGGGTTTTATAAAATTTTATCGAATTCGAATTTGACTTCACTAAAAACACATTATTTAATTTTATAAATTTAAAATTAATGAAAAAAAATAACTATAAAACTTCATCCAATTAGTTTTTTACATGTAGATAAGAAATAGCTATCTAGATCCTTAAAACTACTCTATTCAGAATAATAATCAGCTATTTTCCATGCAAGCTGACAAACAAAATTATCAATTGAAAATAACTCATCACAAAATAAAATTTTTTTTAAACAGTTTAAAAACAAAACTTTTCCGAATAAGTATATGATGTATAAATTTATCGCCCTGCTACGCATAACTTATTTCTATAGTTTTCATAATCTCATAATTTAACACGTTATTTTAAAAAAAAATTTAATAGGTATTTTTTACTGTGGAAAATATTATTTTCCTTTTGCACATCGTCTGGAAGCAACTAAACTTCTTAGTTACTTAATTTATTTGGTTTGTCATTTCCGTGGTATTTATAAGCATTAGGGGGTGTCAAAAAACAGTTTTTTTTTTAATTTTTTTTTTGTTTTTTTCGGGCACCACCGGAAATCGATAGTATATGACAAAATAAAAATTCTTTTAGAAAATCAGCTCTTGAATTCAAGTTTTAGAGAAAGCTCATCGCAATTTTTGATATCCCATTCAAATAACATGGGAAGAAAAATTTTTTTTCAGTTTTGAATTTTCTACCTCGGCAATGGCTCATTGTATGGATAATCCAAGCACACATTTTTGTAAGAAATTTAACGCTCTACACAAAACGTTTCTCATCTTGTTTTATAAATTCATCTGTTCAAAAGCTATTGGAGCTCGAAACCGAGTTAGAGTGAATTTCGAGACCTATTTACTTTTCCGGCGAAACTACACTGAGAAAAGAATTTATCAAATATTAATAAAATTTATCAATATTTGATAAACAGCTTACTTAGATTGTTCCCAAGTCGGTCATTATCAAATATTAATACAGTTTATTAAATATTAATACAGTTTAATAAACAGCTTATTAAATATTAGTAAACGTGTTTATTAAATATTAATAAACAGTTTATCAATTATTGATCGGCAGTTTATCAAATATTAATAAATACAGACTGATCTATAGTTTACGTTTCTACATATCTTATATACTATCGTGATATGTAAGCAGTTTGTTTAGTTAGGTTAGGTGGAATTTAGCAAGCCCCACTTTTTTAATCACTTTTCTATAACACTTTATTTTATTTTTTTTTTATTATTTCAACAAGCATAAAAACAATTTGTTAGTTGTAACGCATTTATAAGGCAATATGTTAGGTTAGAGAGTACAACGCCACCACACTCATTAATACTATATACAAATCTCACATATCAATAGTTGATAAAAGTTTATTGAATATTAATAAACTTCTATTAAATATTGATCAGCGACCTATTAAATGTTAATATCAATTTATTGATATTTAGTCGATGGAAAGATCGATATTTGATATGTGTAGGATAGTATTTAATAAATACAGTCGAATATTTGATAAATCAATTTATCAAATATTAGTAAATTTTTCTCTCAGTGTATCGAACTTGTCATAGAATGTCATAATTTTTTTTTTTGAAACCATTTTATATTCCACAAATTATCTCTTACGAAGTTTTCCAGATTGCGCATAATTTTCTAGTTATTTCCATTTGAATGCCAAGCTCTTAAAACTGATCAGGGCACTATTATTTTAGGAGCTTGACATTAAAATCAAAATAACTAAGAAACTATGCAGAATCTCTACAGAGTAATATCATCAGTTTCTGCTGAATAAATTCTGCTGAAAAAATAAGGCAAGCAGCCTGGTAAAATTTTATAAAATTTTATGAAATTTTACAAAGTTTTAGTACTAACGATTTATAAAATTTTATAAAATTTTATACTGAAAATGGCCTGGTAAAATTTTATAAAATTTATAAAATTTTATAAAAATTTATAAAATTTTATAAAGTTTTATAAAAATTTATAAAGTTTTGTAAAATTTTATAAAATTTTACCAGGCCATTTTCAGTATAAAATTTTATAAAATTTTATAAAATCATTTTTTTTTTTTCCGGGATGGGTCACCCATCCAATTCATGTTCCTCCTCGATGCTGCTCAACTTTTGTGATCCATGGATTGTAGTCTGCTCCGCTCGTCCATTAGCCACTTGTAGTTATCAGAAATTTGTGGCTCTATTCATCATTACACATGAATCATTATCCGCCATATTTCATAGTATTAATTTATAATAATATAACAATTCGCACATTATTGCAGATATAACTTGTTTCTCAAACTCGATCAGGTGAAATTGTATATAACTTCATTTATAATTATATATAAAAAAACGATTTAAATAATTCAACGATCGATTGTTTAATGGATATAAAATTTTAAAATTAATTAAATTTATTGATTTATATTTTTGAATTAATGGCGAAATTTTGAACTTTTTCGTGAGTAATGAGGATTTAATTTTAATTGATGGTTGATAAAATAAAAGTTTATTAACATTAAAATTAAAATTTTCACATTATGTAATATATATATATATATATATAAATATGTAGAGAAAAAGGGAAGCGGGGGTAGGCAAAACGAAGTACTCCCAAAATTTTATAAAAAAAAAATTTTATTTTTTAAATGTATTTTAACCATTCCAAAATTACTTTTGCAAATATAATTGAGCATTATTTTGAATTTTTTTCGTTGAACTTTTCCAAAAATCGAGTATCGGTCGAAAAATGTTAATGACTTTTGTATTATGATAAAAACTATTAAAAATTTTTTTATCTTCCTTTACTTCCAATAATTGAGTAAAATATAATTTTTCTGAATTTAAATAACTTACAAAAAATTTAAAAAAAATCAAACTTATTCAATATATTCAGAATTTTTTTTTTTTTTACATTTTTCAGGGGATACCCTGCATATTGGCCGCAAAAATGAAATTTTTTTTCTTTAATAGCCATTGAAAATTTTTTCTATTTACTTTGAATTTCTAATAACTTTTATAATAATTTGTTATAAACTTTATAAAATTGTGTGAAATTTTATCAAATTTTTACAGAATGCTACCCCACACTAGATGCAATAGTGACATCAAATTCTTTAAAGTTTTATGAAATGTTATAAAATTTTGTAAAATTTCATACAATTATATAAAATTTCATCTAAATATTACTTCCCTTCTAAGGAATTACTTTAGAAAATTGCATAAAATTGTATAAGATTGTATAAAATTTTATATAATTTTATGAAATCGTATAAAACTTCGTTCAATTCCATCAAATTTCATTTAATTATGACTTCCCTCATTAGGATCTTACTTTATAAAATTGTATAATATTGTATAAAATTTCATATAATTTTGTGAAATTGTATAAAAGTTTATACAATTTTATAAAATTTCATACAATTATATAAAATTTTATCGAATTACTACTTCCCTTTTAAGATCTTACTATATAAAATTGTATAAAATTTTATAAAATTCTATAAAATCTAATAAAATTATATAAAATTCTATAAAATTTCGCTGTACAGTCTTATAAAATTCTATAGAATTTTATATAATTTTATAAAATTGTGTAAAACTTTATAAAATTTTATAATATTTTATACAATTTTATAAAATGTTATATAATTTTATAAAATTACATTTATTTATTACGTTTTGTACTCAGATCTGACTTTATAAAATTTTATTGAATTTTATAAAATTTTATAAAATTCTATAAAATTGTATGAATTTTTATAAAATTTCGCTCTTAAATTTTATAAAATCTTACAAAATTTTATAAAATTGTATAAAATTTTATATTATTGTATAAGATTTTATAAAAACATTTTTTCCCGGGAGTTTATGAAATTTTCATATAATTAACCCCATTAAACTCATCTAGAACCTTTCATGAAAACCCTGTATAATAAATATACCTAATTTGGACCGTCCGCGAAAACCCTGTGCAATGAATATACTTAACGCGGACGGTCCGCAAAAACCCTGTACAATGTATATACCAAACGCGGACGGTCCGCGAAAACCCTGTACAATGAATATACCAAACGCAGACGGTCCGCGAAAAACCTGTACAATGAATATACCTAATAGGGTGGGCTGAAAATCCGCTTTTTTTTTCAATTTTCATTATTAATACTAAAAATATTTTTTTTGTACCAAAAGAAAAATTTTCGGGAAACAAAAAAAATTTTAGGTCGATATCTTAGGCTCGCCAAATCCCGCTAAAGTTAGAAGTTGTTTAAAATTTTTTTTTCCATCTTATTTTAATCAGAAATTTAATTCTCTACAAGAAAGGTCTGATAATAAAATTACATACAGTTGATAGTTACTGAAATAATTGCAATTTTGATCCAAAAAATATAACTTTTCAAGATATTATCACTTTTTCAGGGTAAAATATGAATTTTATCATATAAATTTCTTGGGAAATTAGATTTCTTACAAAATTGGCCTTCTAGTAAAAACTTGAAATTTATAGTTATTCAAAAACTAGCAGTTTCATGTTTAGTCACATTTCTCGTTATTTGGTGGCTTTCACCAAGAATCGCTATTACCTTTGTAACTATCAACTTTAAATAAATTTTTATCAGGTCCATTTGTAGAATATTGAATTTCCTATGAAATTTTTACGATAAAATTTATTTTTTTACCTTGAATAAGTGATAATATTTTGAAAAATTATATTTTTTAGAATAAAATTGCAACCATCTTAGTAACTATCAACTTTACGTAATTTTATTGTAGGACCTTTTTTGTAGACAATTAAATTTCCGATCAAAAGAAGTTAGAAAAAAAATTTTAAACAACTTCTAGCTTTAGCAGGATTTGGCAAGCTTAAGATATTGACCTATAATTTTTTTGTTTCCCGAAATTTTTTTTTTTTGTACAGAGAAAAATATTTTTGGTATTATTAATGAAAATTCAAAAAAAGCGGATTTTCGGTTCACCCTAATACCTAACACGGACGGTCCGCGAAAACCCTGTACAATGAATATGACTAACGCGGACGGTCCGCGAAAACCCTGTACAATGAATATACCTAACGCGGTCGGTCCGCGAAAACCCTGTACAATGAATATGCCTAACGCGGACGGTCCGCGAAAACCCTATATAATCAATCAGGATATTGCGGACGGTCCGCGAAAGCCCAAAAAGTCCGCTAAAGCACCAAGGTATGTAAGAAAATGTCCGCGAAAACCCCGTGTGATAGATATATAGATATATATATATATATCAAACTAGTTTTCACAAAAACACACGCACAATGTTCAAAAATTTAAGAGCAAGTAATTTTACAAGATGCTTGTACTGAGCTATGTAGAGATTGTAGCCGATATTTATATGGTCAGTGGTGAGTAACAAAATTTTAACCGACCCACCTCATTAGGACAATAGCCTATCACTTAAATTTTGGCCACAAAACGGGTGGAGCAACAGTTTTCTTATCTATTTTCTAAGTAGGGCCCCTAATCCGCCCTCACCATAAAATTGTACATTGGAAATCTTTAAGAAGGTAGCAAAATTTTGACCATCCCATCTTATTGGGACGATACCCTATTGCTTAAATTTCGACCATGAAAACGGGTGGAGCAACAGTTTCTTATCCATATCTAAGTAGGGGTTCTGACCTACCCACGCTATACACTTGTACATTACATACCTGTGAGAAGGTTTGTCTTATACATTTTAGTATGCATTTTTTCAACCCCTACCATGTATTAATAAGTACTATTTCTAGGAGGTATGCCTTATGTTTTTCGAAGCATATTTTTGAACTCCCCACTAAATACACTTAAAAATTTTTTAATTTCTATAACTATTTTAATATGAGTAAATCTTTCATTGATTGATTGATTGATAGAAATAATTTGTTCGTGGATGTAAAATCAAATTATTATAAAAAATATTTATGGAGTTTTAAAAATACATTTAGCTTCAATAACATATAAATTACATATTAAATGAAATACATTCTTGATATTTTTCTTAATTTGAATTTTTTATATTAAATATTCATTGATATAGAAAATCTATCTTCTATGAATAATTTAAAAAATGTTTAACCAAAATTATTACTTTATAAAATAGTTAAAATTATTCTGTACTTAAAATCTTACGAGAAGTTTTTCTTTTAAACCTTTAACGCATTTTCAAAATACATTATTTTATTGTTACACTAAAACTATATTTAAGAAAAAAATTTACATTTATCCACAACAGCTGGGAACATATACTAATACATATATTTACACGTTTTTTTCTGTAAAGCTGACCCCGTAATCTTCATTTATTTTACAAATTGAAAAATTTTCAGTTGCACAACAAAATTTTATCTCTAGAAAAATTTACATTTATTTGCGATCGATTTATCCTAATGTTACGTCCTGGTTGATGATTTGGCGCTGGCGTAGTTGAGCGGTTGATTTAAAATAGACGTAATGAAAACTTACATATAATTATAAATAATAATTTGTATAGGTTGAACAGCCACCATTTGGTGGTTGAAATAAACTGGTTGTTTGAATATAATATATTATTTTATATATATATATCTGAATCCGATTTATTCAATTGTAAAAGAATAGCTATGAATAATATATAAATATACAATTCAATCAATTTATGGATTTGTTTACGTACTCTTAACAATAACTTCAAAAGGGTGAGAACGAAGTTGAGTTTTTAATATTGAGCCTGACTGCTCTCTATGATTTTATGTTTCAGACTGACTTCTCTTGATCGAGAAAAACTAGAGTGAGTTTCTTATCAATACGAGGCGCTTGGGCATCAGGCCCGCGCATCGTTCGATATAGAGGGGTGGATCGAGATAAGCAATATTCTCGAATGATCCACTCTCCGTTCTCACGGTTTCTCCGTTTTTGTTATTAACAAATGAGTCACTTATCTATTAACAAAAGTTATCTTAGAACAAAATAGGTATTTGTGTAGCTGCACGTCTCGAGGATTTACTCGAGGCGTCAGCGCTTATTTATATTTGATAAAATATAGAAAAATAACTTTATCAATTATTACTCATATCCTTAACTTTCGAATAACTTGAATAATATTATTCTATTATTATATTATATTATTTTATATAATTAATTAAATACTATTGAAATTACTTGGTTATCGATATTCGATATAATTAGTTAGATTTCAGGTCGGTAATTAGAGAAGTAAATGCCCACGTCATCTGACGTACAGGCTGGGACGTAACACGCCCCCACCCGTTAGACGAGCGCCCTCGCTCGTTCGGGCCTTATCTGTGAAAGATACTAAGTATTAAAAAAAATTTATTTTACCGACGTGAAATCTGTACACGTTTAATTTCTATGATATTATAATAATTTATTATAATTTAATATGATATTTTTTTTTTTTTTTTTTTTTTTTTTTTTTTTGTTCATTTTCTATTTTTTTCTTAAATCATTAGAGATTATGTTTACATATCAATTTATTCATGCAATACTATATAATATAAATGTCTTATTCACTATAATGGTTACATAGGCAAAAAAAAGTTGTATTTCTTTTATTTCTTAAGATTATTATTATATAAAAAAAAATTTGTATTATATATATATATATTTTTTTTTTCCCTTTTTTTTTTTTTCTTTCTTTTTTGTTTTTTATTAAATTTAACTAAATTATTAAATAACTGTCGTTTTCAGTTATGCGTATGAGTAAGAAAAAAAATTTCTATTATTTTATTTGTCTATTTTTAATTTATTATAGTAATTTTTTTTTATTCATTTATTTATTTATTTTTCTTTAGTATATCTATGTGATATATTCTGTTTAACTATCTTCTCAATTATTTTACTTTTCCTTTTCTTTTCTATTCTTCTTATATTTTAAATAATTTATCTTCAAAAAAAAATCTGGGTATTATTATTTTATTTTTACTATTGTTTATTGTCTATTTTGCGTTATATTAAAAATTATTATTATACTATTTCCAGAATATTTGATTTTTAGCATCATTTAATTTGTTTTCTTTATTATTTTTTTTTCTTATCTTTACTAATTATTTATCTTTAATTATGTCTATGTTTCCAATCTTTCGAAATTACTTAGAAATAAAATTTAATTTTTCTTAATTATACGTCGTTATTCTTACATTTCTTATATTTCTTACATTAAATTAAATCAGATCATGAATTATTTGATGTTGTCTATTTTAGTTGAGAGAGAAGAACTCAAACTACTTATAAGCTATTTTAGCTCTGTCACAATGGATAAGTTTTCTTTTTCCAGGTTTATATTCAATTTCTATATCGTTTTTATCTGGGAAAATTTCAGTAATTTTATAGGGACCTAAATAATTGTCATCAAATTTACCATCTCTCTGATTCTTTACCAAAAATATATTTTGACCTATTTTAAACTTTACAGGATTAATTTTTTTATCGTATCGTACTTTAGATTTTAATTTTGAATTTTCTAAATTTTCTCTTGCTTCTTTTCTTGATTCTAGCAATCGAATTGCGAGTTCTTTAACGTAATCTGCGTATGTAGGAATATCGTCTAAGTATGAAAATTCTGATGGTAATCGCGCTTCTTTACCAAATACTAATCTATATGGGGTGAACTTTGTACCTTCGTGTACACTCGTATTATAAGCAAAAGTTGCATGAGGCAACCATTTATCCCAATCATTTTTATTTGTAAAATGTTTGATATAATCTGTTAATACTTGATGACTTCTTTCTAATGAACCATTAGATTGTGGGTGAAAAGCTGTCGTTTTTATTTGTTTCATTTTGAAAATTTTAGCTACACAACCCATAACTTTACCTATAAATGCTTGACCTTGGTCTGTTAAAATTACTTTTGGGCAACCGTGTTTTAATATGAAATTTTCGACTAGTGCTATAGCAATGTCTTTGGCTGTCATAGATACTAGCGGTATTGCAAAACAATATTTTGAAAGATCGTCTTGCATCGTTAAAATATATGAATAACCGTTTGCTGAAGTTTTATTAGGTACTACTATATCTAATGCTAATTTATCCCAAATTTCTGCGGATGTATCTGTTATTACCATCGGTTGTTTTGTTTTTATTCTTACTAATTTCTTTTTCTGACAACTAATACATTTTCTAACAAAATCTTCGACATGTTTTTTAATATTATCCCAAAAATATCTTTGTCTAATTCTGTTGTAAGTTTTAGTTACACCTTTATGACCTGCCATTGGGGTCTCATGATTTTCAGCTATTATCTTTTGTCTCTCTTCTACTGGAGGTATTATTATCAGATCTCTACAAATAATTATTTTAATATCGGTTCCTTTAAATGTTTTAGCTATAATATTTTTAATTTTTGACCATACAGTTTTGGATAAATTACTTCGACCTTGAGAAATACTAATCGATTTTAATTTTGTTTTTTCCATGTATAATTTTAAATTTTTAAAAGCTTTACAATAATCTTTTTCGGTGGGTGCATCTGTACTGGTGTTTTGAGTAACTAACGCAAGTACTTTTCTTTTCGATGTTCCCATTTTAATTACCTGCCCTACTTTATAACTAGCTAATGGACTCAATTTTAAATATCCTGATTCTAATAATTGTTTTCCCATTTCACTTGGGACAGTACTATCTGCATTAATAAAACATAAATAACTATTTTTTTGCATTTCTAAATTATCTCTCGTCTCTATTATATTATCATTACTAAAATCGTTCGACATTACTGAAACTACGGATGAATCATCGTCAGAATCTATTTGTTCATTATCTGGGTTATTATTTTCTACGATAATTACATTGTCTATTTGTTCTTGATTACTATCTGAAATTAATTCTGTTAAATTTTGTTGAAAATTTGTTATATTATTAGATGAATTTATTTGTTCGATTTGATCAAGGTTTTCATCATTAAATGAGTTTATTTGTTCTCGTTGATCGAAATTTTGGTCATTGAATGAATTTATTCGTTCGACTGAACTCAAATTTTGATCAACGGGTGAATTTATATGCTCAGGGTTTTGTGGTTCTCTATCAGGAAAAGAATTTTGGAAATTGATCGGTTTTACATTTTCATTTATTATACTTAAATTATTGTTTGGAAGTTTATCATTTGCATTTTGTTGGCGATTAATTGCTTCGAGGGTAACCATTATTTTCGTCAATTGTGTTAGAAAATTATTTTTATTATTTTTAGGTTTTTTTTGTTTTATCTTAAAATTTTCTGAAAGTTTTTGTATTTTGTATGGAATGTGTTTTTGTTTATGTGTATGTTTATCATTGTCGATGCAACACGAACACGTTTTGGGCTTACGCTGTCTTTTTGACCTGCGTAGCTGCGGTTCGCTATTAGGGGGATTATTTATCGTTTGACTATTTGTTACTACACGATGTTTTTCTATGGCTTTACTCGGACTTTGTTGTCGTGGTTCGTCATTATTTGTTTTAGAATTATTTTTTATTTTTACATTTTCTACATTAGTTTTATTCCTATCAGTGTTTACAATAGTCGGTGGTATTACGTTATCATCGGATGACGTCTGTATGTCCATCGGTCGTGCGAATGAGTCATTAAAAGTAGTTTTATCAATTTCCATATTTTCATGAATATTGGATTCGTTATAAGGATCGGCATGAACTAAAGCTTCTACATTTAAAATTTTTGGGTGGTCACCACCATCTTCTGATGACCATGAAATCGCGCCTCCCATATTTTTAGAATTATTAATTTTTCTTATAGGACTCCGTATGGGAGTCGGGCATAATTTAATTGGACTTTTTGTGACATTTCGTGTAGGTGTTCTTGGGGTAATAGGAATAGTTTCTATTGGTGATTCAGTGTCAATGTCGTTTGAGTTACTGGAATATATTTTTGATTTTATTATTTCTGTCTCGTCTGTATTTGATTCGTCATCTGAGGTGTCTAGAGTAATAATTTTTTTCGTCTTGTAATTAGTTTTATCTATTTTCCTGCGTGTACGAACTGCTGGAGAAGGTGTAAATTCTGCTATTTTATGTGATCTTTTAATTCGAGAAAGTATTGATTTATTTTTATCGATTTCTGTATTTTCAATATTTGTCTGTGGTTTTAAATTTGAGATTGAAGGTATAATTGGCGTCTGTACGTCTGTTAATAATGGTAATGAAGGATCAGTGATTTTAGAACTTTCAGGTATATATGAATGTGAGGATTGAGATGACGCTGATAAATTATGAGGTTTCTTATGTTTTGGAGAGTTTATAGAATTATTAGATATATAAGACAAACCGAAGTCCGTCATATCAGATTCGTCACTTAAATACGAAGGGTTATTTTTAATGAGTTTTTTTCTTAGAGCTACAGCATCATAAATTTCTCCTGATGACGATGATCCGTCAGAATAATCAGGAAGTACAATAGACTTATTCGATTCAAAATTTTCGGAAGGTTTTCTTTTATAACTTTTTAAATTTTCATTAGTTTTTACTTTATTAGTTTCTTTTTTATTTTGATTTTCACTTTCAAGCTCGGAATTTTTATTCGAAGGGTTTCGAGTATTATAATTTTTAAAGTTTTTATTTACTTTATCATTTTTATCTTTTTTATTATTTATTTTTGATTCGGTTTTTGAAATTTTTTTATATGGATTATACCGTCTAACGTTAGATTTTTTATTTTTTAAATTTTTATTTTCACCGATATATCCGTTTTCTTTATTTTTGTCAACTAATCGCCGATCGATAGGGTAGCTAATCCTATTGCCGTCGCTAGTATTTTTGACTGTTGGGTCCGTAGTTAATTTATCGATGGGCCCAGCCATTTGAGTTCTTGACTCTTTTACTTTACTTTTTTCGACCGAATTTTCATTATCGACCGCTCGAGTTTTTGGCTCGAGAATTTGAATTACCGAATTTATTTTATCACTTGAATAACTTTCTTCTGAACTTACATGACCTTTCTTATTTTTGCTTGAATTTACATGCAATTTATTTTTATTAATATTCCGCGTTTTTGATTTTTCATCTGAGTTACTTGACTCTGTATTAGTATATTTTTTTGGTTTTTTTATTATGACTCTTCCGGAGTCAGATGGATCCGAAGATCGCAATCTAGCGATTCCAGGTTTACCGGGTCGCCATTTAATTTTGATTGGGTAAGCTTCACGATTTTCAGTTACCGGGTTACGCGATAAAGCATCCGCGTTTGTGTTTATTTTACCCGCTTTATATAACACGGTATATTCGAACTCTTTAAGCCGTTCTCTCCATCTCATTACACGCGATGTTGGGTCATTCATATTATTTACCCAAACAAGCGGTCTGTGATCGGTGACAAGAGTAAACTCTCTGCCATAGAGATACGGTCTAAATGTTTTCATACCGAATAAAGCTGCGACCATTTCTTTTTCAGTGGTCGAGTAATTTTTTTCGTGTTTATTAAGCACACGAGAGGCTGCTGCAACAATTGTATCTTCGCCAATTTTGCCTTGTGAGAGGATTGCTCCAACTGCATAGTTAGATGCATCGGTCGTTAAAATAAACGGTTTCGAAAAATCGGGATATTGCAATATCGGAGCTGTACATAGCTTGTCCCGCAAGGTTTCAAAAGCTACCTGATGTTCAGGCGTCCATGTAAATCTTGTGTTTTTACTTGTAAGGTCAGATAGGCACTTAGCGATTTTTGCGAAATCCTTGATAAATCGCCGATAATAACCAGCAAGTCCAAGAAATTCTCTCACTTGTGTTGTATTTACGGGTGTTTTAAAACATTTGATCGCTTTGATTTTATCGGGATCAGGCTTGACACCGTCGGCAGATATAAGATGGCCTAAATAAATTACTTCTTTTTTTAAGAATTCACATTTATCGGCTTGTAGAGTTAAATTTGCACTACGTAAACGTTCGGCTAATTTTTCGAATTTAGTGTTATGTTCTTCTAGAGAACGTGCGTAAATGACTATATCGTCTAAGTAAACAAAGAGATCCGCTCCTTGTAACCCGCGTAACACTAAATCCATTAACCTTTGGAACGTTGCCGGAGCATTTTTAAGTCCAAATGGCATTCTATTAAACTGATAATGACCATGAGGAGTTGTAAATGCTGTTTTATGTTTATCTTTTGGATGCATTTTAATTTGGTGAAATCCAGATTTTAAATCGAAAATTGAAAAATAAATTGCGCCACCCAGTTGATCAAGAATATCATTTATCAACGGTAATGGGTATGCGTCTTTAATAGTTTTTTCATTTAATTTACGATAATCAATTACTAAACGCCATCTTTTATTGCCTTTTGAATCAGCCTTTTTAGGTACTATCCATAGGGGGGAATTATAGGGGGAGGTCGAAGGTTCTATTATGTCCATCAACATTAATTCTGTAATTTGTTTTTGAATTTCGTCTTTTTGTGCAGGTGGATGTCTGTACTGTCGAGTATTTACCGGTACGTCATCGTTAGTAGGTATATTGTGTGCCACTGTCTCTGTAGCGCGCAATGATTCTCCCGGAATGTGGAACAGGTCAGCGTATTTTTCTACAAGAGATACTATCGTTTTACGCTCTTCCTCATTCAAATGTCCTAAACGCAAGAGTTTTAACACTTCTTCAGTACGATTTCCCCGCGTCCGAGTACTATTATCGTATCTATCTGTGTCGTCTTGCGTCAAGCTAGTATCCTCATCTTCACTTGTCCCGAAAGGGTACAGAGGAATTACGGGTACTTTCACTTTAACATCCTTATCAAGAGTGTTTATTGCGTACAAATAAGCGATACCATTATTATTTCTAACTAAAGCTTCGCCCGCGTAAATACCATTTTCAAATTCAATACGAGGTGTATAACCCTCTTTAAGTTTACTATCGACTCGAACAAACATTGCTGTTTTCGTTCGAGCTTTTAAAACGAAATATTCTCCCTCGGTAAATGATAATTCTAAATTATTTAAATGTTTAAAAATTATAGTATTTTCAACTAAATTAATTATTCCGCCATGTTCGCGTAAAAATTCCATACCGAGTATTCCACTATAATCTAAAGGAAATTCATCTGGGATGACATGAAAGTATGTAGTTTCATTAAAAATTTGTATTTGAATTCTACCCAAAGTTATAGCTTCAGATACGCCATTTAGTTTATAACAATAAGAATCATCAATTAGATTTTTATATTTTACTTCGCCGTATTTTATTAAATTTAAACTACATCCCGTATCAATTAATATTTTTCCGTAACTCGATATTATATCTTTAGATTTAAGCATGATAGACGTAGGTTTGTAATCTATCGATATAGCACCTACGACATAAGTTCGCGTTGGTATTCTTAATTTTTGTTCGAAATTTGGCGCTGAGTTGCTACGTTTCCCATCGGAGCGTCGTTCCGAGGTAACGCTTGGTCGTTTCCCGTACTTGTACTCGGTTTTGAATTTAATGCATCGCGTTTTCCTTCGTTATGAATTTTTTTCCAACAATTATTCATTAAATGACCGTTCATTTTACAATAATCACATTGAAGAATATTTTTGTTTATAATTTGATTTGATTCAATACTCTTTCTTTGAATTAAAATTCTACATTCCTCGATATTATGATTGTTTCTTTTGCAAAAATTGCAAAACTTATTATTTTTATTAAAATTTCTTTGATTTTTATGTCTATTTGGTTCCGATTTTTGTGCGTAGTTTTGATTATTTTTTTGATATTGATTTCGATTTTTATGATAATTATTTGTATTACGAATGTTGTGAGTAAAGTCAGTATCGTCTTGAAAATTTTGTTTAGTGTGTGAAGTAGAAACGTGATGGTAATCTGTATTTTTTGTTCGAGAGTCATATATATTGAAAAAATTATCAACATTTCTCATCTGTTGTAGCTGTTTTTCGACTTTTTCGGCTGATTTTGTCGCGGAGTCAAGGTCCGAATATTTATCTTCTTGTAAAAAAATAGAAAATTTCGGATGTAAACCCGATATAAATGAACGAATAGCAGTTTCTTTAGCTAGCGTAGCTTTTTCTGTCTTATTTTCCCCGTCGGTATATTCAATTTCTGACAATGTATTTTGCAAATGTTGGCTTATTCTATAGTTAAAATCCCTAACGCGTTCGTGTGGGCGTTGTTGAAAGTTATCAAATTCTCTCATCCATAGTGAGATTTCTTTACTTTGTCTAAAATGTAAATTTAAAAATGAAATAAAGTCGTCAATGCTTGTCGGGTCTACAGTACTAATTCTTTTTAACGGCTCGCCTTTACATTTGGTCTGTAATAATTTTACTAAAAATTCTTCGTCGATATCGTCTTTAAAAATTTTTTTAGCATTTATACATGCTTTTGTAAATGATTCTATTGGATAACCGTCTTTTGTACCGTCAAAGTCTCGGATGGTTTTCAGAAAGTCTTTATAATCAATTTTATTAATATTACTATTTTTTTTAGTTCTGTTAGAATTTGATGTAAATTGTGAATTTAAATTTGTGGTGTTTAATTTACTCATTTCCTCTCTTACGCGTCGCGTTAATTCGGTTTCAAATTGTTCATTAAAAGTGTTTTTTACCCGTTCATGATCTGATCTTAATTTTTTTATTTCATCTACTAATGTTTCTATTGTATCTTTTGCTTCAGCGAGAGAAGTTTCCATAAGTTCTAATTGAGACATTTTTATGAATTTATATTTTTAAATTTATATAACGCAAAAAAAATTACAAAATTGAATGATATCGATAAATCGACTTACTACTTAGAAGATTGTGAAAAAATAAGTTATGGTCGATGCGAAGATCTACGTTGCCGTCGGAAGGTTGATGGTGAAGGTCAGCAGGTATGCACGATGTAGATATCTCAGCACTTAATGATGTTGAACTGCGTCCGTCGGGCGTCGTAAATGATGTTGGTAGATTTGATTTGTTTAAAAAAATTTTTGATACTTCATTAACTTCACTCACTTGAATTTTATTATGATTTTTATTTTTTTATTCACAAAATTTTTACTTTTTTTTTTCTTGATATGTCTGACTTTTATGAATATATATATATTTTTTATTTATTTATTATTTTATGAGAGCGAAATGAAATTAAATTTCGATTCTTGGATATTAAAAAAAAATTTCCGAATTTTTAATTCAAATGTTCGATATTATTAATTTAATTTTTTTTCTTTATGATTTTATTTTAATTATTTACGAATTTTTAATTTCATTTATTCGAATTTTTATTATTATTTATTTTACTCACTTCAATTCTCACTTAATTTTTCACTTTTGTTTCACAATTTTACTTTTTTTTTCTTTTACGTCGATATAATTTCACTTTGATAACTTGATGTCAATTTTCTTGTGACAAAAAAAAATTTTCGGATTTTTGCGATTTGACCAGTCTATTCGGGGGCTGTTCGAATCCGTCGCTGCCACCAATTTTAATTATATATAAGTTGTTACGTCCTGGTTGATGATTTGGCGCTGGCGTAGTTGAGCGGTTGATTTAAAATAGACGTAATGAAAACTTACATATAATTATAAATAATAATTTGTATAGGTTGAACAGCCACCATTTGGTGGTTGAAATAAACTGGTTGTTTGAATATAATATATTATTTTATATATATATATCTGAATCCGATTTATTCAATTGTAAAAGAATAGCTATGAATAATATATAAATATACAATTTAATCAATTTATAGATTTGTTTACGTACTCTTAACAATAACTTCAAAAGGGTGAGAACGAAGTTGAGTTTTTAATATTGAGCCTGACTGCTCTCTATGATTTTATGTTTCAGACTGACTTCTCTTGATCGAGAAAAACTAGAGTGAGTTTCTTATCAATACGAGGCGCTTGGGCATCAGGCCCGCGCATCGTTCGATATAGAGGGGTGGATCGAGATAAGCAATATTCTCGAATGATCCACTCTCCGTTCTCACGGTTTCTCCGTTTTTGTTATTAACAAATGAGTCACTTATCTATTAACAAAAGTTATCTTAGAACAAAATAGGTATTTGTGCAGCTGCACGTCTCGAGGATTTACTCGAGGCGTCAGCGCTTATTTATATTTGATAAAATATAGAAAAATAACTTTATCAATTATTACTCATATCCTTAACGTTCGAATAACTTGAATAATATTATTCTATTATTATATTATATTATTTTATATAATTAATTAAATACTATTGAAATTACTTGGTTATCGATATTCGATATAATTAGTTAGATTTCAGGTCGGTAATTAGAGAAGTAAATGCCCACGTCATCTGACGTACAGGCTGGGACGTAACACTAATACGAATATTTACCTGCTCCAAAATGTTTTCCCTAAACTGCTTAGCCGTAATTTTATCCACCTTTATCCAGTTATGCAATCTGCAAAATACATTATTCAATAACAAACCTAAATATATATATTTGTTATTTTAAAAGTTTTCATAATTTTTATATTTACTCAGCTGAGAAAATCTAAAATTATTTTTCAAATTTATATTTTAATTAACATAATTTATACATTTACACGATTTTAGAAAAATTTTTTCTCGGAAAAAATGATTGTAAATCTTAAAAATTCAAGAAAAATTTTTATCTTTTCATTGTCGGTTTTTCTTTGATAGATCTTATATAAAAAGAGACGTTTTTAGAGATGATGCATCAGTTCATTTCTGCTCGTCATAAAACGAGTTCGCTATAACTTTGTGCTTTACGAAAAAATCTTTATTCTTTAACTATGGCGATACAATTATATTCCAACGTTGTGAATACGATTGCTCAAACATATGAAGATCTTTTAACTCACAACCCTATCAGTAGAGATATGAGCATTAGAGCTTGTAATGTTTGTAGTGAGACTATCATATCATTTAATAGTATCCTATTAAATCCTCGAGTTAGGGTTCAAGAGAGACGGTGTATCAAGCAAACATTACACTATTACATTCATATTATGAGAAGTTTTTACGATTAAGTGGTCAAGTGGTTGGTGGAGATCTGAATTCTAGAAATTTAATTCAGTGGCGAGATATGGAAAACGCATTTCAGAATCGCATAACAACCGGCTGCATTGTAAATATTAGACATATTGATTTAAGAACATTTCTGAATGATGCAAAAAGTTTAACAATTAATAAAATTCGAGAAAATATGCAGCGGATTGGAAATCTTAAAGTCAGTACAACTTTAATGTGTAAATTTGAAAATGTTAAAAGTGAATTTACTGTTGAGGAAACAAAGACATTTCAAACTCCAAGTGATGAGATATTGGCAACGACAGATCTTGACAACTGGTTTGCTAGTAGTGTGTATGATGTTTTATTGAAGAAAGTTGAAGAGTTTAATCAAAAAGACTCAGGGTGGAGTTTAGTGGAAGTGATAAATTTAACAATTAACATCGCTAGATATGCCCCATTGAGAGCTGGGTTATCAACGTTTACAACCTTGCCTAAAGATATACAATATAAAAAAGCTGTTATCAACATCCAAAATAACGATGAATTTTGTTTCCTTTGGTGTGAAACTGTTGCAGTATATGGTGCTGAAACTACTCACCCAGAAAGGACATCATCATATCCACATTTCAGTACGCTTTTTAATTATAAGGATATTCAGTTTCCTATAACTCACTAACGTCACTAAATACTATGTTAATCTGCTGATGACTTAATTCTGACTCAACAATATGCTTATAAGTACCGAGTATTTATACGATTGAGATTAGTCATAGATCTGCAATGGCTAAGAGCAGACGTATCAGTAAAGTTGAAACTAAACGTGGCAAAGGTTTTATCAACAGTGTTATAAATAAACTACCGATAGAATTACATGTGCCGGGATATCAGTACTGTGGACCTGGTACAAAATTAACGAGAAGATTAGCTCGAGGTGATCCAGGTAAAAATCCTCTGGACAGAGCATGTAAAGCTCATGACATTGCTTATTCTGAAAATCCTGACAGAATGGCAGCACGTCATGCGGCTGATAAAGAGCTTGCTGAAAAAGCTTTACAACGTCTTCATGCAAAAGATGCTAGCCTTGGTGAAAAAGCTTGGGGAGTCAATAAAACCATGAGAGTAAAGAGAAGTTTGGGTATGGGTATGAAAAAGATGGCTACAGTTAAAAAGAAGTTGAAAATAAAGAGGGGGAAGTCTAAAAGAAATAGTAAAAAGAGGAAAAAGACAGTAAAGAAAAAAAAAACGACTTGTCCCCATCCGACAAATTATAAAATCAGCTGAAAAAACGATGAACGAAGGTGTACTCATTTCACCGTTCAAGTCTGCATTACGGGGTGCTCGTGAAGCTGTAAAAATGGTTGGTGGGAAAAAAAATATACGATCATCGCGTGTATTACCCATACCACCACTAAAAGTAGGTGGATTGCTACCATTTTTAATACCAATTCTTGCTGGTTTAAGCGCTACTGGCGCATTAGCTGAGGGCGCTGCTGGTATCGCTGAAGCTGTAATTGCTGCTAAGACTGCTAAACGTGAATTGGAGGAGACTAAACGGCATAATTCAACAATGGAAGCTATAGCTCTGGAAAAAGGGTTATACTTGTCACCACATAAGTCTGGAATGGGATTATATTTAAGTCCTCCTTCAAAAAACATGTAACGCTACCTCATCGAGCTCTAACCAATTTTGATTTAATCAAATATGCAAAGGATTTAAAAATTCCATATTTCCGAGGTGTTTTCATGAGAAATAATTTACCAAAATCTGGTCCATGGAAAAAGGAATCAGCAATCATAAATCGAGATGATAAATATGAAATATCTCGATGTTGGTAGCGTGAAATATAATCATCAGAAATATCAAGATTATGATACCGTTATATGTGGACACTTGTGTCTTAAATTTCTAAAAAATCAATTATAAATATATAAGAAGAGATCAAAATGTGATTAGTCATGACTGATTCGTTGACGTTAACACTATCTGGAGCGACCTCCACATTAGAAGCTCAATATTTTCCACCCATTGAATTATCATCTGGAAAAAGTTATGTCTTGGGTCTTGTAGAGTTGTAAACATTCAATTTATAACGTATATTGTGTAGAAATTTCGCGACGGAGACGCGGAACCGTCCAATATAGCGTATGCGGTCACCCACGCGTGATAAATAAATAATAATAAATAATAATAAATGATATAAAATACTGAGATCAAATAAAATAATAATAATAAATAATTAGTATGCCTGAACCAGCTCCTCAGGCTAGGTTAGTGCATGCAGGCGCCAGACCGTTTATTTAAAACGGACAAAATTTATTCAGGGGGAATTTACGAGGGAAAATCCGAGCAAGTGATCCGTAACAAGGCGGATAAAACACACGATTGAAACAATAAATTAAACAGATAATAGAAAAATTGTAAATAAACAACCAATAATTACATCTAAATAATAAATAAGAGTAGGAAAAATAAATGAAAATTAGTAGGAAAAAGATCCAGATAAATAAATATTAAGATTTCCCCGACAGCTGTTGGTTTCCGATTGCTTATATTTTTAAACAATAAAAATATAATAATATTTCACAATATATATAAGTCATAAATTTTTCACCACTGGGGTGATTTCTTATCACACAAAATTAATACAACTTATTTGAACTTAATACTTATAGTCAATTTAAGGAAATAATAATATAATTCAATTTTGTTTATAAGAATAAAGATAATATTATTTTTAATTCATGTAATATATCTCTCACACCTGTGAGAGAGAGAAAGATACGGAATTTTTAATACTCACACACAAACAAATCATAAATTTTCTCTTTGTAGATAACAATTAATAATAAGTACAATAATAATCTTTGACCTTTTTACTTACTCGTAGATCTCCAATTATCAGCCAAATGATATAAAAGAATTAAAGTATGCACTTTATTCACCCGGTGAATATTAATAACAGAACTTTTTAATAAATAACACTACTCGTTATCAGCAATAATAATTGACAGCGTCCGTGCACAACAATAGCCCGTATCTTTCTAATTTAATTATCCTATTCTCCACCTGTGGGTCGCTCACGTGGCGCAATAATCGCCCTAATTACTATTATGATTATTTTTCTCTAGCCCTGGGCTAGTTTTTAAATTAAAATATAAAATATAAAGATAATTTTTCACCCCTGAATGATACATGAATAATTATTCTAATGCATGTACTATTTATTTATAATATGTTCGTATTTGTATCTTATCCCATAAATTAAATAATAATTAGTTCATATTATCAAATTCGTGTCAACAAAGTATTGATTATCCCCCTATCCGGTGGTCAATACTTTTCACCAATACATCAATGACATCAAATTATCGGATGACAAGTTTGACCAAAAAGATAATATAAACATTATTTGGGGCATAATGTGGCACTCGATTATGCATCCCAAATGTTTCAAAATCCTAAACAAAAAAACTTAAACTAACAAAAATCAATGGTTTATATTTTTTTTTTTAAATTATAAAAATAAATTAATTCCATACACGTGCTCACTCACACGTTGCGCGCATGCGCTAGTATCGCGAACGGACTGCTGTCTCAGCCGGCGGAATGGCGGAATGCCCGCGTAACGATTCAAATTCAAACTTACAAATTAAAATATTTAAACTTACAACTAATTAAAATTAAATAATTTGAATCGTTACGTGACACCCCCCCACCAGGCCGTGTTTTGCCCCTAAAATACGGGCGAGACCCTGCATTCCCCTCGCCGGTACCCTCAGCTGAAAACCTAAAATTCAATATTTATACCTGGATCTCTTACCGGGTATATAAAACAAAACAATCAAAAATCACAAGAAAATTAATTTAAAGAAAATGAACAACAAAAAAAAACTCAAGCGAAATGCTCACCAACCTGTCACCCATCAACCTGCTCCGACCATCGGTGAAGGAAGGGGTAAAATTGTTTTACACGTTACTACAAATAAAGCACTCAGTAATTAAATGAGTTGTGCCGTTTTTATTTTTCAGCAACAACAAAAACTCTCCTGGGTGACTGTGGCACCGGGCGTCTTACAACTGTATGTTTATAATAATAGAAAATAAATATAAGGGTAGAGTATGAAATGAAAATTAATAAAGAAAAGAATAATCATGATGGCATTCCACCCGCCGACTGTTCTAGGCAGCCTCCAGGTTAGCCATCTTGGGGTCACTAGGACCCATCTGGTCCAAGCAGTAAACCCGGCGTAACCGGTCATCGCTAGTCAGCCATCCCAACCACGGTATCTCGCTCAGCTGGTACCCACGTCTCCATGGCCTTTTGGGCATGTGCCGTGCTGTAGTCTTTGTGCGCAGACCATACAGCGTCCGCGCGCTGCCAGATGAATTCTGCAATGTGCTCCTCGGCATTCTCCGGTATAGAAGCATAAGCATTCTTCACAGAACGGGCGGTCCTCCAGGGATTGGTTTACACACAGTCTCGCCGGATGTCCAGGTTGACCACATCTAGCGCACCCAGGTTTAAGGTCAGCCCGGCGTTTTGGACGGCTCGTTCTTGCCTTAACTTTCTGTTGTACTAGAAGGGTAAGATGCGCCTTCCACGTGGCCGAACCTCGGGGTATCATACCGATCCCCTGTTGATGGTGGTACGTCTCCATGTACCGCATCACTTGGTTCTTATTCAACGCCATTCCTAAATAAACGTATTAATTATTACACCAATTTCCCTGGGGTCAATATAATGTCACAGTCGAGAAATAGCAATAGTAGTTAGCAGTAGACAGTAATAGACAGCGACAGAATAGACAGTAATAGTGACAGATAACAGTAGATGAACATAGATAGGTCAAGTAGTAAAAATAGAGAAAGCATTCAGCCATGCGACAGCATCCGCCTGCCTCTGACGGACATTTTCAGCTCGTTTAACTAGTTTTAAAAATTTCACATGGCTACGTCCGATATATTTGCCCTCGGGGGTCTCCATTTCAACGATTACTGGAGTTACCACTTTCGAGATGACAAATGGGCCCGCATAACGCGGTGCTAGCTTACCCACAACCTGCTCACTCTTTTTCGATAAGACGTGAGTAGGTTTATATACCTGATCGCCTATCTCAAACAATATATTACGTCTTTTGTTGTTATAATATGCCGCGTACCGCTCAGAAGATCGTCGAATACGTTGATTCACGATATCGCGTAACTCTATCATACGATCCATGCGTTGAATCCAGCCACTGCGGTCAACCTTATCGTCAACAACAATATTATTGTCATCAGCAACTCGAAAGTTGCGAATAGGACATGGATCACGGTCCAAATTCAAGTACGCGGGACTCACACCGAGTGATTCATGAACCGCAGTATTGTACGCAAACTGGAATTCATGGATATGTACATCCCAGTCACGATGATCATCGCCCAAGTAACTCATAATCATCGTTTTTAAATTACGGTTGACCCTTTCAACCGGGTTAGCTTGGGCATGATACGGTGGTGTGGTAGTATGTTGAATACCACACTCCTGAACGAGATCAACAACATCTCGGTTCAGATACTCGCGTCCGTTATCGGTCCAAAATACGCGCGGAACGCCCCAGCGGTTAATAACGAACTGTCGAAGACTTTTGGCAACAGTTTTTCCGTTTGCAGCTCGAACTGGTACGCACTCAATATACCGCGTGTATAGGTCTTCGAAAACGAGTAAATACGAATACCCCGCACGAGAACGCGTAAACGACATTGTATCAGCTGCTACGACTTCCCAGGGTTCACTTGGTATTCTTGGCATCATAAAACCAATTGGTTTGCGTTGAACTGGTTTAGATTCAAGACATCGTTCACAACTATTAACATACCGCTGTATATCACGGAACATTCCAGGCCAATAATATCTCATTATCGCCCGTGCGTATGTCTTTTGGACACCCAAGTGACCCGATTGTGGAAGATCGTGGACTTCCTGGAGTAATCGTTCTCGTCGGTCGACTGGCACGACTAATTTCCAGTCGTTATCTTCTTCACCAAGGATCTGTCTCATGGAGTCAGGCCGTCGTCGATATAATCTACCATTTTCATAATGGAAGTTAGGTAGAGCCTCAGGATCAGCAGTCAACAAACGGCATTTTTCCTCGTACCATTTGTCATTTCCAGCCTCACCCAGCGCGTCAACTTGACTCACAGCGAGTTCCTGGTCCTCGTAGATACGTGAGAGGGCATCCGGGGCTTCGTTTTCCGCTCCTTTCCGGTACTCAATCTTCATACCATACTCGGAGAGCTGCATAGCCCACCGGGCTAATTTCCCCGTCGGATCCCGAGTGTTCATGAGCCATCTGAGGCTGGCATGATCAGCTACGACCGTGAATTTGAAACCTTGGAGGTAATTTCTAAACTTACGTACGGCCCAAACTACCGCAAGACATTCCTTCTCAGTCGTACTGTAGTTGGCTTCGGCGCTGTTCAGTGCTTTACTAGCACACGCAATTAAATATTCACGATCGCCGTTACGCTGAACTAAAACTGCACCGAGTCCACACTGACTCGCATCCGTGTAGAAAGTAAACGGTAGCATGTAGTCAGGCGTTAACAAGACGGGAGCTTCCGCGAGTGCTTTCTTAAGAGACTGGAAAGACTCCTCTTCATCCTCAGTCCATCTCCAGGGTACATCTTTGCGCGTCAAACGATACAGTGGACCCGATACACACGCGACGTTTTTCAAATGGCGATAATACCAATTAATCATGCCGTTAAAACGACGTATTTGTTTAACATTTTTCGGCCGCGGATAGTTTAAGATCGGTTCAGTTTTCTCAGGGTCTGGTCTGAGTCCCTCTTTGTCAAGTAGAAAACCCAGAAATCGTACTTGTTGCTGGCAGAATTTACTTTTGTCGAAGTTCAAAGTAAACCCAGCGCCTCATAACCGACTCAACACGACTTCTAACATCTCCAGATGTTTCTCAAAAGTCGGGGTTACGATAATGATATCATCCAGATACGCGAACACAAACGGAGATAAATCAGGTGTAATTATTTTGTCCATTACACGCTGAAAACTCGCCGGGGCGTTGCATAGTCCCATCGGCATACGTTTGTATTGGAAAAGACCGCGACCGGGAACCCAAAAAGCAGTATATTTGCGACTGTTTGGACTCATTAGGATCTGCCAAAACGCGGAGTTCATATCGAGTGTCGTAATATAGTGAGCATCACGACATTTTTCGAGAATCTCGATCATATCCGGTGGTCGATATGTGTCTTTTTCGGTCACATTGTTCACATCACGAAAATCAACGCACATGCGATAGGTTCCATCGGGTTTTTTGACCATTATAGGCTAACTGGACCATTCCGACGCTGGTGCAGGCTCGACGATGTCATCTTCAAGCATCTTATCAATCGCCTCGTGTAATGCTTGAAGAACCACAGGTGATCGACGATAAACTCACTGTTTAATTGGTCGCTCGTCTTTGAGCCTAATCTCATGCTCAACCAACGAGGTCAATCCCAAGCCAGGTGGCATCAGTTGACGCTGAGTATCCAATTACTCACGTAACTGCTTGGTTTCGTCTCCAGTAAGTTCATGTACCGCTGCGACATCTTCAGGTCGCGAATTAATTTCAGGCTCATACATTAATTCGTGCCAGGTACCGTTACGCATACGCCACGATCGATTTCTCAGGTCCAATTCCATTTTAAAATAATCTATAAAATTTGTCCCAATTAAATTCAGACTGCTCAACCGAGGAATATAATGAACCGGAAATATGACCTCTTCGACACCATCGAGGGTCATTTTCACGTTTACCACGCCTCCACTCACGTCAGTTGTTCTGTTGGCCATCCCAAAACGCGTCGGTCGAGTTTCAAAAAGACATGGGAAACCATCAGCCATTAATTCTCTCGCGAAGTCACCAAAAGCAGTCGTTTTAGCTCCGGTATCGATTATCACGACCCTTTGACGAGTACCCGCGCGGATGAAAACCTGTGGTCGAGGTTTACCATGACGTAGACGCCAAAAATCGTCATTTTCATCACCGGGTCGATTTATGAATGGCACTGAAGCAGCTGTACGATCTTCTACCGCAGTTAATACATCAAGTGTGGCATCTTCTTCACACTTGGCCTTACACGGTGGATCAGAAACAGCATGAATGTCAGCCTGGACAACCGTACGACATAACTTCATCGAAACCCGCTCCCTAGTGACTGTTATTGGAGGGATTGATGAACATCCAGCCCCGCCACCCTCTACTGGCGGGCTGCTTCGTCGTTTTTTGGCAATTAGAAAGCGTTGGGACGACTATCGACATTACAAACACATGTAACTGCCGTCTTTCCAACTTTTCCGCATCTCATGCATACATCCCGGCGCGGTTCATGGCAAAAGTAGCCCAAATGTTCGAGAGAGCCGCAATTGTAACAGAATCTTGGACGAATAATCCTGTTTCGTCCCATTTGACCCGAATTACGTACGAACGACTGGTTATTATTATAATTATACCCAGGAGGCGATCGATTACCACCAGGTGGGTTCATTTGACCTCTCAGAGAGTTATTTAAAGGTGGATTAGACACCCTCGGAGGTTGTTGTGTTGTAAGCAACGGATTTTTCGGGATCGCGCCGCGATTCTGTGCGTTTTGGTTTCGCTGCTGATTCGCTGGCGGGTTTTGCGGATTTCCACGCTGATCGACATTCTTTACAGTCTTCTTATTAACCTGTTTTGTCGACTGATCAGGCCCACTAGGTGTTACAGGTGCTACATCCTGATCAACTGTCCTCTGCTTGCGAGATCTGCGCGGTTTCCGCTTCTTCTTTGTTCCTTGTCCCGATTGCGAACCACTAGTCGAGTCAAAATGTTCAGCAATGGTGTCAACCGCGTGTATCCCAGCTCGGTGATCTCTCTGAGGTCGAATACCGGCAGAATACGAACATTCCTTAATGTTCGCTTCTTCCCTCGGTGGTGGTTGGCCATGATTTCTCGCCGCTTTCCATCTTTCTTCGACCTGGGAAGCCTTTAGCAACAATGACTGATATGTATCGAAGTCACCGAGTGGACAGTGGTCCCAATACGCGGGTAGCAACCCCTTTGTTGCTCGTCTAACTTGCGTACGCTCCGATGGTGGGTGTCTCAAGCGAGAATACAAGTTCTGAAGGCAAATCAAGTAATCACGGGCATTTTCCTTCAGGCCCTGATTACGTGCGCGAATATCTGCCCGGATTTTGCGTTGACGGCCCCCACTCTTAAACCAAGTCAGAAATTCTGACCTAAACGAGTCCCAGCTCGACCATCGGTGGCAATTTGCACTGGACCAGACTTCAGCTTTACCTTTGAAGACTTCTGGTAGTACCGCAAGACGATCGGCTCGACGAATCCCAGCACTGCGCATTAATACGACCAAGCGTCGCAGAAATTCATCGCTGGTCATTGTTCCATCACCAGAGAACGATAGTTTCCAGTTCCTGGCGATGGCACCGTGATCACGAGCAACTCCACGTGACGAATGACGTTTTTCCGTACCCGAACTCCTGTGTGAATGGTATTCAGATGACGATGACGTATAACTATCGTCTGAATCGGATTTGCCAGTCGAACTATGATGATTTCGGTCTGAATCACGGCCACGGTGTCGATTCGACGGTGTCTGGAACTGAACACGCGACGGTGGGGGATTAGGAGGGCCTCCAGGCCCAGTATTTTGCCGTCGCTGGTCATCGGTGTTGTCATCAGGGTGTGGAGCCAGCGGATTGGTCAAATAATCATGTACACGAGTGCCATGAGTAGTGGCCGGCCTCGTGTTTTGCGCGGAACTCACGGTAGTAGTAACAGTGGGAATAACACTGACTTCCGGGAGTGCTGCAGGTACCGTGGGACCACCATGCGGTGAGGACGCGCAAATTGGGTTATTTACAGATAACCTCTCGATCATCTCGTACAATCTTTGTTGCCCACGTTCCATTTTCTCCTCTAGCATGCGCAGCCCTTGTACAAACGTCGCCCCTGTGACATATGCGTCCATGCCATCGGGGAATTCTGGCATTTCTTGGCCGACTGGAACCAACTCGTCTTTCCAGAGACTCCAGGGTAAATCGTAGTCTCCGTCTTCGCGTCGCAATAGCCGTCGAAAACGGTCCTGAATCACCTCGCTGGTTCCTGCTGGATTTACTTGCTGAAATAGCAAATATCGACGAATCTCCGCGTCGGTCAGGTTATTCGCCCGCGCGTCCACATCGTGCGATACCTCATCCTTTTTCCGATCCCAGGGGATATTCGGAACCCCGAGAGCCCGTTTGTGATACCTGTTTAGCCGATTACGTCGTGTGTTCTGGCTGCCAGCGGTGGATAATCCCAAACCGAATAAAATCATTCGGATTTCCTCATCCGGTCGCGTCAGCATCCACGTGAGTTCGGTTTCTGGCACTGGATTGGAGGATTCGCGTGATTGAATATTCTGGGCCGTCCGTTGCGCTTTCCCGCGCCCCCGGCCCCTGTGCCCAGGGTCAGTCGCATAAGCAAGTGAAATATTCTCACCCACGATCTCCACATCCCTGCCAGAACGGTTCACGGGACCGTTTATGATCGTCGGGATCATGTGCTGTTAAGGGGGTCCACGACTATGTTCGAAAAACTCGCGGAGACCCTCATCTTCAGTCTCGCTGACCGGTGAATCCCGATGTTCAGTATTATTCGCGAGTTCAACCACGCCCGCGTTCCCGTTTTCCCCATCTGCGTTATTATTAATAACCGGGTCAACTTCATCGCCCGACGCGCCACCGCGGATACGTACCGATGTCATAAAATCGACGAACCGATCTAATTTTTCCGTGAAAATCTTTTTTCACGCGTTCATTTTTATCGTATATAAATGCGTAAATATGTAAATTAAATGTAATAAATGTATATAAAAATTAAATGTATATAAGAAATTTTTAAATTTATTTTAAATTTATTTTATCCACCAATAAAATTTTTATCTTTGGTCTTACTCCTCCGTGGAAACCTCGTAAATTTTAATTATATTCAAAAATTTATTAGTTTTAAATTATTGATCCCCTGGCCCCACGTTAGGCGCCATATAACGTATATTGTGTAGAAATTTCGCGACGGAGACGCGGAACCGTCCAATATAGCGTATGCGGTCACCCACGCGTGATAAATAAATAATAATAAATAATAATAAATGATATAAAATACTGAGATCAAATAAAATAATAATAATAAATAATTAGTATGCCTGAACCAGCTCCTCAGGCTGGGTTAGTGCATGCAGGCGCCAGACCGTTTATTTAAAACGGACAAAATTTATTCAGGGGGAATTTACGAGGGAAAATCCGAGCAAGTGATCCGTAACAAGGCGGATAAAACACACGATTGAAACAATAAATTAAACAGATAATAGAAAAATTGTAAATAAACAACCAATAATTACATCTAAATAATAAATAAGAGTAGGAAAAATAAATGAAAATTAGTAGGAAAACGATCCAGAGAAATAAATATTAAGATTTCCCCGACAGCTGTTGGTTTCCGATTGCTTATATTTTTAAACAATAAAAATATAATAATATTTCACAATATATATAAGTCATAAATTTTTCACCACTGGGGTGATTTCTTATCACACAAAATTAATACAACTTATTTGAACTTAATACTTATAGTCAATTTAAGGAAATAATAATATAATTCAATTTTGTTTATAAGAATAAAGATAATATTATTTTTAATTCATGTAATATATCTCTCACACCTGTGAGAGAGAGAAAGATACGGAATTTTTATTACTCACACACAAACAAATCATAAATTTTCTCTTTGTAGATAATAATTAATAATAAGTACAATAATAATCTATGATCACTGGGGTATATAAATCAAAATAAAGAAAATAAAGTTACTTATTTATTTTAAATAATAACAAACATAAACAATAATATCTCAAAGATTATTTCAAATAATAATATTATTTAATTAATATTATTCAGGAATTTTTCATCCGAATGATGATGTCAGTACTTAAGGAATTTACTCAAGTACTGCATGCGCTCTATAGATATATATACTATAGGTATATATATATGTATACCGGCGACGTCCCACTACGTCGTATATTTTTTTTATACGTATATATATATATATTTATATAAAAATATCCGGATACTGTATACAATATGACAAAAATTATTATTTAACAAGAATTATTTATAATTTTCCCATGTATCATTCAGTGATATTAATATATTTATTAATCATACTCTCCGCGGCGACCAACAACTACCGGGGGAGGTTATAACGTGAAAAAAAATATTATCCGACGAAAGAAATACAAAGTACTTACTCGTAGATCTCCAAATATCAGCCAAATGATATAAAGAATTAAAGTATATGCTTTATTCACCCGGTGAATATTAATAACAGAACTTTTTAATAAATAACACTACTCGTTATCAGCAATAATAATTGACAGCGTCCGTGCACAACAATAGCCCGTATCTTTCTGATTTAATTATCTTATTCTCCACCTGTTGGTCGCTCACGTGGCGCAATAATCGCCCTAATTACTATTATGATTATTTTTCTCTAGCCCTGGGCTAGTTTTTAAATTAAAATATAAAATATAAAGATAATTTTCCCACCCCTGAATGATACATGAATAATTATTCTAATGCATGTACTATTTATTTATAATATGTTCGTATTTGTATCTTATCCCATAAATTAAATAATAATTAGTTCATATTATCAAATTCGTGTCAACAAAGTATTGATTTTCCCCCTACACGGTGGTCAATACTTTTCACCAATACATCAATGACATCAAATTATCGGATGACAAGTTTGACCAAAAAGATAATATAAACAGTATTTGGGGCATAATGTGGCACTCGATTATGCATCCCAAATGTTTCAAAATCCTAAACAAAAAAACTTAAACTAACAAAAATCAATGGTTTATATTTTTAAATTATAAAAATAAATTCATTCCATACACGTGCTCACTCACACGTTGCGCGCATGCGCTAGTATCGCGAACGGACTGCTGTCTCAGCTGGCGGAATGGCGGAATGCCCGCGCAACGATTCAAATTCAAACTTACAAATTAAAATATTTAAACTTACAACTAATTAAAATTAAATAATTTGAATCGTTACGTGACAAATTTTATACCTAATATTGATGAAGGTTGTAATAAGTTCTATTTATCCAACATAAATGGGAACGAAGCGGATAAAATTATAACAATACCAACCGGAAGTTATGAACTACGTGACATTGAAAAGTATTCAATAAAGGAATTACCTGAGGGTGTAGAATTGAGTATCAAAGCAAATAACAATGAATTACATAGTGAAATTAAATGTAATCGCATTGTAAATTTTGAGCCGAAAGATTCAATCGCATCATTATTGGGATTTGGAAATCGTCGACTTGCGCCATACCTTCTACACAAATTTGATTTACCAATAAAAATTCTTAAAATCAATGCACTGCGAGTTGAGTGCAATATTACTACTGGTGCATATATGAATAACCGTAAAGTTCACACAGTTCATGAGTTCTTCCCAAGTGTGGCACCAGGATATAAGATCATTGAAGTACCATCCCACATCATTTACTCACCAGTCGCTGTACAGTCAATACACAATCTTCAGCTGCGAATTGTTGATCAAGATGAGAATTTGGTGAATTTTCGAGGTGAAACGATTACAATAAGATTGCATATAAAATCAGTGAAATAATGGGGATCGTATTTGATAAAAAAATTGGAGGTAGTTATAAAAGTCAAGCATCATGCCTAAAGCCCATCAGTCGTCGTGCCCCTGTCAGGGTGCTAACATCTCAGAACGCCCAATTCCTCAAAAGCTTGGGATTAAAATTACGTGGAAGATCGGTAAAATAAGAAAAATCAATTTGTGCTGCATCATACTACCATGGCGGAAATCTTAAACATCCAAAAACCAATAATCTTCGACGAATCGATTTCTCACTATGAAGTTCATTCACATCAACCTTATGCTTCAACAACATTTAATAATAGTGATGAAATAAGATTAAGTATTCAACATCAAGATTTATGCATTCTACCGAGTAAGAGTACTTTACACATTTGTCGGAGATTTACGAAAGAAGATGGCACTGCTGTTAGTGAAACTATGGAGTTGGTTAACATGGCTATTTGTCACATGTTTGAAGAAATACGCTACGAATTAAATGCCATTGAAATTGATAGATGCAAGAATGTTGGAATTACAAGTCTTATGAAGAATTATATATCTTCAACCCCCGGACAGGCTAATTTAATGGAAAATGTCGGGTGGTTACAAACTGATGATAAATTGACTAATGGTGACGGATATTTTGATATTTCTATACCGCTGAATTTATTACTTGGATTCGCTGAAGATTATAATCGGATTATTATGAATGCTAAGCATGAATTAATTCTAATAAGATCAAACACTGATATGAACGCATATCTACATACACCTGCTGCTCGAGAAGCTGCTGAAAAAGTTAAAATAGTTCTTAATAAAGTGGAATGGAATGTACCATACATTACGATGTCGGACAAACAGAAGATTCAAGAACTCAGTTTTATCGCAAATGATCCAGCTATTCCATTAAGCTATTGTACATGGCAATTATATGAATATCCACTACTTCCGAAAACAACGAAACATGTTTGGCCTATCAAAACTTCAACGCAATTGGAGAAACCACGATATTTGGTTCTAGGATTTCAAACTGCAAGAAAAAATATTGTGACGAAAAATTCCAGTCACTTTGATCATTGTTATATCCGAGATGTAAAAGTTTTCCTCAATTCTCAAAGTTATCCATATGGAAATTTGAATCTAAGCATTAATCGCAATCAGTATGCTTTATTGTATGATATGTATACTAATTTTCAAACTTCACACTATAATAAAGCGCCGGAACCATTGTTGACTAAAGCAGGATTTTTGGAAGAAGCACCACTCTACATTATTGATTGTTCAAAACAAAATGAATCAATCAAATCTGGACCAGTTGACATTCGTGTTGAATTTGAATCAAATGATCAGTTTCCCGATCAGACATCAGCATTCTGCTTAATTCTGCATGATCGTATTATTGAATATAATCCATTAAGTAGTACTGTAAGAAAATCAACTTAATAATAATTATTGTATTAGATAACAAGGTTGTGTTACGTTCGAATAAATTTTTAGTTTTAATATTATTATCATTTTATTTTACTTCTATTGTAGTTTTTAAAATTTGTCTCAACACATAATTCATATTCGAATATTATATTAAGTGAAAAGGAGTTTTAATCCTCACTATGGTCAGAGTGGCAGTTGACGCACTTCTTATCACAACTGCACTCTAAAATAAGACTTAAAGTAAATAGTACCATTGTAATGCATTTCTGATATGTTTTCTTAATTGAAAAATACTTAAAAATAAATTATGGTGTTTAGACAAATGAATGTTTGGATAAATAAAAATTAAATGGTTTTGGGTAGATAATAAAATTTAACAATTTTAAATATTGTTGAGAGTAAAATACTAAAGCGAAAATACAATAAAATAAAATAGTAACATTCAAATTAAAAATAATAAAATATTAAAATATGATAATTTAAATTAAATTAAATAAAACATTCAAATATTAGAATTTAAATAAAATATTTAAAATTTAAAAGAAACTATTAACATTCAAATTAAATAAAATAAAATATTAAAATAAGAGAATTTAATTTAAATAAAATGAAACATTAAAATATCAGAATTTAAAGACAAATAAAATATTAAAATATTAGAATAAAATTTAAACAAAATAGAAATAGAAAATTTCATTTAACAATAATTTAAGGAAAAATAAATCGAATTATTTATTAAGATTTATGAAAATAGTAATATCAATTACTTTTATTATTATTACTATTATTACATTTATTATTAACAAAAAAGAGCAGTGAGTTGTGAAGAACTGAAAGAGAGGGAAACGGGAAATCAATGTGGAAGGGATAGTGCGGCCCCGGAACAATGGTTTTCCGAAAGGAAGTGGAAAACTTTTGGGTAGAGGTGGAAGAACGTGGGAAGAGAATGTCCCCCAAATACAGAAGTTTGAGAAACCACCCATTTTTCCGAAACTCTAACGAACTGACCCAAAAATAGTCAGTTGTGTCGTGAGTCCCGAACTATTAACTTAATACCCGTTATTCTTCCTATATCCAAGTGATCTCATTTTCATATAGTAAAGAGTAGGCTGCTAGCCACCTTGTTTTTAAAAACCTGATACAATGAAAGATGTACACGTAGTTGATTTTAAATATGAAGTAAGAAATAGGCCAATAATTATTTACCAAAGGATGAAGACCTTCAATCAACGCATATTTCAATAAAATATCCATGTAAAATTATCGCCATTTAATATGTAGTAAGTCCACGAAATTTAATGTCTCATATATTAATATTTTTGTACTGTATCATTAAGAAACATTCTCTACCAGTCATTTCAACTAGAGTAGGCTGGAGTATTACTCACATAAGCCACCTAATTGATGGCATGTTCAAAATAATTAGATCTTTGTAGCATACAGCGTAAAAGAAATAATTGTCATTCGTATCTAAAATTTACTTAGTATTTGTTAACAAGTTAAATTCCGAATAATTCTGTATTATATAACCTTGATTTCAATCTTTTCATTTTAACTGTTTTTAATCGAAATTTGTTTGTAACAATATAGTTATTTATTTATAATTTAAATTCATGTTTTAATTTACACATTCCTTCACTAAGGTTTCTTGTCTTCGGTCTATTGGTCGAAAGACTAGGACCAAATATACTTAATAAGTCCGATTTTAAAGTAGGTCGAGTTCTTCGCTCATAATTTGGCATCCTTAACACGTTGTCATATTATAGTCAAGGCTCAAAGCCTGCTTTTATTAAAAATCCGACGTAACAGTTGAAAGAAATAAATAAATTTTTTCACAATTAAAAAATATGTTTTAATAAATTTTATTTTGCTTATACCCAATGCACGTAATTAATTAATTAATATAGCATGATAAGTACATATAATTATATAAGTTTGAAATAAATGTTAAGTATGAATTTATAATTATTTTAATGCATCTTTTAATTTTTTACACTTAGTACAATCTTTTTTGTAAGGATAAAGATAAATTCCTGGGACATCATAATCAGGACTTGTAATTAAATTATGTTCAATGCAAAACTTATAGTCCATAATTTTAAAGTTCTGTTTTAAATTAATTGGTAGTTTATCCAAGACAAATCGTATTTGAGATCGAGCGAATTGGAGAATAAACACATCATCAAGACAAGTGATGTCAGCTGCATCCATTTTTCTCAAATCTGATAGTTGATAGAATAACTGTACTGATTCCTCATATGATGGATTACAGCCCCAATATTTCAAAAACCATTGTTTTAGCTGCTGAACAGTTCCATATGAACAAGCATAATATCCAAGTTTGGTGTGGTTGAATCTGAATGCACATCGAGGTCTGTTCATGTTTTCGAGATTATCAATCGAAAAAAATCTCATTTGTTCTAAATCAATAACTGGGACTGCATAATTAATCATTTCTTCGAGTCGTTTTTGCATTGATGGCCCTTGTACATAAAAGTATCGCGCATTCTGAACTAGTTGTTTTGTCATAGGTTGCAATGATTCATAAGGATGATCACAAGTATCGCAGTGAATACCATGACGATTCCCATCTTGATCTTCAGTTTGTTGCACAATCACAGTGTCAGTGTACTGATTAGGTGGTTTGAATACACAAATTTTGCACTGATAAACACCATTTGCATTATTTAGGTTATAAATATCAACTACACATAGTTCCTTGACAATAAATTTTCCATTGGAAACTATATAATTAAAGAAATCCACTATATACTCCATTGTTATTTATTTATTTATCAACTATGCGACTCTCTAATTTTTCAAGATTTTGAATGATTTTATATAAATTCTTTATCGAATCTTTCAGAGCAATACAACTTGGGCACGATGAATCTCGTTTGCTTCTGATTATATCCAAATTTTTATAATAAGAAAATAGATCACTAAGAAAAGAACCAATAAACTCTAGACATATGTCACCAAAATAATTTTCAACTATTTCATCAGTGTCTATCAGACCCGGATGACTAATACGTAAAAATTGTTCTTCACTATCACTTAGCTCCTCCATTTAGCACAGCTATAACTAGGAGGACTTAACAAAAAAGCATGAGTTTTATACTGGCAGCCCCCTCTAAAAAATATTCTTTGTGGGAGCACAGTGTAAAAATGATTGGCTCAAAACCGGTTCAATCAACGGTTAAACCCCTTACTTCTAATAAAATAAATAATATTCTCGAAAAAACTTTCGAATTTTTGTTCATAAACCGCCCCCCTTACAGCTCTTAGAAGGTCTAGAACGATCCAGAATGAAAAAAAAAATATATCCCCACCAATTTATGCTTAGAAAATTCAAGATAATTCTCGAATGTTCGATCCCCTCCAATCTTACGTAAAACAGTAAAAATTCAATAATATATATACTAAAAATTTCTTGAATATCCACTAAGTCCCAAAAATCTGCATTTATCAATCGGCGGAAACAGGTCCCAACGAAATCTTCATTACCATTATCAGGTTCCGATTAAATCTGCGTTACCATGCTCAGGTTTCAACCAAGTCTACATTATCATGAGCAAGTCCCAACAAATCTACATTATCATCAACGAGAAAAAGGCCCAAAATATCGATGAAATAAACCTACATTACCGATAACAGCCCCCAAATATCGATGAGAACAAATCTACATTACCACATATATGAAAAAAGGTTCCAAATATCGATAAAATAAATCTACATTATCTACAACAGCCCCAAAATATCATTAAAAACGAATCTACATTACCATATAAGTGAAAAAAGGCCCCCAGATATCGATAAAATAGATCTACATAACCTACAACAGCACAAAATATCGGTAAAATTAAATCTACATTACCAACAACCGTCACTTATCGTAGGTCGTTAATGTAGGTCACTGTTTTGATTTTGGGCCAAAAACCCTCTTATTCATCTACTATAATCCTCCAAGACCACTGGTACAGACGTAAATGTATAAGAGCAATGCGACGACATCGTCGCAGTAGCATATATCAATAACACTCCGACCCACTAGACCTGGAGAAAGATCTACGAGTATTACCCAAACCTGTAAGAATCGACGAAGAAATCGAAACGAGCCCCCTAGAGATACACGCCGCTTGGATTATTGCCCAAGATAAACACCTAAGGATACAAGTCATGAGGAATTACTGGAAAAGCAAGAGCCACATCAGAGAACAACGCAGAATACGTAAAGCCCAACATGAATATTTTCCAGAAATAATTTACAAAGTAGACTTGCTTCGTCTATTTGGAGAGATACCATGGGCAGACGTTCGCACCAGTCTTTATCTCGAAGAAACTATAATCCGGCTATCTAACCTGATTACAGTCAGACACTTTCATCAACGATCTTCAACCTACTGCTACCTCGACCTCATGGACGATATATCGAGATTCTATAAGGAACCAGACTCACCATCTGGCCTGTACCCATGTCATTACCAGCCCAGTGTGAGTTTATATCACCCATATGCTGCTTCCAGCATAATAAGCCGAGGTTCATCTACGTATATGGATGACATGGTCTCCATAAAAGATAGAGTTGCATTCATCGAGCATAACCGCAAGAAACAAGCTCGTCGACGCAAAACAGCAAGGGTACGAAGTTGCAAGAGGAAGATCCGAAGGAAGAAGAACTCACGGAAAAAGTTAAAGCAAAATTAACCTCTAACCAAGGGATAAGATTAACAGTCAACACTAACGAATTGCCGACTCGTTCGCATGCAGAAGTAAGGCAGGTAATATACATACTCGGCTTATAAATACCAATCAATGGTAATAAACTAACAATGTAAATAACTAACCATATTTCAAAAAGGAGAAAAACAAAGAAAATACATAAAAAAAAGGAAAAAAAAAATTAAATGTAAAAAATAAAAAAACAAAAGAAAAATATGTAAAAAAATTTTAAAACACAAAAAAAATTATCATATATTTTAATGCAACTATGCATTCGTTTTTATATATAAATATAAATAATTACTAACACTTTCTAACAAATTTATGCATACTCACATGGGTAAGTACTCATACTTATGAATATCCGATCTTCGCCTACCTTAATCATTCAAAGAACGTCGAAGTCATAAGTATGTGTAATTACGCACTAATAACCCTCAAATAAATATATTTACACACATACTGCAAACAGTTACGTAATATGTCTTGAATTAAAGATCGATGAATTTGGCCCGTTAATCATCGCTTACAATAAATTCTATAAATATATGTATATACAAGGTGCAGGGTAAAGTTAATAAAATCACACGTAGACAGAAAGACAAAAAAAAAAAAAAAATATTTTTGAAAAAAATTGAAATAAAAACAAAAAAAATTTTTGCAAAAGAAATTACATTTCACAATGTAAAATGAGCGAATAAACTAATTGGATCTGGTTTAGGCGTAGGAATTTGAACAATTAAAAATTACACAGTTTTTAACAATAAATAAATTAGATATTTATTTACACTTACTTACACTTTAAAATTGTAAGAAACTTAACAATTATAGCGAATGCGACTAAGAGATACGCGATAGCGAATGCAAACTAAAAAGAATCACGTATAAGTAAATTGACACGCGGTCAATAGCGGTTAGCGATGCGATAATTATTTCTACAATAATTACAAGCGGAGATCAATTAATTTACTCTCAGTAAATAGCAGCCTTAATATACTGACCAAATAAAGAGAGAATTTAGCGTAGCGGTTTAGATTTATATCACAAGAACAATTATATAGCGATTAGAGAGCACGAGGTTACTGATAGCAAAGTTTACAGCTACTGATAGCAAAGGTTTTACAGCACGAGGTTGTACTCTTGGATTCAGGAGCGAAAAAGACATTGTAGAAGAGAAATCACACAGGCTGGTGAACTTGGCGACTTATCGTTCGGAAAACTTGGTGTCGACGTGGCAGCCTTGCTGCATAAGACGAATTTTCCCATTGGCTTAAAAGCGCGCCAACAGGAAGTAGTTGATAGCGGATTTTCTTATTGGTTGGCCAATATAAGACGAATTATCTGATTGGCCGGCTGGTAGCGGGTTCCCATAGCGTCTTGACACGGTCCTGAGGGAGTTTTTAGTATGTGTCGGATCCAAATAGCGAGTGACCCGGCACTCTACGCTCTCTGTACAATCGCGAGTTCGGCAGCTCCCGGACTTAGCGGAAATGCACGAAGCTTATTTGAATTAATTTAAGCTTGTGACTGAACACACAAAAAAAAAAAAAACAAAAAAAAAAAGGGGAATACATACACGTATACAATAAGGGTGATGGGTAGATACATAAGAAAATTGTTTAAAATAGCTAAATTTAATAATAAATGAATAATGCAAGGTACTAAGACACTATATTTAAGAATAAGCAATAAATACGAAATAAGCTAAAACGAATAAATATAAGAAATATAATTAAAACTTGATATACAATGTAATAATGTTTAAGTAAGACAGTGACTAGGTATCGTAAATTAGTTATTTAATCTAATAGAGCACGTAATTCTTAAGTTGATAGATAAGTGCATTAATCTGAATATACTTAGTAAGCTAATTACGTTAGTTATTCGGCCATAGGAATATTCAAAATTAAGATTTCAAATGTTAATTATAAGGCTAGATATACGTACAAGCATGAAACCCGGCAAGGCACAAAGAAAAGAAAAACACAAAAAAAAAAAAAAATTTATATAGAACATAACAAAACAAAAAAAAAAAAAAAGTTTTTATTAAGTAACTTTCCTATATATACATAATCTATCAAATCAAAATATACGGCATCTTTACATGATAAGTATTACTAGATTTTTATTATTTTTATATTTTTCTCATTGTTTTATTTAATGCAATTTACAAATAAGAAATGATAAATACAATTAGTTATAAGAGAGGACTACGCAAGCGCAGACAACCATCGGCGTCCATCATGAAATCCAAGAATACTTACGACCTAGGGCACGTTTCCTTTCTCCATCCACCATCTTCGGAAATCCCCTAGAAGCGAGAGATCTACAAAAGCAGACACCTGAAACGATGAACTCACGCATCCACAGGCTCTGTAGCTGATGCGACACCTATGCTGCGCATGACGTCATAAGCAGCCACAACAACAAGGCCCAACAACCAACGAAGAGACAATCAGAGGGGCCACTTAGAGTAAGCGTTCTTACTTTAACATCCCTCCTCTTCCCAAAAAGGGAAAGTTCCCATTAGAAGACAAATGAACAAAATCCCAACATGATGCGATGAAAAAAAAAAAAAAAAACAACCAACTCATCCGCCAGCGAAATTAACAACGAATCGGAATAATCAAGAGAAACAACAAACCAAGACTTTCTTAAACTAGATAGAAGGAAAGGATAAAAGGATAAATATTACAACAAGTAAATAAAATTCAAATTTATTTTTATTTAACAAACTTACATGAGAAGTACGAAGTAACTTAATAATAATAAAAAGGAAAAATTTAAACTACACATGTACATGTATTTGCTCCACTACGCCAAGCGAATACCCTCAGCGCAGTAGATGCGAAGTGCCCCCGGCACGTGACCTACTCCTCGCAGTTCCTCCAGGATGGCAGTTATCCTCGGAGGAGCACCCACGGTTCCACCATGGAAATGTACCAGACACAAACTGACCATTACCTAGAAAACAAACAATAGCATATCATTAAAAAGAAAAGAAAGAAAAAAAAAAAAAAATATTTCTTTTATATATAATAATACAAATAATTATGGATAAAGTACTCACCGACAACATCGAATCATGTACTAAATACTCCATCACGTGCCATGGGGTGCAGTGGTGCAGTGGTGCACTCAGTCAACCACTGGGCATCCTGGACCGTCATAGGAGAGAGAGCCGCCACTAAAGGATCCGAATACGGGATCACGCACCCATGACCCTCCTGGAAAGTAACCCTGAATGAGATCCGGAACACTGGACGGCTTCCCAGGAAAACATATGCCCCAGACAAGGGCAGCAATATTGGACTCACTGGCAGTTGAGCCAACAGTCCCCTTAACAAAGTATTGGGAGCCGCTACAGGAGTGACAGCCTTTTTCTTCCTCGGCTGCCCCTTGTCGGATCGAGACGCCCTCCGCTTTCGGGAAGGAGCTGTAAACGGTCCTCCCTGTTCACTTGAAATCTCCCGAACCTCGTGGGAACAACCAGGAGTTGGCTCCAACATCCGAAGCTCAGGACCACCAGGGTTGACCGTACCGGACCCCTCGTCCTCGTCAATCACCAGCACAGGACTATGCCTTGGCGAATTCAGCACGGTCGCCGCTGACATTGGACGGTGTCGCTACAAAAGAAAAATAATAATAATAAATGAATTATACATATAAATCGAAAAAGAAAGGAAAAGAGACAAAAAAACAGATACTTACAATATACTCCGTAGTGTCTAACCAATGGGATTTAATTGGCGGTGGCCTATTCGGCCACTCCAATAACTCCGGAGTTGTTGGCACTCCAGGATGCCGAAGACTCAGCTCCTCGGATACACGACCCCTTTCAATTTGGGGCAACTAAAAAGAAAAAAAACATTTAAAAAAAAAAATATATATATATATAATTTATAAAAAAAAAAAAAAACTAATTGTACAATAGTGAAACTTACGGTAATTCCCTGGGATCCACTGGAAGTTGACGGGTGCGGATCAATGAAACCTTTCACATACAGACCTGCCCCCTTGGACAAGTCCAGAGGCTCCGCTTGAGCTTCGGTCCCCTCATCGAAGGCTGATTCAACCCGCTCATGAATCACCCGTGGATCTTCGCCAAGGAAACCACCTACCAGACGATTTCCCGGAGCACCATTCTCTTCACTAACGCGGAAGTTGACTACTTCCTCGGTAATGACAATATCATCACCAGACACTATTTCGTCGATCTTGATTTGGTACATCGTTGAAATTATAACTTCACTTTAACACGCGGTGTAAAGAAAAATTGTGAGTGACGATTAGAAAAATTTTAGCCACCGAAGAAAACTATCGAAGACCAAAAACATTGAGAAAAGTGGGATCAAGAACCAATCAACGACGAAGACGTCTACCAAAAATCCAAAATTTTGGAAGGGGTGCATCTCGGTCTAATGCAACAACACCGCGCCGCGATTTCTCCGAAAAGCTATAAAAAAAAAAGAAATCATAGCCGATCGATCCCATAACGATAAGAACTAACGGAATACCATCCACGACGAGCAATCTGATACCAAAAGCTATAAAATTTTAATAAAACTAGAAGAGAAATTTTTTCTAAATTAAAAAAAAAACGGGAATATTAACCATAAATATAGAAGAACAACAACCAAACGTCCCCTCAAGAGAAAACGTATCAGAATACTGAGAAAAGCCATAGAATTTTTAAGTACAACCAAAAGACAACGACTGACCATATCGAAAGAAACGGGACCCGTAATCCAAGCGATCAACGAGGACCACCTGCATATACAAAATTCAAATATTTCATATTCAATATGATGTACAAATGTAAGGTTAAAGCGCAATCCGTATTAATCAGTTATCTACATTTTTATTTACGCAAATTGCATAAATTGAAGTCATCGAGGGCGATGACGAATTTGAGGGTGGAGGTGTAACAATCGATATATACGTATCGCGATTTAACCATTTATTTTATTTTTCTTTCAAGCCAGGTTTACCAAACTACACCTCAACCCTTCTCATTGAGATCCTTTCACCTTTCGCAGGTACCTATGTAAGTGCATGCACGATGAGTAAGAATAAACAAAGATCGGCAGATATGATAATATACCTGTCTCTCTCTCAAAAGGGACAGAGTCTATACTCAAACCTAACTACGTTACTTAGCCGTATACTCATCTTGCATCCACACTTACTTGCGTACATCTACCTGCAATACAATTACAAGAGAGTGTGTATATGTGTGTGTACGGGCGTAGTACCCAAAACAAGTTTAGCTGCGACTCAGCGGGACACCTGCACGTGTGCACCGGACTTCTAATTAAAAATTCAAACGTTCATGAAGATGCTATGACTATCTAATTTCCATATTCCGAATCACCTCTGACATTTCGAAAGTTACACCCGGATCTATGTACTTCCAATAGAGCACTTACTCATCCTGTTGTTGTTTACAAACGATATCATCCAAATTTCCATATATGGACTTTTCTAATTTCTAGAAAGGTACCTAAACCGGATCCATGTACTTACTCATCATGTTGTTGTCCAAAATGATGAGATGGACCGGTTTGTTGCATAAGAAAACGTATGACTTTCCCATCAAAACTAGAGTATATAAACTGCCGAAAAACTAACGAAGGCAGTCAATCGCTAATCACACCTAAACTCTGTCGGACCTTGAGTCGATCGCTAATCAGACCTAACCTCTGTCGGATCTCGAGTTACTCGCTAAGTTATCTTTGCCAGTACTCGCTCTGAAGTTCCATAAGTTCAAAATCTCCGATTAGTTCTATTGGCCCAAGTCCGACTAGTACCGCGAATCAGAGATAAAACTCTTAATCGTTGTCCACGTGACGGTCCACCGCCTAGGCAATCGGGCTCCTTGGCCAAATACCTAGATTTTTAATCTTGCAAAAATCGCGGCCGATTCGACTCACCAGGATCTCCGGTCTCGTGACGATCTATAGCCTAGGAATCCAGACTCCTAGATCGAAATCCTAAATAAAATCAAATATTCATACTCGTATTCGACAGATAGGGGAGTGTATCCGCTTGGCACCCCAGTAGCTCCGTGTCCGAAAAGTGCATCAAATTCCGCTGAATAAAATCCCTAAGCCACGGGCAGGGTCCCAGCGAATTAAATAAAAACAATTCCGCGATCATAAATTCAAAGTGGTGAATTGCGAGAGAGTGTGATCAGCGAGATTGTAAACCACCTCAAGCTGAGTGGTAAGTTAATTGTATTTGTTTAATTTTAGTACACACATGTAAAACAACATTATAATTTTATAAGAATATACAGATTCTTTTCTTTTTTTAAATCATCTTTCTCTTATTTATACCTCTTACTCTAACATTCCTAAGTCAACGGGTACAGAAAGAGACAGACGTAAAAGAACAGGGACTTCTCGAGGGCCCATATTCACCTACCTGCTTTCGCTTTAAAATCCCTGACCTACCCTAAAGCCACGCAGGTCAACAATCGGGATAGTCTATCGTACTTCCGCTCGGTACGAAATAGACTTATTTAGTATCAAAAACTTGCCAAATATTAAACATTCTCACACTAACCACGTGACGGTCCTATTAGGCTCCTTGGTTGAGTAATAGAATAAATATTGTGGGTAGTTTTACTAAATAATTAATATAAACCCTTCGCCCGTCGCCTTCACTCTCTCCGATCTCGACAAAATTAATAAAATTTTTGAAAATTTTCCATAGGAAGAATTTTAATTTAAGTTTCAAAAAGAAAAATTTTCATAAAAGAATTTTTAATATAAATTTCAAATATCAAGATTTTGAAAATTTTTCATAAAAGAATTTAGTTTGAGTTTCAAAAAATAAAAATTTTTTTTTTGAAAATGTTTCACAAAGGGAAAAAAGAAATAACGAGGTAATGATAAGAACTAAAACATGTTAGAAAATCTTACCTCCAAAAAATTACGACAGGTGTTGCCCCAATAATCAAGCGCTGGCTCAGCGGGGACTACCTCCCACACCCAATAACCGTGGATCCTCCAGCTGCAAAAATGCCAAATGGGATCCTTAGGGGTCACCTAGAACCCAGGTATTGGACGAAGTAACTCCAAAAGTGCACCACGTTCCATGATACAAATTCAAACTAAACTTAAAGAAACTATTATAATACACAACACTAATAACTTAACAGGAACTTACACTTGATAGTTTTCACACTAAACACTGGAGAGTAATTTCACTTATAGTCTGTTTTCGAATCACAAAAAAAAAACCAATAAAAAAAAAAATGACAAATTTTCTTTTCGCGGGTCTCAATCCTTGAAAAAAGGGGTTTATGCAAATATAAAAAATAAATGCACCTTCACTCACTGAAATCTTCAAGACGAATGACTTATTCGGTCAAAAGAAGTAATTAGATCCATAAGAATGCTTGATAAAATCGTACAAACTTTTTTTCGCACATTAGAGTGAGCGAGAGGAAAAATAATATTAATCTAATTAGAATAAAAATTATGAAGACAAAGCATAATAAAGAAACCCCGACGAATAGAAGATTAACACATTCAAATTAAAAAATAATAAAACGAAATTTACAGATAACAGACACTTATAAAAATCCAAAATTCTCATTACAACGTAGGTTTTGGCACGGAGGATCCAAGGTTAAGAATAAATTTTAGAATCCAGTATAACTTATGATTTCAGAAGTCTAAATAATTAAAATTTTTTTTTCTTTTCCTTTTCGGCAACTTGATTTCGAAAACCTTCTTTGCAAAACCAAAAATAAGTAAAAATTTGAAAGATATAGTTAATTAAATTTTTTTTCAACAAATCAAAAACTCAAAAATTTTTTTTTCAAAAACTTAAAAATTTTGAAAAACTCAAAATTTTTGTCAAAAAACAAAAAAAATTTTTTTTTCAGAAACTTAAAAATTTAAAAAAACTCAAAATTTTTGTCAAAAACTCAAAAATTTTTTTTTCAAAAGAAAAAATTTTGAAAAATTCAAAATTTTTGTCAAAAACTCAAAAATTTTTTTTTCAAAAACAAAAATTTTGAAAAACTCAAAATTTTTGTCAAAATCTCAAAAACAAAAATTTTGAAAAACTCAAAATTTTTGTCAAAATCTCAAAAAAAAAATTTTTTTCTAAAAACTTAAAAATTTTTGAAAAACTCAAAATTTTTGTCAAAAACTCAAAAAAAAAATTTTTCAAAAAACTTAAAAATTTTTGAAAAACTCAAAATTTTTGTCAAAAACCAAAATTTTTATTTTTTATGTAAACTGTCTTAAAACTATGTGACGAGTCACAAAAATTTAATTAAAAAAAAAAAAAATATATATAATAATAATTTTATAATTTTACCCTATCACTTTTAAAAAAAAAAAAATTAATTTTAAGTGTAAAATAAAATAAGAATAAGTGAAAAAAAAAAAAAAAAAAAAGTGGAAGAGAATAAAATTCTCGGGATCGAAGGCCGGGACAAGAGAAAGAGTTAAGGTAGGCGCAATTACTTGCCAAAAGCAGGTATAGTACCAAGCGCCGCCGCTAGGCGAAAAAGGGCGCTTATCAGTGATCGTTTGAGGACGGTTATAGTAGAAGGGTTAAAATCCAACGCAAAGGCACACAAAAGCAAGATCTGCTCACTGCCGGGGAATACCTTGCAGAGAATAAAAGTACCTTTTGGGAAAAATATTCAGGAGCTGGCAATAGAAAGCATTAAAGCTAGGCAACAACCTAGATAGCAGCAGTACACAGTATACGGGGTATACTGGCAGCGGTAGCAGAGCAGCAGTACACAGTATACGGGGTATACTGGCAGCAGTAGCAGAGCAGCATTACACAGTATACGGGGTATACTGGCAGCGGTAGCAGAGCAGCAGTACAGAGTATACGGGGTATACTAAGCAGCAGTAGCAGAGCAGCATTACACAGTATACGGAGTATACTGGCAGCGGTAGCAGAGCAGCAGTACAGAGTATACGGGGTATACTAAGCAGCAGTAGCAGAGCAGCATTACACAGTATACGGGGTATACTGAGCAGCAGTACAGAGTATACGGGGTATACTTAGCAGCTAGTAACAGAGCAGCAGTACGAAGTATACGGGGTATACTAAGCATCGTGGAGCTGAGAAACACAGTATACGAAGTATACTCACAGTGCAAGTGGAGAGCAGCGACGTACAAGGTATACTGGAAGCGGCAGCCAGAGCCATGCATAGCGGAGCCGAGAGTAGTGGAGCCCAGAAGCGCAGTATACAAAGTATACTCACAATACAAGTAGAGAGCGGCGACATACAAGGTATACTAGCAGCGACAGCTGGAGCCAGGAGTGGGGGAGCCGAGCTACGCAGTATACGAGGCATACTTACAGTGAGAACAGAAGTACAGCGTACAAGACACACTAGCAGCCGGAGCCAAGCATAGTGGAGCCGAGAACAAGAGCAGAAAGCAGTTACATACAGTATACGAGGTATACTAGGAGCAGCAGCATCCAGGTGTACTGGCAATCTACGGGGTATATCGGTCAACATATGCTACAGTCAAAGAGCGGAGAGTGCATTACAGATCAAGCCGTCCGGAGACAGTTCCACTGTAGAGGAGAGTTCTGGGTAAAGCGAGTCACGGAAGTACCAAAGAGTGGCGGAGTGGTTGCGATACTGCACACTCACTACATTCCTGGGGCAACAGTACAGAAGCTATTCTTCAGCGGAGGGTGCTGCAACATAAAAGAGTCTACAGACGGCGATACGGAGGAAGGGACGGTATCACCCAACACAGTACAGCGGCACTTTTTCAGTGGAGGAGGCTACACTGTCCGTCCAGAAAGCAGTAATCTCACAAAGCAAAAAGCGGGTGTACAGCAGGTTAGATCAGGTAATCAACAGCGACTGGAAAGAGGCGTCCCATCGAATCGACTCAGACCACGAATTATTGACCCAAACCCAGGCATAAGGAACGACGTGAGTCCTTGTCAGCTGAACGGCAGAGCCAGAACGAATAGTATCAAACCAACAGCTGAAAGAGCGGAAATCCAGTAGGAGCGTCCATATGATACAGTCAGACTGACGAAGTTCCTGAGCGGCGGAGTATACCAGATCCAGCAGCGGCCAAGTACCAGTCTTGCACCAGCCTACTGCAGGGTAGCAAACCGGACATAGAAGGGGACCACGCCAGCCTCAATAATTATCCAATAATTAATTTTTCTTGACAATTTATTGTACTTAGTTATTAGGTCATTTTAAATAAATATTTATATGTATATCTGAATCAAAAGGGTTTTCTAGTCAATTTGATTTTTAATAGTAACGTCACCACCCTTATATCCTATCCTAGAATCCTGGCATCCGACGAGCCAATCCGCAACTAGATTTAAGGGTAAAAGTAAAAGTAAAAGTAAAATTAAAATTAAGTTTAAGTCAAATTAAGTAAGTAAACAATAAAAAAAAAAAAGAGATAGAAACGTTACAACTATAAACTTTTGGAACCACGACAATTATACTTTATATACTTATAAAACTTTGTTATTTTATTATTATGAAGATTATAGTACGTACAAACACAGCAATATTGCTTAAAGCAAACGAAGTTATAAAATAGTCTTAGCATTTATTGTAAAGGGACGCAGTACTCAGCAAATATCATAAAAATTTAACTTAAGTCAAAAATTGACGCTGAGCTTTCCAGCGGGCGAATCCAAGAGACCCCAGTGTACAAAGAAAGGTCACTAAAAGTACCCTTCCTTTGGGGAGGGGATGCTGTTATATCCGGCTTGCCGTACATATTAAAGGGGCCTCTTTTCCGCGCTCGCTGTAAAGTGCAGCGTTAACAATTTTAGGGATAGTAACTTCGGCCAACACCTCGTTGCACGTCGTCAACGTTTCCTCCAATCAGGAAATTACACTTGACTGTATTTTAGATTCACCCAATTATATATTCTAAATTATTCCCTCCAGAACCGCGAACCGAGGTGATAAAAACAACGAACACCAAGGTGCGGCAGCCTATAACGCTTGAGAAGTTAATGTATCTTCCTTGCTGGCCCGCGTGAGTTCTAAACCGTGTTACGTTTGGGCAACCCCTTTTCTATTTTCTATTTCTCTTAGACCGATTAGTTCATTTTTATTCATAAAATCTAAACAGTCGAGTACACTATAAAATCCCACGGGAAGATCGTCTCGATATTGCACTCGAGGAGGCGTGGCAAGTTGCTTGTTACCGTAAAATTTCTATTCAAAATTTGTCTTTTCGAAATTATATTTTCCTATTCCTAAAATCACTTCACGGGAAGTGATTTTTATAATAATTGTTAAGTGTGTAAATAGCGATTCTTGTCCGAGTGAATTGCTGGAGTCGGAGATTCAGACCGAACTCATATGAGCTAAAAACTCAATAAATCCAAAGTGTAAAACCATAAGTTTAAGTTTAATAGTTAAGTGTAAATCCAAGAGATTTAAGTTAAAGAAAGAACCTTAGTGTTAAGAACAATATAACATCTTGTGAACTGAGTACGGCGAGCCCATAGTGAAATAGTTCAATAAATATCAATCATTGGGAAAACTCACATATTAGATTATTTCTAATATTAAGAGCCGCATCCCTTCTTCCTGAGCCAAATCATCTTTCGATCAAGGACCAACAGAAGCCGTACCCAGGAGGTTGCAGTCCAAAGACCACGGAGACCAACTAACTAGTAAGCAGTGAACAACGAAAGGTAGGTGAAATTACCAAATTCCTTAACATATCGCATCCACATTCTGTATCGAATACACAGAGAGGCCCCTGCGGGGTTTATCGTTCGAGTTCCCACAATAAAAATAAAACCTAGAGCTAACCCTCTAGGAAAATCACCCTGTTTGCCCGGTGCCTCCCACTAGAGGCCCACGCAACCTTTTCCAATAATCAATTATTCATTAATTAATTAATTAAATCCGGACATAACAGTGTAAAAAACTTGAAAAAATTTCGGCCTATCAAGCATCTGACGCGGTTTGGCGCGAGAGAGAGCTCGCGCATAGGCAGCCACTTGTGCGAGAGTGAGAGGTCCGAGCGCGTCGCTCGTTTTTTGGTCATATCTCGCAAAGCATCTGAGATACGAAAAACCACTATGATACCTTTTTTGTGTATTTTTTTATTCGGAATATTTTGATTCTTTTACACTGCCCCAATAAACTAGCCGTTCGGGAGTTATTCCGATTTAAACAATTAAATTGTTATTAACAATTGTTTGCACCACTTTTGAACAAAACGGACCTGATTTTCGTGATCCTCGGCTCAAAATACGTAAGAAACCGTTGAGTGTACCCGGTGCCAACAAAATGTATACGGGATCTCTTCAGCCGAAGGACTAGACAGCAGTTCGCCATGTCTTGCTTACTCGCGCGTGAACCGTACGCGCACACTACGGTGCCACCACCAATTCACACGTTACCGTTGCACATGAGCGCTCAGCCGACACTCTCATATACATACACACATCCACCTAGCAGTAAAAATGTACCTGCATATACAAATACACACTTACAAGCCCCATTAGCAGATACATATCCACATGCACAGCCGTCAGTCGGGTATAACACCTATACAGTTCCAGCGGGAAATTCGAACATGAGTGGGTCTAATTCTATGCGGTTGTACGATCTTACTCGTCTTGTTAAATCCTGGAGTATCTCGTTTCAAAGAAATACTTAAAATGAATTGAGCAGCAGATGGTCAGCAATGAAATTTCTCTCGACAATTTTCACGCAGTTGTAACTAATGCACTCAACGGCGACGTACTCGAGTGGTATTACCAGAACGAGGGTTTGTTTCACAGCTGGGTTACATTCAAAGAATATTTTAAAATTTGGCAGGTTCAACAAACCGACGAGGCAGTGTTGCAATTATATTTATATTTTTGCAATAATTTTTATTTTCTACAAAAGTTCTCAGATGCGACAATTATGACATATGCCGAATTATATACGCGGGTCAGTGCTTGGCAGCCAACGGCTGATGCACGGAACCCTCACTTCAAAATTCATAAAGAAAGTAATAGTAGAATCAAGACTCGTAGTCAACTAAATTCTATTAAAGTTCCTGAAATCGATCAATTGAACAGTATGGAGACATTGCAGTCGCCTACTTCACCAAATAATAATTTTCCTTGTAATAATTTTAATAGAAATAATAATTTTAATAGAAATAATAATTTCAATAGAGATAATAATTTTAAAAGAAATAAAAATTTCAACAATTTTCAAAATTCACAGAATCTCGATTCACAAGTTAAAAATTCAAATTTTGAGTCTTCCACTTTATTAAATTATTTTGAGTCTATGGTGAAAACTATTTTAGAAAAATTAGATCAAACTACTGTAAAAACGTCACCGGTAAAAGTCACCCCTGTCAATTCAACTCCAGTATCACAAAATAATGCAACTAAAGCTCCTGTTTGCGGTCGTTGTGGGAGAATTGGTCACGTTGCCGAGGTTTGTTGTAGACCCGTAACTGATGAGTTGCGTATCAAGGCAGGGTTGCCTCTTCATCCACGTCCTCCGAGTCCAAAAAACGCGTAAGCGCCCTGGTAGACACCAATCACGTTACCAGGGCTTCTGTATCAACTAACAATTCGATTAATTCCATTGTAAATAATGACGATAAACTTGACTCGTTTACATTAAATCCTGAGGCTCCTGAATTCGTTATTAGTCGTGGAAAATTCTTTTTGAATTATCCTATTGCTGCTGATGCTCCAAAAATGGTCGGTAACGTTTGAAAAAATCTCGACGTCGATTTAATTGATTTCACATCTCCTCTCGATCAAATTACTGATAAGTTGGCGGATGCAGAGTCCAATTGGGAGACAAGTTCGCAAGCTTCACAGCAAATTAAAAATATTAAGAAGCCAAAAGTTAAAAACTCTATAACTTCGACACGTTATTTTAAAAATAAAATTCATAAAAGTCAATTAAATTCTCCGATAAAAAATTCATTACTGGACTGTGAAATTGAAGAACGGCAACAATCTACTGTCATCAAGCCTGATAATCACTTGGAGATATATGATATCCCTCTCTGTGATCTAAGGGAGGATGCTAGTCTTTTATATGACTCAGAGATTCATGAGTATCGCTCCGATTCGAGTGAAGAACTTGCCTATGCTCTAAAATTTACTATACAAATGAACTCGGATAATAAACAAAGTACATTACTGCCAATGCTCAGTAATGATAATCGATTCAGCCGTATGACTTCTTCAGCCAGTCTCAAAGCTCCTTCAACAGTAAGCCGCAAGATTGCTAATATTTTTATCGGTAAATACGAACTTGAAGCATTACTGGACAGTGGGAGTGAGTGCAGTTATATTTCTGAGATTGCTTATGAACAAATCAAAGAATATCAATTGCAAGACCTCACACCTGATCCCACTAGTACTCATGGAGTAACTATGGCTAACTCCAAGTCCACGCAAACACGTGGTGGAGCCCCATTTAAAATTCAACTTGACGGTCACGATATCATCACTTGGTTAAGTGTTTTATCTGAATTGTCTACTCCAGTAATCCTTGGTCTTGATTTCTGGCAACTAGCAGATATCCAAGTAAATTCCAAGGAGAGTACTTGGAAATTAAATATCAGTAATGTCATTCATTCATTTTTCTCTCGATCCGGATTTACTAATCAAGCATCATTAAATGTACTGTCGTCAGCTGAACGTGTTGATCTCGGAAATTTTTTAGCCAGAGAATTTGAGGAGAATAAACAAGTCCAGTTGGGTTTAACACACGTCGTACAACATCGTATTGAATTAACAGCTGAGACTCCAGTACGTACCAAGCCTTATCGTAAAAGTCCACCAGTAATGAAAGCAATGCATGACAGAGTAGATGAATTGCTCGCGAAGGGTTATATTCAGCCTTCGAATAGTGCTTGGGCAAGTTCACCGGTAATGGTAACAAAGAAAAACAATACTTGGCGCATGTGTATTGACTACCGACCACTTAACAGAGTAACAAAAAAATCTGCTTATCCGTTACCGATTATGCATCGCATTTTATCAAGTCTTCAAGGTGCTAAAGTAATTTCAGTACTTGATGTCAGTGATGCTTTTCATCACGTCCTGGTTGAACTAAATAGCCGACAATATACAGCATTTTGTGTGGATGGGCGAGGTTTATTTAAATGGATCCGTATGCCATTTGGTCTGAGACTAATGCACCCAGTACGTATCAAGAAGTTTCTGATACGGTACGTCAAGGAATCATTGAGTTGTTGAAAACACAATTTTCTCATATTGAAGCTGAAAATAAAATTTTCGCATATCTCGACGACTGGATAATAATCAGTGATGACTTAAAAGAACATAAAATTCTTCTTCAAGCTGTTTTTGAAAGATTCCGCAAGGCTGGGATCAAAATAAATAAAGAAAAAAGTCATTTCAGTTGCTCTGAAGTTCACTTTTTGGGCTTTATAATTAATGAAAAGGGTTTGAAACCTGATCCAGCCTGATTGGAACCAATTGCAGACTATAAACGACCCACCAACCGTAAGGAACTACGAAGATTTAATGGATTAGTTAACTGGTACCATAAACATCTCAAAAATGTCGCGCAAGTTCAAGGTCCCTTGAACAAATTGACCAGTACTCGAGTTCCATGGGAATGGACAGATGTTGGAAAAAAAGCTTTTGTGGAAACGAAAGAAGCTCTGTTAAAAGCTGCAACATTATCACTACCACGTCCAGACTTGCTTTACCGCTTATACACTGATGCCAGCAGCACTGGGTTAGGTTCTGTCCTAACTCAGTATGACTCAGAACAGGATCAGAAAAATTTAATTATCTGTTTAAGTCGACCATTAAATAAAGCAGAAATGAATTACACAACAATTGAGAAGGAGTGCCTTGCTGTTGTTTGGTCCTTACGGAAATTACGAGGTTACATCGAAGGTTTGCCAGTCACTGTATACACTGATCATTCCGCATTAAAATGGCTTTATTCATTAAAAGATCCGGCAGGTAGATTGGCCAGATAGGCTATTGACATTTCCGCTTATGATATTGAAGTTGTTTATTATCGGGGTACACAAAGCGAAGCCCCAGATGCACTTTCGCGTCGATATGAAGAACCGGAGACTGCTGATTTACTTGTTTCAGATTCCAATCCTTCATCGCTGTGTGTAATTGCTCAAAATTCTGCTTGGTATGATGAATAAGTTCGAGTTGTCCAAAAATATCCAGAGAATTATCGTGACTGGAAATATGAAAATGATAAATTGTATTTTTACCGTCCATTAGCTGTTAAGGAAATACTTGGTGAATTAAATCCTTGGAAAATCGTTCTAACTGAGCCAGAAATTCGTCCAGCTATCGAGAAAGCTCACTGTGAAGCTCAGTCGGGTCATCTTGGGATTGACAAAACTTACCAACGGATACGAGATAATTTTTACTGGCCAGGAATGTTTAAAGATGTTTCATCTTACGTTTCAGCTTGTGAGACTTGTATAATGACTAAAAGGACCAGACAAAACCGCAAGGATACATCGGAACGAGACCACCAACTCAGCCTTGGTCTATTATTTCGATTGACACAATTGGCCCATATACTCTTTCAACTATGGGAAATCAATATGCTCTCGTCATCGAAGATCTCTATACCCGTTATCTCGAAATCTTTCCTCTAAAACAACAATCTGGTAAACTCATAAAACATCACCTAATGGCTGTTTTTAATCATTGGGGCCCTCCTTGTCAAATTATTTCAGATAATGGCAGAGAATTTATAAACAAAGACATAATTAATTTCATCAGTCAATTTAATACATGATTGTCGCGTTTACAAGTAAAAATCAGAAAGATTGGGATGAACATCTCGATGATTTAAAATTTGCATACAATACCTCAGTACACACTGCTCTAGGTGTGTCACCCTTTTACTTCAAACCACGGACGTGACGCACGACTAATTGACGATATTGATCCTCTTGGAAATCTAGACGTATCTGACGTTACCGTTTGTAATAATATGTTGAAAGCTCGGGAACGTACGCGTAAACAACACGAACAAAAATTTTCCGATATTCCCATCGATTTAAAAATCGGTGACTCAGTTTATTATCTAAATAAAAAATTAAGTAAAAAAGTTGATGGCTATAGTGCTAAATTAGCACCAAAATATTCAGGACCTGCTATTGTCTCTAAAATTTTAAGTCCTCTAGTAGTTGAATTACAAGATGATGCCGGTAACGATATTGGCACATATTATTACAATGACTTAAAAATTCCTAGACGGTCTCGAAGACGTAACTGATTACTTTCGATATATTTCAGATTATCAAACATCATGAAAGTAAAAATATTTGGAGACTCGGGATCAGATACTGAAACTCAGTATCATGAATCAGAGAGTGAGGTATCTGATACTGAGATACTATCAACTCATCCAGTCATTTCATCACCCAATTCATTATCACTTACACCAAACATTGTTACGACGTTCACACCTGAGTTATCATCTACTGCTGAGGCTGCAACAACATCGTCACCGAATTGGTTTACGGGATCCCATTTTTCATCACCGCTGTGGCAAACTACCATGGATTTGGAATTTAATTGTTCATCATCTGCACTACATCAACAAAGTGCAAATATCTCGCCGACGTCAGTAATGTTGGAAACACTAACGAAATTCATGAAAGACGAGTTCAGCAAGCTTCATGCTCGCATTGACCGTATTACGAGCCAACGCTCTTCAGCAATGTCAACACCATCTGTATTAGCACGACTTGACACTCAATGGATGCAACGCGTTGATGACAGATTAGATGGTCTTCAGATCGGTATTGTAGAGCTCAAATCACAGTTGGAGCCATTGAAAACTCCCACAACTGCACAAGAACTCATCTTGATCACCAAGCTTACGGCTCAACTTCATCGGCTGAGTGAGCAAGTTCAACAAAGCCAGCAGATGATAGCAAAAATCCAACTGCCAAGCTCAAAGGGATTTGCTGAGAAACTTCAAACTGTCAACGTTGGGACTCAGTTCACGGACACTAGAGTCGGTTGTCAGGCAACGCAAACATCGGCGCAGTCTCCAGCTTGCAGTCCAGATTTAGAACATCAAATTCAAGGGGGAATCACCAGCATACAGAAACTTCGTAGTCAATTACACTTAATTGGCGGTACTTCAGAGGCAGATCAAGTACATAAAATTGAATTCTCGACTTTATTAAGTAGTTTTGAATCTGTCATGAAGGTAGCTTTGGGAAGACTGGATCAAATTCTGATAAATGCCATACCAGAAAAAGTTCCACAAGTTAATTTAGTTCCAACATCACAAATTACTGCATCGAATGCCTTGACCTGTGGTCGTTGTGCTAGAATCGGACACGTCGCCGAATTGTGCTGTGGACCTGTAACTGACGAACTACGAGCTAAAGCAGGATTACGTGTTCGCTCTCGTCCTCCAAAACACGCATAAGCACCTGTAAGGATCTCAAGAAGTCCATCAGGCTCGTCGAGGTTCCAGAAAATAAACACATACATTTCACATACTCATTTCATTAATCCACTTTAATTATTGTTGCCAATTGTAATAATTTTCAATTACAGCGTAGAATCTTTTAGCAGTTGGTAGACATCATTATTCATTATTTCTTTACAGCCCAGAAGCTGTCAAAAAATTATTTCTTTATGAATATATTTTGTTACTTAGTATTAAGTGTAAGTATTTACAATCTATTTTTATATATTTTTTTTTTCTAGTTTATAAGTTGTAAATACTTCATGGATCCAGGTCGAGATGCCAGGATTGAGGTGGGCCTGAAGTTGGGGGCTGGACTTGTTTGAGAGTTGACTTAGTTATCCCCAACGGCTTGCGATCGATATAACTAGCAATTTAACTTTGAATTTTACTGGCAATACACTCGCAATCTTAAAATTTTTTTTTACTGCTGGCAATTAGCTTGCAACTTTCAAGCGATATGATCGCAATATTTTAAATAATTTTTTTTTTTTAAATTGTTTCTTTAGTTATTAAGAATCTTCATTTAATACGGTCGGACAACCCAGACGGAAATCCAAAAGGGTAACCTTGGCTTGGTGGGGGGGATTGAGACAATGTGAATTGTCTTCGTCGTCTTCAGCCTTGCGGTTCCCGTTTTCCTCTGTCTCGTTGCCGTCTGAATTTCGTACGTCATAGTGCAATGGTCACATGACTAATTATCACGTCGACGCATGTCCGTAAGGGTGAAGTGGGGACAGAGTCCCGAGGCAAGTCCTAGACCCTTAATTATCGGTCAATCACTTCGATCCTGGATCAATTAGCGTTTAGACGTATTTTTCTATTATTATCAAATTGCAATAAGTATCCTGTATTAATTAAGTTACGATATTTTCTACTAATACTCTGGCAATTTTACTTATAATATTATTTCATTATTTCTTATTGATTATTATAAGTCGAGTTTGAATGAAATTATTATTACTGTACGTTACCGGCAATATGCTTGCAAAACTAAAGAATTGTTAAGATTACATAATAAATTCAGTGTTATAATTGCGTTATCCCACGTGGAGGGTTATTGTACATCCAGGGTATTCCAGGACACTCCTGATATTGTTAATTACGAAGTGTTTATTGTAAGTAACTGAATTTTATTATAATTGGCAATAAACCTGTACTTTTCTGATTAATTCCGTTCACTTTACCTCTCATTCATATTATTTATTATCCTATATTACTGGTGAGAATTATCAAATCGTCTATTAAGAATATTATTAATTAAGTAAAAATTGATAAGTTTATTCATTATAAGAAATCTATTGATAAGTACTAAGCCATGAGGTAAGTTGGTGAATTTTACATACGTTGCTGAGTTTGAATAAGTGCGGGTCTTTGCTTTGCAAGAACCCCAGCCCACTGCTCTGTCCAGGTAAAATCAAATTTGTTAGAGGCCAGCCTAACCCAGGGTTAAACCCGCGAATTCTGGTGGCTGCTGGTTAAAATCGCGAACATAAAAAGCTATTTGTCTCAATGTATGCATGTACGTACGTACGTACGTATGTAAATATCTATAACCTTTGAACGGATGAACCGATTCTGATCGTCAAGGTGTCATTCGACGCGGTTTGTCAATATCTCGAAGCTAAATAAAATTGAGTTTGATCGGTAGGGCTCGTTCGGAGATTTTCCAAAAATAAACTTTTTTCAAAAATGTTTTTTTCGGATAACTTTTTACGGGCTCGATGGATTGATTCCAAAATCAACAGGGCTCTGAAGCTTCATAAACCGCGTCGAATGCCACCTCAATCACCAAAATCGGTTAATTCTTTCAAGAGATACCGTTTTCAAAAGGATTAAAAAAAAAAAATTTTTTTATTATTTTTTGAATTTCTCAAAAACGATTCGATAAATAAATTTCAAAGTCTGATCAGTTGTAGAACTCAATAAAACGCGTCGATTTCCACCTCAACCATCTCAATCACTTTATTAGTTCGAGAGATATCGTTTGAGAAAAAATGGTAAAAAACGTTTTTTTTCAAAAACAAAGGCATACAAAAGTATTTTCGAGCTCGAAGTGTATTGTATTGTGTGTATCCACAACAATTTTTCGAGCTCAAAGAGCTCGAAAACGGCGGGAAATTTTGAGGCTGGCCCGCAGGGTCAACTGACAGACCGATTTTTTACTCTAGTGATGTAGTGTAATTATTAATTATTTATACATGCATAATTGTTGCGTAATCGAAACTATAAAAGAATTTAAATTCAAATATAGTTTCACTTCCGGCAGATAGAGGCAGCACCTACTGGGACCTCGTTCAAAAATTAAAACTTGATCATGCGCAGCTTGGCGCATGCGCATCTGTCTTTTTCCTGATTCGTCCCGAGAAGACGGCCGCCATTATCTTTCGCTAATATACATTCAAGTGATAACACGTGTTATTCCAAATCTTTTCATTCTGCGCTCATCTAAGAGTAATTAATGAAAATAATCAGTAAAATAAATTCTGCATTCATCAAGCTCAACAAAAATATAATTATTTTTGTAATTGTTAGCACCAGAGCTCAAAAATAAATTAATAAAAAACTCAAGACTTCCAGTGATCATCGACCACGTTTTTTAAGAGGTTATTCAAACGGGAGACATCACAGGTTCCCTTTTATTTAATAAATAATTATATCCAGTGTTCATAAAATTAAAAGACTCTGTTTTATAATTAATTAATCATAAACATGCTCAATATTTTAATAAAATTAATAGTAAATTCTCGCTCGGTAGTCTCTGCAATCATGCTACCACTTGTTCATAAAATAAATTTCATTCGGTGCAATTTATTTTAAACTCATTCTGTAAAATGAGCGAATAAACTAATTGGATCTGGTTTAGGCGTGAGGAATTAAACAATTAAAAATTACACAGTTTTTAACACTAAATAAATTAGATATTTATTTACACTTATTTACACTTTAAAATTGTAAGAAACTTAACAATTATAGCGAATGCGACTAAGAGATACGCGATAGCGAATGCAAACTAATGAAAAGATTCACGTATAAAATTCGACACGTGGTCGATAGCGGTTATATTCACGGAAATTAATTTATAATTAATTACACGCGAGTAACAATCAGAATTATTCCCAATAAATAGCAGCCTTATTTTACTGACTAAATATTGAGGATAATTAGCAAAGCGATTTGAATTGTATCACACAAGAAATGATTACAGAAGCGGTTTCAAAGCACGAGGTTGCAAGTAGCAAAGCACGTTGTAGAATGAGTAGATGAAAACGTCGTTGAGTCGTCGTCGGCTCTTGGTGTTGACGTAGCAGCCTTGCTGCATAAGACGAATTTTCCCATTGGCTTAAAAGCGCGCCAACAGGAAGTAGTTGATAGCGGATTTTCTTATTGGTTGGCCAATATAAGACGAATTATCTGATTGACCGGCTGGTAGCGGGTTCCCATAGCGTCTTGACACGGTCCTGAGGGAGTTTTTAGTATGTGTCGGATCCAAATAGCGAGTGACCCGGCACTCTACGCTCTCTGTACAATCGCGAGTTCGGCAGCTCCCGGACTTAGCGGAAATGCACGAAGCTTATTTGAATTAATTTAAGCTTGTGACAGAACACATTCATTTAAATTAAATTCAGTGATAAATTATATTATAAATTAATGAACTCAATTATTTATGCATTTTGTGCTATTAAAAATAGCAATTCAAGTGTTCAATTATAAACTTCGCTCGGTACCCTCTGATTTCATGTTACTGTTTTCCATGACATTTTCACAATCAAATCAGTGTTCAAAATAAATTCAAACTAATTACTTTAATTATTTTAATCAATTGCTCGAGCTCAATTTTATACTTTGCATGCAATTAATTACGTATTCATGAGCTCAGACAATTTAACAGTATTAAATAATTAAATCAACGATTTAATTGTGTAACCCAGTGATATTATGTGCTGTGACAAATAAAAATATTGTTATTAGGGTTACAAATAAGTTTCCGCCGTTTTTTGACACAATTTAAATATTTATTATAGAAGAACGGTAATACAAATTTATTTAACATATTGCCCGTCACTTGCAACCACTTTTTCCCATCTCTCAGGCAGCATTCGAATCCCACGTCTGAAGAACTCCTAGTCTTTTGAGGCTATCCACGAATCAACCCAATTTTTGGTATCCTCATAAGATGTGAACCGCTGCGCCGTCAGAGCATGTGCCATGGACCGGAACAGGTGATAATCGGACGGTGCAATGTCTGGTGAATACGGCGGGTGGGGTAACACTTCCCAATCAAGTGTTTCCAAGTACTTTTTCACGGGAGCCGCAACATGTGGACGAGCATTGTCATGCAGAAGAATAATTTTTTCGTGTCTAGAATAGTATTGAGGGCGTTTTTCCTTCAGAGCTCGGCTCAATCTCATCAATTGTGTTCGATAGAGGGCTCCAGTAATTGTTTCGCTCGGATTAAGCAACTCATAATACACTACACCTAGCTGATTGCACCAAATACACAGCATTAATTTTTTTCCGTGAATATTCGGTTTTGCTGTTGATGTTGACGCGTGGCCAGGTAATCCCCATGATTTTCTTCTTTTTGGATTGTCATAATGTATCTACTTCTCATCACCATTTATGATACGATTTAAAAAACCCTTTTTTTTATGTCTAGCTAGCAGCATTTCACGTAAGCATAATCGGCGTTCAATATCTCTCGGCTTTAATTCGTACGGAACCCAATTTCCTTGTTTATGAATCATTCCTAATGATTTTGAACGATGTGAGACTGCTTGCTGAGTGACTTCTAATGTTAGAGCAAGTTCTTTTTGTGTTTGAGATGAATCTTCCTCCAATAATTCCTCCAATTCTGCATCCTCGTAAATTTTTGGCCTTCCACTGCGAACTTTGTCTTCTACGTCAAAATCACCGTTTTTAAACTTTTGAAACCACTCTCGACACGTTCTCTCACTCAAAGCACCCTCACCATATGCTTCTACGAGCAATTGATGCGCCTCAGCAGCAGATTTCTTTAAATTAAAGAAGTAAACTAATATTTCCCGCAAATGACGCTTACTTCGCTCAAATTTTGACATTTTCAACTTATAAAAATTATATTTCACCAATATAAAATTAATGATATTAATAGGTTATGTTGTTCTTGAATGTCCAAACTATTTTTTAAGCCGGTTATCATCTGCGAAAGCTAACCGAAACTCCGTGTCGCGCCATCTACAATGAAACGGCGGAAACTTATTTGTACTCCTAATATATTTTTTAATATGCGTATTTTTCAAATATCCCAACCACCAACCAGTCCTGGCATGTATTTATTTTATTATTATTACAACAATAATAATATCGAAATTATTATAAAATTGAAATTATAAGCTTATATATAATACGAGAATATAATTTGAGATGTAATATAATATGTATTCAATTACATATATTATAAATTACATGGATTATAATAATATTGAAATTATAAATTAATTTATTATATGAAACATATATTTTACGTTATAAATTAATATACAGAACGGACATGTAATTTTTGATACAATATCACATGTATATAATCACACATATTATAAATGATATGCATTGTTATAATATATAAACGTTAAATTTCTTATATATGATTGATCATATATTGATCAATATTAATATTTTTGCCGCCATATATGTTAAGTCATTTATCATATATTTTCTTATATATTGTCGACAGTATATGGTTTTTTCAGACGGGTATTTTTTTTTAATGATTTATAAGTCCTAGACTGAGAAATTCTTTTCTGATTAAAATTCCCAAACCGTTTTCTGTACCAATTTCCATAAACAAAAAAAAAAATTCCGATTCTTGTCGACTAAAAAAATTATTTTTGTAAATATTTATCTTATATATTGAGACAAGTCGTTTTTTATGTTCGCGATTTTAACCGGCAGCCACCAAAATAAGCGGGTTGAACCCTGGCTTAGGCTGGCCTCTAACAAATTTGATTTTACCTGGACAGAGCAGTGGGCTAGGGTTCTTGCAAAGCAAAGACCCGCACTTCTTTAAACTTGGCAACATATGTAAAATTCACCAACTTACCTCACGGCTTATTACTTATCAATAGATTTCTTATAATGAATAAACTTATCAATTTTTACTTAATTAATAATGTTCTTAATAGACGATTTGATAATTCTCACCAGTAATATAGGATAATAAATAATATGAATGAGGGGTAAAGTGAACGGAATTAATCAAAAAAGCACAGGTTAATTGCCAATTATAATGAAATTCAGTTACTTACAATAAACACTTCGCAATTAAAAATATCAGTAGTGTCCTGGAATACCCTGGATGTACAATAACCCTCCACGTCGGATAACGCAATTATAACACAGAATTTATTATTTAATCTTAACAATTCTTTAGTATCGCAAGTATATTGCCGGTAACGTACAGTAATAATAATTTTATTTAAACTCGACTTATAATAATGTTACGTCCAGACTATTTTTCGTTTATATATTATTTCATTTTATTTTATTTTATTTAAATCTTACATTTTATGTTTTACTCAACATTTTGGTTGACATTAGAAAACTTGTTCGAACACCTAATCTATATTTTAATATAATATTGGGTGAAAAGGAATTTTAATCCTCACCCAGGGTCAGAGTGGCTGCTGACGCACTTTCTCATCGCCAGCACACTCTAAATAAGACCTAAAGTAAATAATACATATCTGTAATGAGTTTTTGAATGTTTCCGAATTGAACAAAACATTTAAAAACAAATTATGGTGTTTAGACAAGTGAGTAGTTAAACAAACAAGCAAAAAAGGTTTCCATTAAGATAGTAAAACCATTTAAAATAGAAAGCGACACAAACAAAAAAATTATAATAGAATAAAATTTGAATACTAAATAATAAATATTCAAATGAAAAATTATCAAGTAACCAAACGTGTAAAACATAAAAAAAAATAGAAAAAGAATATAAAATGACCATAGGCAATAAGAATAATCAATTAATTAATTAAGAGGAAATTAATCCATAAATTATATATTCTACAAAATGATGTAGTTTATAAAATTATCATTTATAAATAATATAGTTTATAAGATTTACCAAATGATATAGTTTAACAATAATATGAAAAAAAAAAAAGGAAAAAATAATTTATCCAATAAGGTCAATGGGCGGGTTGTGGAGGACCCATGTAGAGGGGGTCCGAAGCAACTACGTCAGTGGGAAAAACAATGTGGAAGGGATAGTGCGGCCCCGAAACAATGGGTTTCCGGAAGGAAGTGGAAAAAGTTGGATGGACACGGCAGAGCGTAGGCGTGGAAATTCCCCCAAATTCACGGAATTGGGTCCACCCGAAAAAATCGCTATATCTAGGCAGATTTTACATGTACTCGCTCTCTCGTGTCCTGACCAGCCTAGTGTAAAGTTCAACAGTAGAAAAAGAATAAGTGTCGAGCAATATAAAATCGTGAGCGAAAATATCAGAATAAATAAGTACTACCTAAGTAAACCAGCGTACTACATAAAAAAATCCAGGTACGATTTTTAATTAAATACCATTAACTATCAATTTTTCTTCTCTTTGGAAAATAAATTAGAGACGGCTGAGTAGCCACCTAATGATCCATTTTTATAATCATTTTCTCCTATTGTAAATAAGAGTGGGCTAATAGCCACCTAATAAATTATTTCTATCAAACTTTTATTGTAAATTAGCGTCGGCTAGTAGCCACCTAATAATCTTTACAAAATTGCTCGACAAAAATATTTCATTCGCATTTAAATAATAACTAAACTCAAATCAATTGATAATCCGTTAAAGTACATCGTCTCCGATTTATTTCAAATTGTTCTTTCAAAAGTGTTTCAAATAATTTCGCCATCCTATTTTAAAAATCATCTTGCGCTAGTTAAATTACAATTTAATTTGAATTATATAGAACTGCAATTTAGAATTTTAATTATTTTTTTTTATTCTCTAATTTTTAATCGGTTAACCGTTATCTTTGGATTATATTAAAAAGGATATTTGAATTTTGATTATTACGATTAAGATTTAATGTTATAAGAAACACAATCTCCAAACCTCGAAATTTTGTAATTAAGTTGGCAATATAATTAAGAATTAATATTTTTAACATCGTGTTATTAATTTAAAAATAAACCTATCCTCTTTAATATAAGGTCTCTGGGGTTCCCGGTCTATAGGCTTCGGCTTGGGCCAAATACCCATTAAACATTTATTTATGTCAATTTCTGACATAACAAATTGGCGCTCGAACAGGGACCTGAGATTACTTTATTAAGGAGAATAGGAAAATCCGGGAGTACTAATACGGGTATCCTCAATCCCATTTCATATCCGATACTGGAAGCGCGAAAAAGCTGCTCTAGTACACCACCTATTCCTTACCGGATGCGCGAATAAGCTGCTCTGGTTCCTTCTTTCACTAATACTGGAAGCGCGAAAAAGCTGCTCTAGTACACCACCTATTCCTTACCGGATGCGCGAATAAGCTGCTCTGGTTCCTTCTTTCACTAAAATTGGAAGCGCGAAAAAGCTGCTCTAATTCCTTCACATGCCCAGTAAACGGGGTCGTAAAGCGGGACGTCGACTGAAATATTGGCGAAGAAAGAGTTTAATTCGCATAGTCAACGACCGCGTAGTCAAAAGAGAGGTAGTATTAGTGACTTGGGAAAATTTCATTGGGGATAGAAGGATTGGTCAGAGATTACCGCGATTACAATTGCCAAACATAGAACCTCCAGGTTTGTCATTAGGAGTGGCCCGCATCGGCTGGGTTCCGCTCATTACTTTAGATTAAAATAAAAGTAGATAAATTTCAAGTAATACATTGAGGATTGGAAGATTTGTTTCGGATAATATATTATTTAAATACGATCTTATAAGTTAAAATTTGCGAAATTATTTGATAACAAACCCGAAAATAAATGCCCGATGAAAGCAATTCGGAAAAACCTTATTCTTTAAGAGGACACGGGGAAGCACCTTTCACAGAAGGTTTACCACCACGCACTAGGAATAAACAATTTAAATTTGACGATTCGGTCGGCAATAACGCAACTATTGATTCGGGCATCGGGAAAACGTTAATCGAGCCGGAAATTACCTCAGACGAAGACTCAGAGGAAGAGACAGTTCAGAAAAACAAAAATACTACAGGTTCAGTAAACTTAAATATCACCACTATCGTTAACAATAATAACGATAATCCTGCTATCGGCCTGGAGGGAGTTGAACCCCAACAAATTAACAATATTGAAATAGTCGATCAAGTTGCCCGCGAAAAAATAGAACCAGAAAACATGGCGCTAGCCCCAAATCAAAGCATATCCTTAAATGACGCACTCACCTTCGTGTCTCGGTTCGAAGGAGACTCTAGTGATTTGATAGATTTTATCTACAGCTGTGACGAAGCAAAAAGTGTGTTGCCATTAGCTGCGGAAGCCAATTTAGTAAAGTTAATATATGGTATTAAATTGGGCCCCAAAGTTAAAGATTCATTAAATAATGTCATACCCGCAGCAATAGAGGAACTGACAAAAGCTTTAAAAAAAATTTACGTTCCGTCCAAATCGCTTTTCCAGCTGCAGGGCGAACTAGGCCGTATTTATCAAAAAGAAGGGGAATCTGTAGTAGATTTCGTAAACGGATTAAGAAAAAAAGGTAAAGAAATTGTAGAATGTTTCCTATCGGATAACCCGGCATCGACTCTCGCACAGGTTACAGAATTTAAAAACAAAATAGAGTCATCCATTGCAACTTGTTTCACCCAAAATTTACGCAACGAGATCGACCAGCGGATGCCTATTTGTGGAAATGTGGTGGACGCTCTGGATCACGCGATTAAAATCGAAAAAAAGTTAAATGCCCGCAGGGAACTAAGACGGGATTCTAGCACAACGGATCAAAAAAAGAACACTCCAAGTAAACCCGTAAAATTCACAGCTGGAGTTTCAAATAACCCCCCAATACCAAACAATAGTCTTCAAACTCAAAGTAAAAACGATCCTGTTAATGTGAGCCAAAATAATAATAATGTTTTAAGCAATCAAACCTGTAACCGTTGTGGACAATCGGGACACTTCTCAAACGTTTGCCCTAGCGTCAAATGTCAAATCTGCTATAAACTAGGGCATTCCGCGAAAAATTGCCCGGAATTAAAGAAAAACGAACACGATGATCGTTACGCGAACGTAAAATGTCAGTTATGCGGGGACAGGGGACATACAGCTAGATATTGCAAACGCAACCCCAACAAATCAAATCCGAATAATAACAGTTTTTCCTCAAACAATAATAATAGTAATAATAATTATCGTAATAACAATGATAACACTCGAAGGAAATATTGTGATTTTTGCCAACGGGGTAATCACGATCAGGCGGAATGCGTGTACCTTCGCCGAGCTACGAATGTTTTTCAGAGGAATCGGGATTTTCCCCCTCCGAGGGACACGGGGAGAGACAATCGACCAGCACGTCCGGTGAATACGATACAAGAAACGCTGGAACCCCCTGCAATAGACAGGGGTAGGCACTCTAATTCCGAGGAGGTACGAAAAGAACCTCCCAATTCGCTGGAACCCCCTGCAAAAGACAGGGGTAGGCAGTCTAATTCTGAGGAGGTACGAAAAAAACCTCCCAATTTGCTGGAACCCCCTGCAAAAGACAGGGGTAGGCACTCTAATTCTGAGGAGGTACGAAACGAACCTCCCAATTCGCTGAAACCCTCTGCAAAAGACAGGGGTAGGCACTCTAATTCTGAGGAGGTACGAAAAAAACCTCCCAATTTGCTGGAACCCCCTACAAAAGACAGGGGTAGGCACTCTAATTCTGAGGAGGCACGAAAAGAGCCTCCTAATTCGCTGGAACCCCCTGCAAAAGACAGGGGTAGGCACTCTAATTCTGAGGAGGCACGAAAAGAGCCTCCCAATTCGCTGGAACCCCCTGCAAAAGACAGGGGTAGGCACTCTAATTCTGAGGAGGTACGAAAAAAACCTCCCAATTTGCTGGAACCCCCTGCAAAAGACAGGGGTAGGCACTCTAATTCTGAGGAGGTACGAAAAAAACCTCCCAATTCGCTGGAACCCCCTGCAAAAGACAGGGGTAGGCACTCTAATTCTGAGGAGGCACGAAAAGAACCTCCCAATTCGCTGGAACCCTCTGCAAAAGACAGGGGTAGGCACTCTAATTCTGAGGAGGTACGAAAAGAACCTCCCAATTCGCTGGAACCCCCTGCAAAAGACAGGGGTAGGCACTCTAATTCTGAGGAGGCACGAAAAGAGCCTCCCAATTCGCTGGAATCCCCTGCAAAAGACAGGGGTAGGCACTCTAATCCTGAGGAGGCACGAAAAGAACCTCCCAATTCGCTGGAACCCCCTGCAAAAGACCGGGGTAGGCACTCAAATTCTGAGGAGGCACGAAAAGAACCTCCCAATTCGCTGGAACCCCTTACAAAAGACAGGGGCAGACAATTTGAAGCTATTGAACGTCCAGGAAGACCTTCGGAATTGCCAAAAGCCTCTACCAGGCCAAGGGGTAGGCCACCCAAACGTCAAGAGAAGTTAGCTGATAAAGAAATCATATTAGACCCCCTTGACCCTGAAGGAAGCGATCCTGATACTGAAGAAACTTCATCTGATAGTGAATCAGATTGCTCGATAGAGGAAGTTCAGATCAGTGAACAAATGGAAGGAAATAAACAGGAGATAAACATTATTGTCGTTGAAGATTTATTTCAATACAGAAAAGATAATCTGGTATTCTTCCTAGATGAGAATGGACACCCTTGCGACGAAGGTTCTCGGGTGTTGCAAACTCAAAACAATTTGCCAAAGGTTGGTTTGACGGACACCGGACAGGTGTACTGGACAAAAAAAGGAGGTAAAAACTATTTTGGTTTAATAATCTGCGGATCAATCAAGGAATCCTCTTTGAGAATAAAAAGCAACATCGCTAAAGTATTGGTTAAATTAAAAGGAATATTGAAAGATAAAAGTTTAAAGTCCTTTTCCCTAGCATATTCAGAATACGTCGAAAATATACCATGGAAAGAAGTCCTCTCGTTAATTCACGAAATATATGGAAATGAAAAAACGAAGGTAATAATCTGTCTCGGGACAATCCGGTACGTTCCTCGAGAGGAACGGGGCCAAATTTTCTTTGAGGCCCATAAGTCGCCTATAGGGGGACATAAGGGTGTCTCTAAGACTTTTAATCGTATAAGAACTAATTATTATTGGAAAAATTTAAAACAAGATATCCAAAATCGAATCCAACAATGTTTGGAATGCCAACTAAAAAAACTTGTCCGAGTAAAAACGAGACAACCAATGTTGATTACGGATACACCTGGTAACCAAACAAAATTAGTACATCCCAACCGGCTAAAGAAAACCGTAATTGAAACCCCGGAAAAACCTAAAACTAAACGGACTAAAGCTGTGGATCCTGATCCAGACTTTAGGCCCCAATTTATTTTTGTTTCAGAAATGAATCATCTGGCGATTTGGTTCTTGTTCACCGCGTGGCAACCAGTTTCAGCCATCATCGGCTATGATTGTGGGAACAAAATACTCAACATGACTACGATATCCCTTCTGGATATCGATGAATGTGACGTCGATGAAAATCGGGTGGATATGTCCCTGGTAGACGTTTTCCTATTACAAATGAATGAATACGAACATGTTAATATAATGCAATGCAAAGTAGAGATCCATAGAACAATTCACTATTGTGGGGCCTCATCCCATATAGCTATTGTGGAAAACGCCTATATGGAATATGTTCACCCGATCTCACGTGAAATGTGTCAGGTAGCGCACAACCATGGCACATTGAGATTAGGACAAACAATTATCGATGGGTTGATGGTAAACTCAACAACTACTCGTAGCATCATGTTAGCTGGGGCTGCCACAGTCGGTGGTAGTTGTGAACAAGCCTATTATTCAGATCCTTATGGATCCTGGAGTCAGGTCGTTGTTTTAGGTACAGTTAGAATTAGCTTACGGTCTACATCAGCTAGAGTTAAGGTAGAAAATAACAAAGTTTATTTACCCTCTGGGTACCATTGTATATTAAAAACCGGAACCTGTATAGACCCCGAAGGTGGACATACATTTTGGGACCCCCTGCCACGCAGATACTGCGCGGACAATACTTATTCTTTATTATACCAAGGGCATGCTAATAAACTTAAGTCCAAAACCGAGGTGGTCTATACCGTTAATGTAAGAGACACAAGCTTCTCATTAAGAACGACTGGAGCTGAAACCTCATGTGACCTTACAATCCACAAGACAGAACATCCAAAACTTTTCATTGTAGAGGGAAAAGATTTGGGTGTCTTAGAGAAAAACAACGCTATACAAACCAACGCGGATAACTTAGACATTTTTTTATACGTTAATGCAAAAATGATTTACGTGGAGAGGTACATACGGTATCAGGTCCAGTCACTTTATCTAGATGTAATGAAACACCGTTGTAGATTAGAAAAGGAATTGTTAAAAAACACACTAGCAATAGCATCAACGCAGCCTGACGAGTTTGCCTTCAGATATATGAAGATCTGGGTACATGGCGGTCCTGGCAGGAGAAGTAGTACACATCGTTCGATGTGTGCCAGCAGAGGTCAAAATCCAACGTGTAGAAAGATGTTTCAACCGCATCCCAGTCCAACGAGGAAATCAAAGCTATTTCCTCACACCAAGAACCCATGTGATCACCACTCAGGCAACAGAAATACCATGCAATTCACCTCTGTTGCAGTACTATCGATTGGGAGCCACCTGGTACAAGTTCATGCCAACACCAGTCGAGACCGTGCCACCCGTGAGCCTCAAACCAGAAACCAAAGTGACATGGGAATATAAAAGTCCCGTACATGTGGCAACCAGTGGAATCTATTCAGAAGAAGACCTGGATGCTATGAGGAACCGCATAATGTTCACTATGGAGCAGACCGCAGTTATGGAGATCGTAGCACAACAATTTACCAACGGATTAAAGGGTTCACCCTCTATCCTGAACGCTCTCAATGAGGAGGTTTTGGAAAGGTTAGCCGAAAGCGCCTGGGAGAGGTCACTGGGGAAATTCCTTCAATTCGGTACGTTCAGCGCAGGAGTAATCGGCGTCTTTATGGTGGTGAGAATGATTAAGGTATTCGCCGACACACTGGTTCACGGATATACCTTACACAGCGTTTACGGATAGTCTTTCCACCTTGTTGGGGCACTGTGGGATTCGATGACCCACTTATTATTGCATCTAGCAAAGCATCAAGGACATGGACCAAAGAAACAGGAAGCTAGTGCTCCAAACCCTGAGGAAGGAACTGTCTTACTGGCAACAACAGAACGAACCAACCTGTACCCAGGACTGCCCGACCACAGTCAGGAAGCAGTGAATCAGCGGACATTCATCAACTAGGAAGTCTAAATCATCGAGGAACAAGACTCAGAGGCTAGCAATAAAATAAACAATAAACTAGTGATTAAACCAATATCTTATAAATTGATCAAACGCTAGTGGTTTGGCGTCACACTCATTCGAAGTCTCATTCGTGTTTCCGTCTAACGATGGGGGTGTTACGTCCAGACTATTTTTCGTTTGTTTATATATTATTTCATTTTATTTTATTTTATTTAAATCTTACATTTTATGTTTTACTTAACATTTTGGTTGACATTAGAAAACTTGTTCGAACACCTAATCTATATTTTAATATAATATTGGGTGAAAAGGAATTTTAATCCTCACCCAGGGTCAGAGTGGCTGCTGACGCACTTTCTTATCGCCAGCACACTCTAAATAAGACCTAAAGTAAATAATACATATCTGTAATGAGTTTTTGAATGTTTCCAAATTGAACAAAACATTTAAAAACAAATTATGGTGTTTAGACAAGTGAGTAGTTAAACAAACAAGCAAAAAAGGTTTCCATTAAGATAGTAAAACCATTTAAAATAGAAAGCGACACAAACAAAAAAATTATAATAGAATAAAATTTAAATACTAAATAATAAATATTCAAATGAAAAATTATCAAGTAACCAAACGTGTAAAACATAAAAAAAAATAGAAAAAGAATATAAAATGACCATAGGCAATAAGAATAATCAATTAATTAATTAAGAGGAAATTAATCCATAAATTATATATTCTACAAAATGATGTAGTTTATAAAATTATCATTTATAAATAATATAGTTTATAAGATTTACCAAATGATATAGTTTAACAATAATATGAAAAAAAAAAAAGGAAAAAATAATTTATCCAATAAGGTCAATGGGCGGGTTGTGGAGGACCCATGTAGAGGGGGTCCGAAGCAACTACGTCAGTGGGAAAAACAATGTGGAAGGGATAGTGCGGCCCCGAAACAATGGGTTTCCGGAAGGAAGTGGAAAAAGTTGGATGGACACGGCAGAGCGTAGGCGTGGAAATTCCCCCAAATTCACGGAATTGGGTCCACCCGAAAAAATCGCTATATCTAGGCAGATTTTACATGTACTCGCTCTCTCGTGTCCTGACGAGCCTAGTGTAAAGTTCAACAGTAGAAAAAGAATAAGTGTCGAGCAATATAAAATCGTGAGCGAAAATATCAGAATAAATAAGTACTACCTAAGTAAACCAGCGTACTACATAAAAAAATCCAGGTACGATTTTTAATTAAATACCATTAACTATAAATTTTTTTTTCTCTTTGGAAAATAAATTAGAGACGGCTGAGTAGCCACCTAATGATCCATTTTTATAATCATTTTCTCCTATTGTAAATAAGAGTGGGCTAATAGCCACCTAATAAATTATTTCTATCAAACTTTTATTGTAAATTAGCGTCGGCTAGTAGCCACCTAATAATCTTTACAAAATTGCTCGACAAAAATATTTCATTCGCATTTAAATAATAACTAAACTCAAATCAATTGATAATCCGTTAAAGTACATCGTCTCCGATTTATTTCAAATTGTTCTTTCAAAAGTGTTTCAAATAATTTCGCCATCCTATTTTAAAAATCATCTTGCGCTAGTTAAATTACAATTTAATTTGAATTATATAGAACTGCAATTTAGAATTTTAATTATTTTTTTTTATTCTCTAATTTTTAATCGGTTAACCGTTATCTTTGGATTATATTAAAAAGGATATTTGAATTTTGATTATTACGATTAAGATTTAATGTTATAAGAAACACAATCTCCAAACCTCGAAATTTTGTAATTAAGTTGGCAATATAATTGAGAATTAATATTTTTAACATCGTGTTATTAATTTAAAAATAAACCTATCCTCTTTAATATAAGGTCTCTGGGGTTCCCGGTCTATAGGCTTCGGCTTGGGCCAAATACCCATAAAACATTTATTTATGTCAATTTCTGATATAACAATAATCAATAGGAAATAATGAAATAATATTATAAGTTAAATTGCCAGAGTATTAGTAGAAAATATCGTAACTTAATTAATACAGAATACTTATTGCAATTTGATAAAAATAGCCATCCTGCCTTACCCGGAATGGAAAGGTAGCTTTTTCATTTAGATAAAAAAATTTGTTGAACTTCATAAAAAATAAAGTACTGAATTAAAAATATATTAGGGTGGCCCAAAAAACGGAATACTTTTTTTTTCGAGTCCCTTATGAAAATTTGTTGGTTTACGATGTTTTAAGAAGCCTCTCCAAAAATCAGCTCGATAAAAAATTTTTAAGAGGTCGCTCACGAATTTTGAAATTATCAAAAATGATCGAAATTTGAATTTTTATTTAAAATTTTTTTCTTTCTCGTGGCAGCAATAGTTTATACTTTAACAAAAATAGTCGGTTTTTTTGGGCCACCCTAATATATATATATATATATATATATATATATATATATAAAATTTTTCGATCGTAAAGCACACTCTGATGCTTCGCATCATGAGTCGTGCAATATAAACTTTGGAGCAGATAGTTTTATTGTAATAGCAATGATAAATATTGTACTAGAAATACTTATTTGATGCTGGCTTAAAAAAAAATCGGATTGAAAAACTAGACGTTAACTTAATTTATTTCACATATATTAATCCTGACAAACAACTTAACTGCAAGGTGACGGAAATCTACAGCATTCAACTGTACATCTCTGATTCAGAAATCTAATTTGGAATGATTCAATCCATGCTATAGTGTATATCTATATAGTCAATTTTGCCAACTTTGAATGGCATAACCTAAAATTATTTAATAAATAATAAAAAACGATGATAATTATATCAAATAAGATACTTATTTAAAGCTACAACATGAATTTCAAGGAATTGAGGTATGCCATATTATTTCGAAGTTATTAGAGGGATAAGCTCCAAAAATAAGCTTTTTCTATTTTTTGTGAAATTTTCAAAATCATCCAATTGTTAGACAAGATCTTCAAGAAAACAAGTCATATAGTAGACATTAAAGCTAATCATACGAATTTTAAGATACTTTTTACAGAATTAAGTTATCATTTTTGGTTTAAAAGTTATTTACAGATAAAGCCAGAAAATTCATTTCCATGACAATTAAAAAAAAAATTTTAAACACCCATAAAATTATTTAATAAATAATATATAACTATGATTATTATATCAAATAAGGTACTTATTTAAAGCTACAACATGAATATTTCAAGGAATTGAGGTATGTCATATCATTCCAAAGTTATTAGAGGGGTAAGCTGCAAAAATAAGCTTTTTTTATTTTTTGTGAAATTTTTGATATCATCAAATTGTTAGAAAAGATGTTTTAAAAAATCAAGTATTACAGTGAAAATTAAAGCTAATCGTCCAAATTTTGAGATACTTTTTACAGAATTGAGTTATCATTTTCGGTTCAAAAGTTATTTTAGGATAAAGCCAGAAAATTCATTTTTATGAAAATCTGAAAAAATTTCAAACACCCACAACTTCCAAACTAATCGACCAATTGGGCTCATCTTCGAACTTGATCAAGATAATCGTCCAATAAATAAGCGTATAAAATTTCATTAGGATCCGTTAAGAATTGCGGGCGCTATCGTGATGACAAGGCGTGTTATATTGTATATATTGAGACAAATCGCTTTTTTGTCTTCGCGATTTTTACCAGCAGCCACCAGAATCCGCGGGTTGAACCCTGGCTTAGGCTGGCCTCTAACAAAATTTTATTTTACTTGGACAGAACAGTGGGCTGGGGTTCTTGCAAAGCAAAGACCCGCACTTATTCAAACTCGGCAACGTATATTAAAAACTTATTAACCCACCTCACGGCTTATAACTTATAAATAAATTTCTTATTGATGATTGACTCATCAATTATGACTTAGTTAGTAATATTTTATTATTCTTACTGAGAATCTTACCAGTAAATTAGGACTTAGTTAGGATGAACAGTGATAGATAGAATTAAGGAATTGATCAGAAAAATGTGCAAGTTTATTGCCAATTATAATAATGTTCAAGTACTTACAATAACGCTTCCGTAAATAACAATATCAGGAATATCCTGGAATACGCTGTATATACAATGACCCTTCACGTGGGATAACGCAATTATAACACTGAATTTATTATTTAATCTTAACAATTCTTTAGTACTGCAAGTATATTGCCGGTAACGTACAGTAATACTAATTGTATTTAAACTCGATTTATAATAATCAATAAGAAATAATGAAATAATATTATCAGTAAAATTGACAGAGTATTAGTAGAAGATATCGTAGCTTAATTAATACAGAATACTTATTGCAATTTGATAGTAATAGAAAAACACGTCTAAACGCTAATTGATCCAGGATCGAAGTCATTGACCGATAATTAAGGGCCTGGGACTCGCCTCTGAACTCTGTCCCCACTTCACCCCTACGGACATGCGTCGACGTGAAAATAAGTCATGTGACCATGGCACTATGACGTACGAAATTCAGACGGCAACGAGACGGAGAAAAACGGGAACCGCAAGGCTGAGGACGACGAAGACAATTCACATTGTCTCAATCCCCCCCACCAAGCCAAGGTTACCCTTTTGGTTTTCCGTCTGGGTTGTTCGACTGTATTAAATGAATATTCTTAATAATTAAAGAAACAATTTCAAAAAAAATTATTTAAAATATTGCGATCAAATCGCTTGAAAGTTGCAAGCTAATTGCCAGCAGTAAAAAAATTTTTAGATTGCGAGTGTATTGCCAGTAAAATTCAAAAAAAAATTTTTTGCAATTGTGAGTTACTCGCTAGTGATGCATATAAATAGCTAGTTAAATCGATCGCAAGCCGCTGGGGATAACTAAGACAACTCTCAAACAAGTCCAGCCCCCAACTTCAGGCCCACCTCGATCCTGGGACCTCGACCTGGATCCATGAAGTATTTACAACTTATAAACTAGAAAAAAAATATAAAAATAGATTTTAAATATTTACACTTAATACTAAGTAACAAAATATATTCATAAAGAAATAAAATTTTTTTTTTTTTTTTTTTTGACAGCTTCTGGGCTGTAAAGAAATAATGAATAATGATGTCTACGAACTGCTACAAGATTCTACGCTGTAATTGAAAATTATTACAATTGGCAAAAATAATTAAAGTGGATTAATGAGATGAGTATGTGAAATGTATGTGTTTATTTTCTGGAACCTCGACGAGCCTGATGGACTTCTTGAGATCCTTACGGGTGCTTATGCGTGTTTTGGAGTCGGAGGACGAGAACGAACACGTAATCCTGCTTTAGCTCGTAGTTCGTCAGTTACAGGTCCACAGCACAATTCGGCGACGTGTCCGATTCTAGCACAACGACCACAGGTCAAGGCATTCGATGCAGTAATTTGTGATGTTGGAACTAAATTAACTTGTGGAACTTTTTCTGGAATGGCATTTATCAGAATTTGATCCAGTCTTCCCAAAGCTACCTTCATGACAGATTCAAAACTACTTAATAAAGTCGAGAATTCAATTTTATGTACTTGATCTGCCTCTGAAGTACCGCCAATTAAGTGTAATTGACTACGAAGTTTCTGTATGCTGGTGATTCCCCCTTGAATTTGATGTTCTAAATCTGGACTGCAAGCTGGAGACTGCGCCGATGTTTGCGTTGCCTGACAACCGACTCTAGTGTCCGTGAACTGAGTCCCAACGTTGACAGTTTGAAGTTTCTCAGCAAATCCCTTTGAGCTTGGCAGTTGGATTTTTGCTATCATCTGCTGGCTTTGTTGAACTTGCTCACTCAGCCGATGAAGTTGAGCCGTAAGCTTGGTGATCAAGATGAGTTCTTGTGCAGTTGTGGGAGTTTTCAATGGCTCCAACTGTGATTTGAGCTCTACAATACCGATCTGAAGACCATCTAATCTGTCATCAACGCGTTGCATCCATTGAGTGTCAAGTCGTGCTAATACAGATGGTGTTGACATTGCTGAAGAGCGTTGGCTCGTAATACGGTCAATGCGAGCATGAAGCTTGCTGAACTCGTCTTTCATGAATTTCGTTAGTGTTTCCAACATTACTGACGTCGGCGAGATATTTGCACTTTGTTGATGTAGTGCAGATGATGAACAATTAAATTCCAAATCCATGGTAGTTTGCCACAGCGGCGATGAAAAATGGGATCCCGTAAACCAATTCGGTGACGATGTTGTTGCAGCCTCAGCAGTAGATGATAACTCAGGTGTGAACGTCGTAACAATGTTTGGTGTAAGTGATAATGAATTGGGTGATGAAATGACTGGATGAGTTGATAGTATCTCAGTATCAGATACCTCACTCTCTGATTCATGATACTGAGTTTCAGTATCTGATCCCGAGTCTCCAAATATTTTTACTTTCATGATGTTTGATAATCTGAAATATATCGAAAGTAATCAGTTACGTCTTCGAGACCGTCTAGGAATTTTTAAGTCATTGTAATAATATGTGCCAATATCGTTACCAGCATCATCTTGTAATTCAACTACTAGAGGACTTAAAATTTTAGAGACAATAGCAGGTCCTGAATATTTTGGTGCTAATTTAGCACTATAGCCATCAACTTTTTTACTTAATTTTTTATTTAGATAATAAACTGAGTCACCGATTTTTAAATCGATGGGAATATCGGAAAATTTTTGTTCGTGTTGTTTACGCGTACGTTCCCGAGCTTTCAACATATTTTGCTCAACAAAATGTCTCAGTTCAACTACACGATCCATTCGGGCTTGCCAAACGGTAACGTCAGATACATCTAAATTTTCGAGAGGATCAGTGTCGTTAATCAGTCGTGCGTCACGTCCATGATTTAAATAAAATGGAGATACACCCAAGGCAGTGTGTACTGAGGTATTATACGCGAATTTTAAATCGTCAAGATGTTCATCCCAATCTTTTTGATTTTTACTCGTAAACGCGACAATCATCGGTTTAATTGTACGATTACAGCGTTCAACGGGATTTGCACAGGGGTGACCGATAGGGGTTGGTGTGAATTTTATATTAAATTGACTAATTAAATTAATTATGTCTTTGTTTATAAATTCTTTGCCATTATCAGAGATAATTTGACAAGGAGGACCCCAATGATTAAAGACAACCGTCAGGTGATGTTTTATAATTTTACCCGATTGTTGTTTCAAAGGAAAAATTTCGAGATAGCGAGTGTACAAATCTTCGATAACGAGAGCATATTGGTTCCCCATAGTTGAACGAGTATATGGGCCGATGGTGTCAATCGAGATAATGGACCAAGGTTGGGTTGGTGGTCTCGTGCCGATATATCCTTGCGGTTTTGTCTGGTCACTTTTGGTCATTATACAAGTCTCACAGGCTGAAACGTAAGATGAAACATCTTTAAACATTCCTGGCCAATAAAAATTATCTCGTATCCGTTGATAAGTTTTGTCAATTCCAAGATGACCCGAATGAGCCTCACAGTGTGCTTTCTCGATAGCTGGACGAATTTCAGACTCAGTTAGAACGATTTTCCTAGGATTTAATTCACCAAGTATTTCCTTGACAGCTAATGGACGATAAAAATACAATTTTTCATTCTCGTATTTCCACTCACGATAATTCTCAGGATATTTTTGGACTACGCGGACTTTTTCGTCATACCAAGCGGAATTTTGCGCAATTACACACAGCAATGAAGGATTGGAATCTGGAACAAATAAGTTAGCAGTCTCTGGTTCTTCATATCGACGCGAAAGTGCATCTGGAGCTTCATTTTGTGTACCTCGATAATGAACAACCTCGATATCATAAGCAGAAATGTCAATAGCCCACCTGGCCAATCTACCTGCCGGATCTTTTAACGAATGAAGCCATTTCAATGCGGAATGATCAGTGTATACAGTGACTGACAAACCTTCGATGTAGCCTCGTAATTTCCGTAAGGACCAAACAACAGCAAGGCACTCCTTCTCAGTTGTTGTGTAGTTCATTTCTGCTTTATTTAATGGTCGACTTAAACAGATAATTAAATTTTCTCGATCATGTTCTGAGTCATACTGTGTTAAGACAGAACCTAACCCAGTGTTGCTGGCATCAGTGTATAAGCGATAAGGCAAGTCTGAACATGGTAGTGATAATGTTGCAGCTTTTAACAGAGCTTCTTTCGTTTCCACAAAAGCTTTTTCTTCAACATCTGTCCATTCCCATGGGACTCGAGTACTGGTCAATTTGTTCAAGGGGCCTTGAACTTGCGCGACATTTTTAAGATGTTTATGGTACCAGTTAACTAATCCATTAAATCTTCGCAGTTCCTTACGGTTGGTAGGTCGTTTGTAGTCCGCAATTGGTTCCAATCGAGCTGGGTCGGGTTTCAGACCCTCTTCATTAATTATAAAGCCCAGAAAATGAACTTCAGAGCATCCGAAATGACTTTTTTCTTCATTCATCTTTATTCCCGCGTTGCGGAATCCTTCAAAAACGGCTCGAAGAAGAATTTTCTGTTCTTTTAAGTCATCACTGATAATGATCCAATCGTCGAGGTAAGCGAAAATTTTATTTTCAGCTGGAATATGAGAAAATTGTGTTTTTAACGACTCGATAATTCCTCGACGTACTGTGTCGGAAACTTCTTGATAAGTACTGGGTGCATTTGTCAGGCCAAATGGCATACGGATCCATTCAAATAAACCTCGTCCATCCACACAAAATGCTGTATATTGTCGGCTATTTGGTTCAACTAGAACGTGATGAAAAGCATCACTGACATCAAGTACTGAAATTACTTTAGCACCTTGAAGACTTGATAAAATGCGATGCATAATCGGTAACGGATAAGCAGATTTTTTCGTTACTCTGTTAAGTGGTCGGTAATCAATACACATACGCTAAGTATTATTTTTCTTTGGTACCATTACCGGTGAACTTGCCCAAGCACTATTCGAAGGCTGAATATAACCCTTCGCAAGTAATTCATCTACTTTATCATGCATCGCTTTCATTACTGGAGGACTTCTACGATAAGGTTTGGTACGCACCGGAGTGTCATCGGTTAGTTCAATGCGATGTTGAACTAGGTGTGTTAAACCCAATTTGACCTGTTTATTTTTCTCGAATTCTTGGGCTAAAAATCGTTCAAGATCGGCCCGTTCAACTGAAGAGAGTGCATTTAATGATGTTAGATTGGTAAATCCGGACCGAGAGAAAAATGAATGAAGGACATTACTGGTATTTAATTTCCAAGTATTCTCCTTGGAATTTACTTGAATGTCTGCTAGTTGCCAGAAATCAAGTCCAAGAATAACTGGAGTAGATAATTCAGATAAGACACTCAACCAAGTAATGATATCGTGACCGTCAAGTTTTATTTTAAATGGCGCTCCACCACGTGTTTGCGTGGACTTGGAGTTAGCCATTGTTACTCCGTGAGTACTAGTGGGATCAGGTGTGAGGTCTTGCAATTGATATTCTTTGATTTGTTCATAAGCAATCTCAGAAATATAACTGCGCTCACTCCCACTGTCTAGTAATGCTTCAAGTTCGTATTTACCGATAGAAATATTAGCAATCATGCGGCTTACTGTTGAAGGAGCTTTGAGACTGGCTGAAGAAGTCATACGGCTGAATCGATTATCATTACTGAGTATTGGCAGTAATGTACTTTGTTTATTATCCGAGTTCATTTGTATAGTAAATTTTGGAGCATAGGCAAGTTCTTCACTCGAATCAGAGCGATACTCATCAATCTCTGAGTCATATAAAGGACTAGTATCCTCCCTTAGATCACAGAGAGGGACATCATATGTCTCCAAATGATTATCAGGCTTGATGACGGTAGATTGTTGCCGTTCTTCAATTTCACAGTCCAATAATGAATCTTTTATCGGAGAATTTGATTGACTTTTATGGATTTTATTTTTAAAATTACATGTCGAAGTTATAGATTTTCTAAGTTTTGATTTTAAAGTTTTTACAGAGTTTTTAACTTTTGGCTTCTTAATATTTTTAATTTGCTGTGAAGCTTCCGAACTTGTCTCCCAATTGGACTCTGCATCCGCCAACTTATCAGTAATTTGATCGAGAGGAGATGTGAAATCAATTAAATCGACGTCGAGATTTTCTGAAACGTTACTGACCATTTTTGGAGCATCAGCAGCAATAGGATAATTCAAAAAGAATTTTCCACGACTAATAACGAATTCAGGAGCCTCAGGATTTAAAGTAAATAAGTCAAGTTTATCGTCATTATTTACAATGGAATTAATCGAATTGTTAGTTGATACAGAAGCCCTGGTAACGTGATTAGTGTCTACCAGGGCGCTTACGCGTTTTTTGGACTCGGAGGACGTGAACGAAGAGGCAATCCTGCCTTGATACGCAACTCATCAGTTACGGGTCCACAACAAACCTCGGCAACGTGACCAATTCTCCCACAACGACCGCAAACAGGAGCTTTAGTTGCATTATTTTGTGATACTAGAGTTGAATTGACAGGGTGATGCTTTTACAGTAGTTTGATCTAATTTTTCTAAGATAGTTTTCATCATAGACTCAAAATTATTTAATAAAGTTGAAGACTCAAAATTTGAATTTTTAATTTGTGAATCGAGATTCTGTGAATTTTGAAAATTGTTGAAATTTTTATTTCTTTTAAAATTATTATCTCTATTGAAATTATTACTTCTATTAAAATTATTATTTCTATTAAAATTATTACTAGGAAAATTATTATTTGGCGGAGTAGGCGACGGCAATGTCTCCATACTGTTCAATTGATCGATTTCCGGAACTTTAATAGAATTTAGTTGACTACGAGTCTTGATTCTACTATTACTTTCTTTATGAATTTTGAAGTGAGGGTTCAGTGCATCAGCCGTTGGCTGCCAAGCACTGACCCGCGTATATAATTCGGCATACGTCATAATTGTCGCATCTGAGAACTTTTGTAGAAAATGAGAATTAAATCGTGAAGTTATAATTCTAATTTGTTTTGTTTGCGGTAACGAATCCTCTAGTTTCGCGAATGCACCTTGCATACGGTTAATAAATGCAACTCCTGTCTCGTCATTGCGTTGTTTGGCCGAGTAAATCTCCTGCAACACTGCCTCGTCTGTTTGTTGAACCTGCCAAATTTTAAAATATTCCTTAAATGTAACCCAGCTGTGAAACAAGCCCTCGTTCTGGTAATACCACTCGAGTACGTCGCCGTTGAGTGTATTAGTTACAACTGCGTGAAAATTGTCGAAAGAAATTTCATTGCTGACCATCCGCTGCTCAATTAATTTTAAATATTTCTTTGCGTCGATTGGAGAAGATCGATCACGAGACGGAAACGAGATACTCCAGGATTTAACAAGACGAGTAAGATCGTACAACCGCATAGAATTAGACCCACTCATGTTCGAGTTTCCCACTGGAACCGTATAGGTATTATACCAGACTGACGGCTGTGCATGTGGATATGTATGTGCCAATGAGGCTTGTGAGTGTGTATTTGTATGTGCAGGTACATTATTACTGCTAGGTGGATGTGTGTATGTATACGAGAGTGTCGGCTGAGTATTCATGTGCAATGGTAACGTGTGAATTGGTGGTGGGACCGTAGTGTGCGCGTACGGTTCACGCGCAGGTAAGCCAGGCATGGCGAACTGCTGCCCGCTCGCTTGCGTTGCCGGAATGGGTGCATGTGGATGTGAGATGATTTGGCTAGAGAGGGGATTCGCTGCTTGTGACGTCACAGTGACAACAGGGAATAACTCTCTTGGCATCCACATGCTTGACGCGTCTGGCCGAAAATTTGAAGGTGGTAATTGGGCACCTGGTGGTCGCAAGACCGTACTTGATATACGAAGCAAATGTTGACGTTCGGCCCGTAAAGCTTCGATTTCCGTCTGTAAGCCCGAAACTACGTTTTGCAATACGGCGACGGAGGTCGTATTTTGAGACTCTGAGATTGGTACAACCCCACTAACATTGTGAGGGTGAACACTCACGTTACCGCCCGAACGAGTAGTAGAAATATTATTATTGTGATTTACAACTTGACTTTGGGTGCATAGAGTACTGTTGTGTACGTCATCGTTATTCGTAAGATCCACAAGATCTTCTATTGCGCTCATACTTGCGATTACCGCACTCGACGTAGTAGGGAAATGTAAAAGATTGTCGGAATTGTTAACCGAAGTGACGGAAAGAAATGATTGCGGGATCGGCGTTCTCGATAACGGCATTTTGGCGGGAAAATTGTCTTAGTAATTTCTTTACAAAATAATAAATGATAAAATTTTAATTATTGATAATTTTACTTAATCCGAGCTGATAATAATCTTGTCAGATTATAAATGGATTTATTTACTCAAGACTTGTTACAATTAAATCTTTTCTAAGCTGTAAAGATTATTTATTTATAATTTAATAATTTATTTAAGTTATTGAAATTCTTGATGACGAATAGTTAATGATTTATTTTGGTTATTAAAATTTTCAATAACAAATAAAAGTTTTGTTTATTACTGCAAAGATTCTTTTGATAATTTATTTAAGTACTTAGTTAAACTGAGAACAATATTTTTTTTTTTTTTTGAGCAAAAGATGTTTTATTTTAGACCGGAAACGAATATACTAATCTTTTATGTTGTAAAGAAAGTAATAAATTTCTTCACTACACTTAGAAAATATTCGAACGAAAGTTTTATTTTAATATTTTAAGTATTTATTTTTATTATTTACTTTTGGTTGTCTTTGTACGTAAGTAAAAGATCGTAAACTGTAAAGAAAATAAATACTAGCGTCTCGGATTACGACGCGTGTAGCTAATATACGCTCAAGGTTAAAATATAACAAAATACTTTTGGGAACGAGACCGGCACACAATATTACAATGACAAGTTTTATTTTATTTTATATAACTAATAGAAAAAAAAATAAAAAAATAAAAAATTCGGAAATAATTAAAGATTTTAAATAAAATAATTAAATATTAAAAATGTGAGATGCTGATAATGAATTATGGAATGATGAATGTAACAGGATACAAATTTTTAATACTGGTAAGAAAAATTTTTAAGAATTATTACTGGAAATTTTTATAAAACTTTTTGTTTTTTTTTTTTTTTTTACTGTAAAGCCATGAGGAAAACCAATAAAATTTTTCGTTGCCCGTTTAAACTACTGCAAAGTCCCTGTTCGAGCGCCAGTTGAGACAAATCGCTTTTTTGTCTTCGCGATTTTTACCAGCAGCCACCAGAATCCGCGGGTTGAACCCTGGCTTAGGCTGGCCTCTAACAAAATTTTATTTTACTTGGACAGAACAGTGGGCTGGGGTTCTTGCAAAGCAAAGACCCGCACTTATTCAAACTCGGCAACGTATATTAAAAACTTATTAACCCACCTCACGGCTTATAACTTATAAATAAATTTCTTATTGATGATTGACTCATCAATTATGACTTAGTTAGTAATATTTTATTATTCTTACTGAGAATCTTACCAGTAAATTAGGACTTAGTTAGGATGAACAGTGATAGATAGAATTAAGGAATTGATCAGAAAAATGTGCAAGTTTATTGCCAATTATAATAATGTTCAAGTACTTACAATAACGCTTCCGTAAATAACAATATCAGGAATATCCTGGAATACGCTGTATATACAATGACCCTTCACGTGGGATAACGCAATTATAACACTGAATTTATTATTTAATCTTAACAATTCTTTAGTACTGCAAGTATATTGCCGGTAACGTACAGTAATACTAATTGTATTTAAACTCGATTTATAATAATCAATAAGAAATAATGAAATAATATTATCAGTAAAATTGACAGAGTATTAGTAGAAGATATCGTAGCTTAATTAATACAGAATACTTATTGCAATTTGATAGTAATAGAAAAACACGTCTAAACGCTAATTGATCCAGGATCGAAGTCATTGACCGATAATTAAGGGCCTGGGACTCGCCTCTGAACTCTGTCCCCACTTCACCCCTACGGACATGCGTCGACGTGAAAATAAGTCATGTGACCATGGCACTATGACGTACGAAATTCAGACGGCAACGAGACGGAGAAAAACGGGAACCGCAAGGCTGAGGACGACGAAGACAATTCACATTGTCTCAATATATATATATATATATAGATAGATAGATAGATAGATAGATAGATAGATAGATAGATAGATAGATAGATAGATAGATAGATAAATAATTTTTGATGAGTATATTTTAATTAATTAGTTAATCAACATATATTAATTATAGTCATTAAATATTAAGTATTGGATATTAAATATTAAATATTAAACATTAATAATTATTTAATTAATTAATTCATTATCAATCACTTCGTACTAATTGATATTTATCAATTAATTCTATTAATTCTGTTAAACATCCTTATCAAAGAAATAATTATAACACGCAGATCGGAATTCTTCATAATTGTTTGATGTTGTTATATCAGCTGGCAAAGAATTCCAGACATGTATACCGTGCACTAAGGAAGATTTCTCATACATTGTTGAATTTGTTCTAGGTAATCTTAAATAATCTTGCCTAATGTCACCTCTACGTAATGCAATTGGCAGTAATTCTAATTTGCAACCGAATAATTGTCGATAGTCCATACGAAGTTCTTTATAAAATAAACACGTGATAAAAAAATCTCTTCTCGTATTAAGTTTAAGCCAACCTAGTCTTCTATAATATACTGTTACGTGCTCAATTCGAGATATTTTATATAAAAATCTAACACATGCATTCATTTTTCTTTGTAATTTAGTCTGTAACCTACTTGTAATATTTGTAAATGCAGCACAACAGTAATCAAAGATCGGAAAGACCAGGGTGGTAATTAATTTAATACGTAATTTTTCATTAAAAGCTTCATTATTAATTTTTAATTGTGCTAAGGTCTTCATTGCTCGATTACATACGCTCATTACCTGATTTTCCCATGACATCGTATTATCTATTATTACACCTAGGTATTTAACAGAATTAACATATGAAATGATACAGTCATCTACAATAATATTTTGTGCATGGTTATAATCATCGCCGTCAACTTTAAATTTACTACTAATAATAATCGCTTTTGTTTACGATGCATTCCATCTCAAGCAGTTTAGTTTACACCAATCAATAATTTTAGATATTTCACTATTTAATATTGCAATATAGTCATTGATTTGAGATTGATAGCATGAGAGGTATATAACCAAATCGTCCGCATAAAATAAATATTTACATTTTAATATACGTGCAAGACCTGATATATATAAACAAAAAAGCAAAGGGCCGAGCACACTACCCTGAGGCACTCTATTTAGCACTTTTTCCCAAGAGGATGTATTTTTATTAAAACGTATCGATTGTTTTCGTTGATCCAAGTAAGATCCGATCCAGTTAAGCGCAAGTTCCGAAAAATTCATTCGTAATAGCTTACATAATAATCTTTTATGACTAACTGAGTCGAATGTCTTGCTAAGATCAAAGAAGACAGCTATTGTAATTTTAGAATTATTTATTGCTAATCGTGCATCATCACAGAAATGAACAATTGCCGTCTGTGTGTTTAAACCCTCTCGGAATGCTGTTTGATATTTATCTATATAATTATTCTCATTAATGTATTGAACGATTTGGTCATGTACACATCTTTCTAGTGCTTTTGACAAATTAGATAGCAGTGAGATAGGTCTGAAATCCTCACAACTTGATGCATTAGATTTTTTTGGAATAGGTATTATATGCGATAATTTCCATTCAATCGGAAATACTCCTGAAGACAAGGATTTATTAAATAATTCTGTAAATATCGGTAATAAAAACGGTAGTACACATTTATAAGCTTTAATTGAGAAATTATCTGGACCTACTGAGTTCGAAGTTAATCTCATAATTGAATCTTTAACAGAATTAGAATTAAGCTCCTTAAAATTAAAATATACGTTACTATTATTGTCTAAATCCGACATATCTGATATATTAATATCATGATTAGAATTGTTTGAGCACTGTACAAAAAACTTATTTAATTCATTCAGTTCAATTCTATCATTGGACTCAGTATTTTTCCTTTTAATTAAACCTAGTCGTCTCAAATCATTCCACAATGCCCGTGAATTTTTTTCAGTACTTAGTTGTTGATCAAAATGTTGTCTTTTTGCTTCAGTAATTCTTTTTTTCACTAAACGTCTGACACTTGAATATTCTTTGTATGCATGACCAGTTCTTTTAAATATTCGATATAATTTATCTCGACGATGTTTAAAATCTTTTGTTTCGATTGTAAACCATGGAGATGGTGGACGCCTTGGATGTATTATTCTTTCCGGAGCAGCAATATTAATTATTTCACCAAGGTTATCATGTACATAGTTGTTCATTTTATCAACAGAATTTAACGATCGCATAGTTTCAATATCAATATTTTTACATAAGTTTTGTAATAAATTCTCATCAATAGAACTCCAGTTTCTGTACACAGAGCTATTTAGTTATTGTCGATTTACTTTATAATCGTACGTTATTGAAATCAGATCATGACTTCAAAGAAATGGCTGTGGGGATTGTTCCGCAACCAGTACTTTAGTTAGGTCATTAACAATACACACATCAATCCAAGCTTGATTTTTCCAAGTTGTGAGTTGGGTCGTACTTAACTATGTGAAGATCCAGACCATCGTAAAACTTTCGAAGTTGATCACCGTAGAAATTCTTTTTGTTCAAGTCAGAATTAAAATTCCCTAATATAATAATATTATTATATGATATCATGATAGATTCTAGCTCATCTTCTAAATCTTCAAGGTGTCCGATATTTAGAGGTTTATAGACAACGCCTACCAATATTTTTTGTTTTGATGTTGCTGATACTTTAACCAATAAATACTCCGGATGTTTATCTTCTACATTGGTTGAAGATGCAACATATTTAGAAATAAGATCATTTCGGACGTAAAGAGCAACACCACCTCCACTTCAAAGACAGCGGTCATGGCGATGTAGTGTAAATGATTGCAAGAATATTAGGCTATCAGATATTTGATGATTTAACCATGTTTCTGACACAGCTATAATATCATATTGATGCTCTCTAAAGTATTCAGAAAATAATTCAAAGTGTTGTCCATTTCTTAATGACTGAGCATTGATATGACATATTTTTAAATTTTCGTATGTTACGTTCTGGCTCTAATTAAATTTACATAAAAATTTTAGAAAATTTTTTTTTTGAAGTCTCGAATTATTTATTCGCCACGGTGGGCAAATAAACGGTTCGACACTTTTTAGAATCATAAATAAATAATAAATTAATAAATCGTTACTTTGTTAGCGATAACATTTTTATTCATCACCAACAATGTAACGGAAATCTCTTGCGATAAGAGAATCGCCGTGGCTTGCGGATAGTCTAAACAGATGACGATGCATAGGACCCGGGCCACGACGATTCTCTCATAGGAAACCTGAGATGCAACGTTAACACTTTGACGAATGGACTTAGTCGAGGAGCTGAAGAATCAGCGCAGTCGATCGCGAGATCTCGAAGAGCACGATACTCTGTACAATTGACTGACTGATTCTTCTGTCTCCACCGGTTTAAAGGAATAAAACCTAAAATTTAACCTTTACATGAATCTTTTGTCTAAGAACCTTAAAGGGGCGAGCGCTTACTAGCTGTTCCACCCTTCCTTTGCTCAGAGCGCTAATCAGCAGTTCGGGCTCCTTCACCACCTATCATAACAACCTTTATGCCTCGAGGCCGACGAAGCAGGAGATCAGGACGTACTGTACAGCTCGGTCGCGTAATTCAAGGCGTTATCGCGGACCTTACACAAGGTCGACCGAAAATAAGATCTGAGGAAGTCCTTATCGAGCCGGTAACGCTAGTAATACCGCGAGTGGTCGCTAACGATTCGATTGAGATATCAAAATCATGTGCTGTTGAGCTTCCGAGCTCGTGTGTTGTTGAGCCTCCGAGCTCGTGTGTTGTTGAGCCTCCGAGCTCGTGTGTTGTTGAGCCTCCGAGCTCGTGTGTGGTTGAGCCTTCGAGCTCGTGTGTTGTTGAGCCGTCGAGCTCATGTGTTGTTGAACCTTCAGGTTCTGGCGGTTTGATCGACGAGTGTGGCTATTGGTACTTTCCCGTGCTAGCACGGGGCACGGGATTTTGGTCATTTTTCCTCCATTTTCGCGCATGCGCACGGGTCATTTAAGAAATGGACGGTAATCTGACCGCACCCGTGCTCACATGCGCACAGTCCCCATCGTACGCTAGCGCAAGCTAGTTATTTAACAAAGGCGCGAAAAAAGTTACTAGATTTAAATATTATAATAATCATCATGTTTCAGTGCCAATAAAATTATTATTATTTAATAGATAAATAAATAGTATTTATTAAATACATAAATCAATAAATAAATAAGTTAATAAATAAACAAATCAATCAATAAATAAATTAATAAATAAATAAATCAATGAATAAATAAATTGAGAAAATGAACAAATCAATGAATAAATAAATAATCAAATCAAACAATAAATCAATTAATAAATAATTAAATCAATGAATAATTAAATTAATAAATAAATAAATCAATCAATAAATAAATTAATAAATAAAAAAATCAATGAATAAATCAATTAATAAATAAACAAATCAATCAATAAATCAATTAATAAATAAACAAATCAATCAATAAATAAGTTAATAAATAAACAAATCAATGAATAAATAAATTCATAAATAAACAAATCAATCAAGAAATAAATTAATAAATAAACAAATCAATAAATAATTAAATTTATTGATGAACAAATCAATGAATAAATAAATAATCAAATCAATCAATAAATAAATTAATAAATAAATAAATCAATTGTTATGTCGGATTTGCAACAAAAGCAGGCTTTGAGCCCTGACTATAATATGCCAACGGTGTTAAAGATGACAAATTATGAGCGAGAGACTCTACCCACTTTAAAATCGGATTTATTGTAGTATTAAAATATTCGGTCCTAGTCTTGCGACTAATAGACCGGGGATCGATGAAATCTTTAAATGAAAGTTAATGTGTAGGAATTTAATTTATATAATAGTAGTATATTGAAAGAAAAATTACAAACAAGATAAATTTCTGACTTACTCGGTTTACAGATTTATTTTACGTCTAAACAGATAAAGTAGTGGTACGGCCCTTCTCCCTTTTCTGTGAGTTTCTCTTTTGATGACCTGTTTAAATTTACACGCACACACAACTCAGACTTTTGTTTTACTAATTTTCTTATCAACTTAACTTTTTGTAACCTTTAAATTTTCAAACGCAGAGTGGCAACCCGCCTACCCTGATTTATTACTATTTATTTTAATTATGATTTTCTTTAAAATATCAGGTGGCTACCAGCCGACTCTGATTTACTTATTATATGATTTGATTATTTTTAAATTATCAGGTGGCTACCAGCCGACTCTGATTTTCTTTTATTTATTATGCAACCGTCCACTTTGGACAAAAATTAACGACTGACTCTTTTAGTTAACATTTCGGAGTCTCACAGAAAATGAAAAGGCGTTTCTTAACTATTTGTTTGGGGGAAAATCAGGTCCAATAGAAAACCGTCTTGGCCTTGACTTTCTTCCCATTCGTTTTAAGGCCCAATGTTTCGGGGGTCGCACCGTCCCCTCCGCATTAGTCTTAGGCGTGTTCTTTTGCCCTTCCTTTAAATTAGCTTTTACTTAACTTACTATTTCTTTAACTATTTATTTAATTATCTATTTATTTATTTATTTACTTATTCACTTATTTATTTACCTAATTATTTCATTAATTATTCATTCATTTGTATATTTATTCAATCATTTCTTTCCTTATTTATTTATTTAGTTATTTAGTTATGTATTTATCTATTTATTGATTTATTTATTTATCTATTTATTTATTTAATTATTTTATTAAGTATTTTTCTTTTATTAAGTATTTATTCATTTGCTTATTTAATCAACTCCTTATTCATTTATTTATTTATTTAATTATTTATTTGATTTTTTAAGTATTGTTTGTCTCTTATTTTATTTTTTTTGATTCTTTTTAGTTTTAAATTAAAGCTGTGTTTAAATAAAATGTTTAAATAAAATGTTAAGATAAAATGTTTGTTACGTCCAGACTATTTTTCGTTTGTTTATATATTATTTCAATTTATTTTATTTTATTTAAATCTTACATTTTATGTTTTACTTAAAATTTTGGTTGACATTAGGAAACTTGTTCAAACACCTAATCTATATTTTAATATAATATTGGGTGAAAAGGAATTTTAATCCTCACCCAGGGTCAGAGTGGCTGCTGACGCACTTTCTTATCGCCAGCACACTCTAAATAAGACCTAAAGTAAATAATACATATCTGTAATGAGTTTTTGAATGTTTCCAAATTGAACAAAACATTTAAAAACAAATTATGGTGTTTGGACAAGTGAGTAGTTAAACAAACAAGAAAAAAAGGTTTCCGTTAAGATAGTAAAACCATTTAAAATAGAAAGCGACACAAACAAAAAGGTTATAATATAATAAAATATTAAAATATGATAATTTAAATTAAATAAAATTAAACATTAACATATTAGAATTTAAATAAAATATTTAAAATTTAAAAGAAACTATTAACATTCAAATTAAATAAAATAAAATATTAAAATAAGAGAATTTAATTTAAATAAAATGAAACATTAAAATATCAGAATTTAAAGACAAATAAAATATTAAAATATTAGAATAAAACTTAAACAAAATAGAAATAGAAAATTTCATTTAACAATAATATGAAAAAAAAGAAAAAAATAATTTATCCAATAAGGTCAATGGGCGGGTTGTGGAGGACCCATATAGAGGGGGTCCGAAGCAACTACGTCAGTGGGAAAAACAATGTGGAAGGGATAGTGCGGCCCCGAAACAATGGGTTTCCGGAAGGAAGTGGAAAAAGTTGGATGGACACGGCAGAGCGTAGGCGTGGAAATTCCCCCAAATTCACGGAATTGGGTCCACCCGAAAAAATCGCTATATCTAGGCAGATTTTACATGTACTCACTCTCTCGTGTCCTGACCAGCCTAGTGTAAAGTTCAACAGTAGAAAAAGAATAAGTGTCGAGCAATATAAAATCGTGAGCGAAAATATCAGAATAAATAAGTACTACCTAAGTAAACCAGCGTACTACATAAAAAAATCCAAGTACGATTTTTAATTAAATACCATTAACTATCAATTTTTCTTCTCTTTGGAAAATAAATTAGAGACGGCTGAGTAGCCACCTAATGATCCATTTTTATAATCATTTTCTCCTATTGTAAATAAGAGTGGGCTAATAGCCACCTAATAAATTATTTCTATCAAACTTTTATTGTAAATTAGCGTCGGCTAGTAGCCACCTAATAATCTTTACAAAATTGCTCGACAAAAATATTTCATTCGCATTTAAATAATAACTAAACTCAAATCAATTGATAATCCGTTAAAGTACATCGTCTCCGATTTATTTCAAATTGTTCTTTCAAAAGTGTTTCAAATAATTTCGCCATACTATTTTAAAAATCATCTTGCGCTAGTTAAATTACAATTTAATTTGAATTATATAGAACTGTAATTTAGAATTTTAATTATTTTTTTATTCTCTAATTTTTAATCGGTTAACCGTTATCTTTGGATTATATTAAAAAGGATATTTGAATTTTGATTATTACGATTAAGATTTAATGTTATAAGAAACACAATCTCCAAACCTCGAAATTTTGTAATTAAGTTGGCAATATAATTAAGAATTAATATTTTTAACATCGTGTTATTAATTTAAAAATAAACCTATCCTCTTTAATATAAAGTCTCTGGGATTCCCGGTCTATAGGCTTCGGCTTGGGCCAAATACCCATAAAACATTTATTTATGTCAATTTCTGACATAACAAATTGGCGCTCGAACAGGGACCTGAGATTACTTTATTAAGGAGAATAGGAAATCCGGGAGTACTAATACGGGTATCCTCAATCCCATTTCATATCCGATACTGGAAGCGCGAAAAAGCTGCTCTAGTACACCACCTATTCCTTACCGGATGCGCGAATAAGCTGCTCTGGTTCCTTCTTTCACTAATACTGGAAGCGCGAAAAAGCTGCTCTAGTACACCACCTATTCCTTACCGGATGCGCGAATAAGCTGCTCTGGTTCCTTCTTTCACTAATATTGGAAGCGCGAAAAAGCTGCTCTAATTCTTTCACATGCCCAGTAAACGGGATCGTAAAGCGGGACGTCGACTGAAATATTGGCGAAGAAAGAGTTTAATTCGCATAGTCAACGACCGCGTAGTCAAAAGAGAGGTAGTATTAGTGACTTGGGAAAATTTCATTGGGGATAGAAGGATCGGTCAGAGATTACCGCGATTACAATTGCCAAACATAGAACCTCCAGGTTTGTCATTAGGAGTGGCCCGCATCGGCTGGGTTCCGCTCATTACTTTAGATTAAAATAAAAGTAGATAAATTTCAAGTAATACATTGAGGATTGGAAGATTTGTTTCGGATAATATATTTTTTTAAATACGATCTTATAAGTTAAAATTTGCGAAATTATTTGATAACAAACCCGAAAATAAATGCCCGATGAAAGCAATTCGGAAAAACCTTATTCTTTAAGAGGACACGGGGAAGCACCTTTCGCAGAAGGTTTACCACCACGCACTAGGAATAAACAATTTAAATTTGACAAGTCGGTCGGCAATAACGCAACTATTGATTCGGGCATCGGGAAAACGTTAATCGAACCGGAAATTACCTCAGACGAAGACTCAGAGGAAGAAACAGTTCAGAAAAACAAAAATACTACAGGTTCAGTAAACTTAAATATCACCACTATCGTTAACAATAATAACGATAATCCTGCTATCGGCCTGGAGGGAGTTGAACCCCAACAAATTAACAATCTTGAAATAGTCGATCAAGTTGACCGCGAAGAAATAGAACCAGAAAACATGGCGCTAGCCCCAAATCAAAGCATATCCTTAAATGACGCACTCACCTTCGTGTCTCGGTTCGAAGGAGACTCTAGTGATTTGATAGATTTTATCTACAGCTGTGACGAAGCAAAAAGTGTGTTGCCATTAGCTGCGGAAGCCAATTTAGTAAAGTTAATATATGGTAGTAAATTGGGCCCCAAAGTTAAAGATTCATTAAATAATGTCATACCCGCAACAATAGAGGACCTGACAAAAGCTTTAAAAAAAATTTACGTTCCGTCCAAATCGCTTTTCCAGCTGCAGGGCGAACTAGGCCGTATTTATCAAAAAGAAGGGGAATCTGTAGTAGATTTCGTAAACGGATTAAGAAAAAAGGGTAAAGAAATTGTAGAATGTTTCCTATCGGATAACCCGGCATCGACTCTCGCACAGGTTACAGAATTTAAAAACAAAATAGAGTCATCCATTGCAACTTGTTTCACCCAAAATTTACGCAACGAGATCGACCAGCGGATGCCTATTTGTGGAAATGTGGTGGACGCTCTGGATCACGCGATTAAAATCGAAAAGAAGTTAAATGCCCGCAGGGAACTAAGACGGGATTCTAGCACAACGGATCAAAAAAAGAACACTCCAAGTAAACCCGTAAAATCCACAGCTGGAGTTTCAAATAACTCCCCAATACCAAACAATAGTCTTCAAACTCAAAATAAAAACGATCCTGTTAATGTGAGCCAAAATAATAATAATGTTTTAAGCAATCAAACCTGTAACCGTTGTGGACAATCGGGACACTTCTCAAACGTTTGCCCTAGCGTCAAATGTCAAATCTGCTATAAACTAGGGCATTCCGCGAAAAATTGTCCGGAATTAAAGAAAAACGAACACGATAATCGTTATGCGAACGTAAAATGTCAGTTATGCGGGGACAGGGGACATACAGCTAGATATTGCAAACGCAACCCCAACAAATCAAATCCGAATAATAACAGTTTTTCCTCAAACAATAATAATAGTAATAATAATTATCGTAATAACAATGATAACACTCGAAGGAAATATTGTGATTTTTGCCAACGGGGTAATCACGATCAAGCGGAATGCGTGTACCTTCGCCGAGCTACAAATTTTTTTCAGAGAAATCGGGATTTTCCCCCTCCGAGGGACACGGGGAGAGACAATCGGCCAGCACGTCCGGTGAATACGATACAAGAAACGCTGGTGGAAGACGATTCAGAGTAACAAAGATCGATTTAAATTTAGACTTGGATAATTTACCCTACGCCGTGGTAGGTAAATCATCCAAAAATAGTGATGTGGTAATGATGCTTGACTCGGGTGCATCACCAAATTTAATTAAGAATAAATATTTAAAAGAAAACACTTAAATAAATAAATTTGATTTAGTAGAATTACACGGAATAACAAATATTCCCATATCTACCTTGGGAAGTGTAACGTTTCGACTTTTCGGTAAAAATGCTGTATGTCACGTGGTCCCGGATAACATGGCGATTCCCCACGCTGGTTTAGTAGGATCCGAGTTCTTCGCAACCCACGGGGCGAAAATTGATTATAAAAACCGAGTTCTTGAAATTGATGATCAGAAATTCCCCTTTAAAAAACCAAATAGAATTGAAGAAGGAGTCATGTATGTTCCTCGACGTAGTGAGTCCACATTCTTTGTAAAAGTTAAAAATCCGGAAATTAAGGAAGGGTACATACCTAAACTAAGCATTTGCCCTGGAGTTTACGCTGGGAAATGTTTGGTACGTGTTAACAATGGCCGAGCGTATCTTCAAATATATAATACTACAGACAATGAAGTGGGGATAAGAATCCCTACAATAACCGTTCAGGAGGTTGAGGAAAATCATGACCCCACACCAGTTGATCAGGACGACCATCAAAAAGACATTTATGACGATTTCGGTATTAATAAGTACATATTTACAACAGTTAGAGATTTTCAGAATACAAACAAATATGAACAAATCAAATCTTTGTTGCGCCTAGATCATTTAGACGATAAAGAGAAAACATACATAGAACGGATAGTAAAAAGATATGCCGATCGATTTTATATCCCAGGGGAACCTTTGGGTTCCTCGTCCGAATATCAGCACAGAATACCGACACATACTGACAGACCCATCACAACTAAACAGTACAGAATACCGCAAGCATTAAAACCCGAATTAGAAAGACAAGTCAGAGAGGGGCTTGAGACAGGTATTTTGAGACCGTCCGAGTCACCTTATAACAGTCCAGTTTGGATAGTCCCAAAGAAGGCAGATTCAAAGGGAAACAAAAGATGGCGTGTCGTGATTGATTTTAGATTATTAAATGAAGAGACCATTACTGACGCCTATCCACTTCCTAACATAACCGACATCCTCGATCAACTGGGGGGATCTGTATATTTCTCAGTATTTGATTTAGCGTCTGGTTACCACCAAATAGAGATGGATCCAAAAGATCGTCACAAGACGGCATTTTCCACTCCACAAGGACATTGGGAATACTCTCGCATGCCTTTTGGATTGAAGAATGCCCCTGCGACTTTCCAAAGGCTTATGGACTCAGTTTTAACTGGTCTACAAGGAGCATCTCTGTTTGTGTACCTAGACGATATAATAGTCTTCGCTCGTAGTTTAGAGGAACATGAACAAAGATTAGATGAATTAATGCAAAGATTGAGACAAGCCAACCTTCAGTTGCAACCTGATAAATGTGATTTCCTACGTCCGGAAGTAAATTATTTAGGTCATGTCATAAGCCGTGAAGGCTTGAAGCCTGACCCGTCCAAATTAGACTCGGTGAGAAACTTTCCTGTTCCTAGAAAACAAAGAAACATTAGAGAATTCTTGGGGTTAACGGGATATTATCGTAGATTTATTAAAAACTATTCAACAATAGCAAAACCATTAACGAAATTATTGGAAAAGGAAGTAGAATTTCATTGGTCCGCGGATGCTCAAAACGCATTCGATAAATTAAAGGACGCGTTGTGTACTGCCCCCATTTTACAATATCCCGATTTTACTCAACCCTTTATCATTACTACCGATGCTTCGGGAACAGCAATCGGTGCTGTGTTGTCACAGGGAGAGATTGGTAAAGATCGACCCGTCGCATACTACTCTCGCGTTTTAAGGGGGCCTGAAATACGATACGACACATATGAAAAGGAGGCGTTAGCCATAGTACAGGCAGTCAAAAACTTTCGGCCGTATATCTACATGCGACCGTTTACAGTGGTCACGGACCATAAACCCTTAGTGTGGTTTAAGACCGCGAAAGACGGAAATGCCAGAATTCTCAAGTGGCGACTCCGTTTAGCAGAGTACGAATACGACGTAATTCACAAACCGGGTAAGATCAACTTGAACGCCGATGCTTTGTCCAGGAATCCAGTGGAAACCGTGCATATCACTACTCGCGCTCAAAAACAAAAAGAAAAAAACCTATTACCCCTCGATGATAGACTACAAGCGGTGATTGATCACCATACTAATTCTGAGGAGGTACGAAAAGAACCTCCCAATTTGCTGGAACCCCCTGCAAAAGACAGGGGTAGGCACTCTAATTCTGAGGAGGCACGAAAAGAGCCTCCCAATTTGCTGGAACCCCCTGCAAAAGACTGGGGTAGGCACTCTAATTTTGAGGAGGCACGAAAAGAACCTCCCAATTTGCTGGAACCCCCTGCAAAAGACAGGGGTAGGCACTCTAATTCTGAGGAGGCACGAAAAGAGCCTCCCAATTCGCTGGAACCCCCTGCAAAAGACAGGGGTAGGCACTCTAATTCTGAGGAGGCACGAAAAGAACCTCCCAATTTGATGGAACCCCCTGCAAAAGACAGGGGTAGGCACTCTAATTCTGAGGAGGCACGAAAAGAACCTCCCAATTTGCTGAAACCCCCTGCAAAAGACAGGGGTAGGCACTCTAATTCTGAGGAGGTACGAAAAGAACCTCCCAATTCGCTGGAACCCCCTGCAAAAGACAGGGGTAGGCACTCTAATTCTGAGGAGGTACGAAAAGAACCTCCCAATTTGCTGGAACCCCCTGCAAAAGACAGGGGTAGGCACTCTAATTCTGAGGAGGCACGAAAAGAACCTCCCAATTCGCTGGAACCCCCTGCAAAAGACAGGGGTAGGCACTCTAATTCTGAAGACAAGGACAGACAATTTGAAGCTATGGAACGACCAGGAAGACCTCCGGAATTGCCAAAAGCCTCCACCAGGCCAAGGGGTAGGCCACCCAAACGTCAAGAGAAGTTAGCTGATAAAGAAATCATATTAGACCCCCTTGACCCTGGAGGAAGCGATCCTGATACTGAAGAAACTTCATCTGATAGTGAATCAGATTGCTCGATAGAGGAAGTTCAGATCAGTGAACAAATGGAAGGAAATAAGCAGGAGATAAACATTATTGTCGTTAAAGATTTATTTCAATACAGAAAAGATAATCTGGTATTCTTCCTAGATGAGAATGGACACCCTTGCGACGAAGGTTCTCGGGTGTTGCAAACTCAAAACAATTTGCCAAAGGTTGGTTTTACAGACACCGGACAGGTGTACTGGACAAAAAAAGGAGGTAAAAACTATTTTGGTTTAATAATCTGCGGATCAATCAAGGAATCCTCTTTGAGAATAAAAAGCAACATCGCTAAAGTATTGGTTAAATTAAAAGGAATATTGAAAGATAAAAGTTTAAAGTCCTTCTCCCTAGCATATTCAGAATACGTCGAAAATATACCATGGAAAGAAGTCCTCTCGTTAATTCACGAAATATATGGAAATGAAAAAACAAAGGTAATAATCTGTCTCGGGACAATCCGGTACGTTCCTCGAGAGGAACGGGACCAAATTTTCTTTGAGGCCCATAAGTCGCCTATAGGGGGACATAAGGGTGTCTCTAAGACTTTTAATCGTATAAGAACTAATTATTATTGGGAAAATTTAAAACAAGATATCCAAAATCGAATCCAACAATGTTTGGAATGCCAACTAAAAAAACTTGTCCGAGTAAAAACGAGACAACCAATGTTGATTACGGATACACCTGGTACAGTATTCGAAAAAATCGCTATGGACATCGTAGGTCCACTACCCGTCACGGAGCAAGAGAATGAATACATTTTGACTATCCAAGACCAACTCTCGAAATTTTGCGTGGCCGCGCCCTTAAGAAATATGTTGGCTATTACGGTCGCGGATACATTCATTAGACGTTTCGTATGTATATTTGGGGCCCCGAAAGCCTTATTAACTGACCAGGGTAGGAACTTTATAAGTACCTTTATGCAACGTATAAGTAAAAGATTCAAAATTAAAAAAATTCAGACAACGGCTTTCAGACCGCAGTCAAATGGCTCTCTGGAACGATCACACCACGTTCTAGGGGAATATCTAAAGCAGTTCGTAAGTAAAGATAGCGAATGGGACGACTGGCTCGAATTAGCCACTTTCTCATATAATACTTGTGTCCATGAGGGGACCAAATTCACCCCTTATGAACTCGTTTTCGGGAAACCCGCCCGCGTACCATCAAGCGAACCGTTGCACGAGCTTGACCGTTTACCGACTTATGACAATTATATTATTAAATTGGTCGAAAAATTAACACAACTTCGTGAATGGGCGCATGATAATTTAATAACCTCGAAAATAAAGTCCAAAGAGCAATACGACAAGAAGCTCAATCCGGTAAAATTCGAAATCGGAGACAAGATCTTTCTCTTGAAAGGACCTAAGCCTCAGAAATTCGGGGATCACTATGATGGGCCGTACGAAATTTTAGAAATATACGCGGATGGAAACATCCGTATTCAAATGGGTAACCAAACAAAATTAGTACATCCCAACCGGCTAAAGAAAACCGTAATTGAAACCCCGGAAAAACCTAAAACTAAACGGACTAAAGCTGTGGATCCTGATCCAGACTTTAGGCCCTAATTTATTTTTGTTTCAGAAATGAATCATCTGGCGATTTGGTTCTTGTTCACCGCGTGGCAACCAGTTTCAGCCATCATCGGCTATGATTGTGGGAGCAAAATACTCAACATGACTACGATATCCCTTCTGGATATCGATGAATGCGACGTCGATGAAAATCGGGTGGATATGTCCCTGGTAGACGTTTTCCTATTACAAATGAATGAATACGAGCATATTAATATAATGCAATGCAAAGTAGAGATCCATAGAACAATTCACTATTGTGGGGCCTCATCCCATATAGCTATTGTGGAAAACGCCTATATGGAATATGTTCACCCGATCTCACGTGAAATGTGTCAGGTAGCGCACAACCATGGCACATTGAGATTAGGACAAACAATTATCGATGGGTTGATGGTAAACTCAACAACTACTCGTAGCATCATGTTAGCTGGGGCTGCCACAGTCGGTGGTAGTTGTGAACAAGCCTATTATTCAGATCCTTATGGATCCTGGAGTCAGGTCGTTGTTTTAGGTACAGTTAGAATTAGCTTACGGTCTACATCAGCTAGAGTTAAGGTAGAAAATAACAAAGTTTATTTACCCTCTGGGTACCATTGTATATTAAAAACCGGAACCTGTATAGACCCCGAAGGTGGACATACATTTTGGGACCCCCTGCCACGCAGATACTGCGCGGACAATACTTATTCTTTATTATACCAAGGGCATGCTAATAAACTTAAGTCCAAAACCGAGGTGGTCTATACCGTTAATGTAAGAGACACAAGCTTCTCATTAAGAACGACTGGAGCTGAAACCTCATGTGACCTTACAATCCACAAGACAGAACATCCAAAACTTTTCATTGTAGAGGGAAAAGATTTGGGTGTCTTAGAGAAAAACAACGCTATACAAACCAACGCGGATAACTTAGACATTTTTTTATACGTTAATGCAAAAATGATTTACGTGGAGAGGTACATACGGTATCAGGTCCAGTCACTTTATCTAGATGTAATGAAACACCGTTGTAGATTAGAAAAGGAATTGTTAAAAAACACACTAGCAATAGCATCAACGCAGCCTGACGAGTTTGCCTTCAGATATATGAGGATCTGGGTACATGGCGGTCCTGGCAGGAGAAGTAGTACACATCGTTCGATGTGTGCCAGCAGAGGTCAAAATCCAACGTGTAGAAAGATGTTTCAACCGCATCCCAGTCCAACGAGGAAATCAAAGCTATTTCCTCACACCAAGAACCCATGTGATCACCACTCAGGCAACAGAAATACCATGCAATTCACCTCTGTTGCAGTACTATCGATTGGGAGCCACCTGGTACAAGTTCATGCCAACACCAGTCGAGACCGTGCCACCCGTGAGCCTCAAACCAGAAACCAAAGTGACATGGGAATATAAAAGTCCCGTACATTTGGCAACCAGTGGAATCTATTCAGAAGAAGACCTGGATGCTATGAGGAACCGCATAATGTTCACTATGGAGCAGACCGCAGTTATGGAGATCGTAGCACAACAATTTACCAACGGATTAAAGGGTTCACCCTCTATCCTGAACGCTCTCAACGAGGAGGTTTTGGACAAGTTAGCCGAAAGCGCCTGGGAGAGGTCACTGGGGAAATTCCTTCAATTCGGTACGTTCAGCGCAGGAGTAATCGGCGTCTTTATGCTGGTGAGAATGATTAAGGTATTCGCCGACACACTGGTTCACGGATATACCTTACACAGCGTTTACGGATGGTCTTTCCACCTAGTTGGGGCACTGTTGGACTCGATGACCCACTTATTATTGCATCTAGCAAAGCATCAAGGACATGGACCAAAGAAACAGGAAGCTAGTGCTCCAAACCCTGAGGAAGGAACTGTCTTACTGGCAACAACAGAACGAACCAACCTGTACCCAGGACTGCCCGACCATAGTCAGGAAGCAGTGAATCAGCGGACATTCATCAACTAGGAAGTCTGAATCATCAAGGGACAAGACTCAGAGGCTAGCAATAAAATAAACAATAAACTAGTAATTAAACCAATAGCTTATAAATTGATCAAACGCTAGTAGTTTGGCGTCACACTCATTCGAAGTCTCATTCGTGTTTCCGTCTAACGATGGGGGTGTTACGTCCAGACTATTTTTCGTTTGTTTATATATTATTTCAATTTATTTTATTTTATTTAAATCTTACATTTTATGTTTTACTTAAAATTTTGGTTGACATTAGGAAACTTGTTCAAACACCTAATCTATATTTTAATATAATATTGGGTGAAAAGGAATTTTAATCCTCACCCAGGGTCAGAGTGGCTGCTGACGCACTTTCTTATCGCCAGCACACTCTAAATAAGACCTAAAGTAAATAATACATATCTGTAATGAGTTTTTGAATGTTTCCAAATTGAACAAAACATTTAAAAACAAATTATGGTGTTTGGACAAGTGAGTAGTTAAACAAACAAGAAAAAAAGGTTTCCATTAAGATAGTAAAACCATTTAAAATAGAAAGCGACACAAACAAAAAGGTTATAATATAATAAAATATTAAAATATGATAATTTAAATTAAATAAAATTAAACATTAACATATTAGAATTTAAATAAAATATTTAAAATTTAAAAGAAACTATTAACATTCAAATTAAATAAAATAAAATATTAAAATAAGAGAATTTAATTTAAATAAAATGAAACATTAAAATATCAGAATTTAAAGACAAATAAAATATTAAAATATTAGAATAAAACTTAAACAAAATAGAAATAGAAAATTTCATTTAACAATAATATGAAAAAAAAGAAAAAAATAATTTATCCAATAAGGTCAATGGGCGGGTTGTGGAGGACCCATATAGAGGGGGTCCGAAGCAACTACGTCAGTGGGAAAAACAATGTGGAAGGGATAGTGCGGCCCCGAAACAATGGGTTTCCGGAAGGAAGTGGAAAAAGTTGGATGGACACGGCAGAGCGTAGGCGTGGAAATTCCCCCAAATTCACGGAATTGGGTCCACCCGAAAAAATCGCTATATCTAGGCAGATTTTACATGTACTCACTCTCTCGTGTCCTGACCAGCCTAGTGTAAAGTTCAACAGTAGAAAAAGAATAAGTGTCGAGCAATATAAAATCGTGAGCGAAAATATCAGAATAAATAAGTACTACCTAAGTAAACCAGCGTACTACATAAAAAAATCCAGGTACGATTTTTAATTAAATACCATTAACTATCAATTTTTCTTCTCTTTGGAAAATAAATTAGAGACGGCTGAGTAGCCACCTAATGATCCATTTTTATAATCATTTTCTCCTATTGTAAATAAGAGTGGGCTAATAGCCACCTAATAAATTATTTCTATCAAACTTTTATTGTAAATTAGCGTCGGCTAGTAGCCACCTAATAATCTTTACAAAATTGCTCGACAAAAATATTTCATTCGCATTTAAATAATAACTAAACTCAAATCAATTGATAATCCGTTAAAGTACATCGTCTCCGATTTATTTCAAATTGTTCTTTCAAAAGTGTTTCAAATAATTTCGCCATACTATTTTAAAAATCATCTTGCGCTAGTTAAATTACAATTTAATTTGAATTATATAGAACTGTAATTTAGAATTTTAATTATTTTTTTATTCTCTAATTTTTAATCGGTTAACCGTTATCTTTGGATTATATTAAAAAGGATATTTGAATTTTGATTATTACGATTAACATTTAATGTTATAAGAAACACAATCTCCAAACCTCGAAATTTTGTAATTAAGTTGGCAATATAATTAAGAATTAATATTTTTAACATCGTGTTATTAATTTAAAAATAAACCTATCCTCTTTAATATAAAGTCTCTGGGGTTCCCGGTCTATAGGCTTCGGCTTGGGCCAAATACCCATAAAACATTTATTTATGTCAATTTCTGACATAACATGTTAAAATAAAATATTTCCGTTACTTCCCAAAAGTGATCTGGAAAGTTTCACTTTTGGGTCGGAGCACTCCCAAGCAGCGGAAACATAAATTTCCCATTTTATTACCACTTTTATGAGTTTTCGTAGAAAAACTCTTAAAAGTGATGTTCGGCCTTATCGCGGGAGTTATGCAACTGTCCCCTTTAGAGGACCCCTGCACAGCCCCCACAATCGGTTTTCTCATAACGAAATACTAAAAATAAATTTTCTTTAAATTATTTTTGTTTCTTCTTGAAATATTTTAAACTAACCTTTTTTATTAAATTGTCTAACTTTAACTTTTATCTTTTGTAAAATGAGGATGGTCCGACATAACACCCCCGCCGTTAGACGGAAGTATGAGTGAAAGACCACTTGAACGAATACGACAATCTTATTCATTAGATAATTATTTAGGCTTAATCTACCCAAGTAAGTCAGCAAAATAAATTTGGTTAATATTAGTGTATAAAATGGTTATAAGATTGGCTTCTCTGACTATAGTTAGTTGACGAACACTCCTCCTTTCTTCTCCACTTGTTGACTGGCTGCAGGTAGCTCTGGGTATAGGTCGTTACCGGTTAGCGGTGCTGTGGAGTCATCACCTTTTTCAATGTCTGATAATCGCACCTGGATGTCCGGTGTTGGTTTTGCCAGATATAGCAACAGATGAGTGAACGAGTCCCAAAATGCAGCCACAAGTTTAATTGACCACCCATAAACAGAGTGTAGAGTGTAACCGTGTACTAACGTGTCTACTAGCAATTTGAAGACTCTGATTATGATGATGATGCCAATAAACCCTGCACTGACAGTTTCAAATTTCATAAATTTTCCCCAGGTTCTATCCCAGGCGTTTTCAGCTAATTTTTGCAAAGATTCTTCATCTAAAATGTTCATGATTGATGGCTGGTTTGTATAAGAGCCTCTAGTAAATTTTTGGGCTACGGTCTCAAGTACTGATGTCTGTTCTATGGTGAACATTATCCGATTCCTCATAGTATCCAAATCTTCTTCCGTATATACTCCACTGGTGGCAAGATGTATGGGGGTTTTGTATCCCCATGTTGTTTTGGTGCTTGGCTTCAAACTCGTTGGTGCCACTGCTTCCACTGGTGCGGGCATGAACTTGTACCAAGTATGTCCCAGATGGTAATACTGTGGTAAGGGTGAGTTGCACGGTATCTCTGCTGCATGAGACGTGAGTATGTGAGTTTTTGGTGTGAGGAAGTATGTTTGATTTCCCCTCCATACGGGTACGCGGTTGTAACATTTGTCGGCATGTCGGAGTTTGACCTCCACAGGCACACACTTTACTAGGTGAACGACCTCTCCAGCAAGGACTGCCATATAACCTGGTCCTCCCATGAACCGGTAGGCAAATTCATCTGGTTGTGTTGAGGCTATCGCCAGGCTATTTCGTAAGACTTCTTTTTCTAACTTACAGCGGTGGATCATTACGTCCTTATACAATTCCTGGAGCTGGGTCCTAATGAATCTTTCAACGTATATGAACTTTGTATTAATATATAGGAACATATCCATATTATCTGGATTTATTTTAACAATACTATTTTTCTCTAACATGCCAAGATCTTTTGCTTGGACTATGAGCAACTTAGGATGTTCAGTTCTGTACATTGGAAGACCACATGAGGCCTCATCTCCAGTGACTGCCAAAGAAAAACTAGTATCCCTAACACTTACAGTATAAACAAATTCATTTTTATTTTTTAATTTGTTTGCCGCTCCTTTATAGAGGACGGTATAAGTATTATCATTACAATATTTTCTTGGAAGGGGATTCCAAAAGGTATACCCACCATCAGGATCAACACAAGAACCTGCGTCTAATTTACAAGTATATCCTGAGGGCAGGTGGACCTTGTTATTTTCCACCTTGACTCGAGCCACACTAGATTGTATGGTGATCTTTACGGCCCCAGTTACAATTACGTTGCTCCAGGTACCGTAAGGGTCAGAATATTGAGTCCCTTCACAATAACCATTATGATCAATTCTTCCAGCTAAAGTTAAAGTTCTCGTCGTGGTCGTGTTAGGCACTAAACCATCGATTATCGTGTTACCTATTCGAAACGTGCCATGATCGTGCGCTATCTGACACGTCTCGCGGTGGACCATTTGGACGTATTCCACATAGGCGTTATCTACAATAGAATTGTGAGACGAGTGTCCACAATAATGAATTAATCTGGTCACTTCGACCTTACATTGGACTATTTCCGTATGTTCAAATTCGTTGATTTGTAATAAAAATACGTCCACTAGGGACACGTCCACATGTTCCGTGTCGATATCACATTCTTCAATATCTATAAGAGAAATAGTGGTCATGTTCAGGGTTTTAGTACCGCAATCATTACCGATTATCCCCGCTACTGGTCGCCATATATATAAACAAAGTAAAAACGAAATAGCCTTCATTTTGTTTTTTCTGTAAGCAACAAAAATTAATATTAGTTTACGTAATCGGGGTCTGGGTCTGGGTTTTTGACCCTTTTTGATTTTAACTTCTTCTGCAATGCAGAATCAGGGACATGTGATATTTTTAATCTATTGGAATGTACTATTTTGGGTTTGTTTTTTATTTGGATTTTAACATTACCATTCGACAAAATTTGTAATACTTCGTATGGTCCGTCATAGTGATCCCCGAATTTGTGAGGTTTGGGTCCCTTTAGGAGAAACACTTTATCCCCTTCTTTAAAATTTACCGGGTTGATTTTCTTGTCGTAATATAATTTTGACTTTATTTTTGCGTCGACTAAATTTTCATACGCAAGTTCCCGAACGTTAATCAACCTTTTTACTAAATCCTTAATGTAATTTTCGTATGTCGGTAAACAGTCTAGTTCATGTAACGGTTCGTTGGTTGGTACGCGAGCGACCTTCCCGAAAACGAGTTCATAAGGTGTAAATCGGGTACCCTCATGGATACAAGTATTATAGGAGAACATAGCCAACTCAAGCCATTCATCCCATTCTTTTTCCTTGCTAACATATTGTTTTAGGTATTCACCCAGCACATGGTGAGATCGCTCTAATGACCCGTTAGACCGAGGCCTAAATGCGGTAGTTTGTAATTTCTTTATTTTAAACCGTTTCGCGATCCTTTGCATAAACGTACTAATAAAATTTCTACCCTGATCCGTTAATAACGCTTTCGGTGCACCAAAGGTACAAATATAACGCTTTATGAAGGCGTCAGCGACTGTAATTGCCGTCATATTTTTTAACGGTATCGCGATGCAATATTTGGACAACTGGTCCTGAATAGTCAATATGTACTCATTCCCAGTCAATGTTACCGGCAAAGGACCCACGATGTCCATTGCAATTTTTTCAAAGACCGTTCCGGGAGTATCTGTAATTAACATAGGTTGCCGGGTTTTTACCCGAATTAATTTCTTTAATTGACATTCTAAACATTTTTGAATCCGAAGTTGTATGTCATCTTTCAAATTTTCCCAATAATAATTATGCTTTATACGATTATACGTTTTTGAAACCCCTTTATGACCTCCTATAGGCGAATTATGTGCCTCGAAAAATATACCATCACGCTCATCTACCGGAACGTATCTAATAGTGCCGAGACAGATAATGACTTTAATATTTTCCGTATCAAAAACTTCTTCTATCATGGACATTATCTCTATCCAAGGAATATTATCTATATATTTCGAAAAAGCGAACGAAATAGTCTCTATTCCCTTTTCTTTTAGCATTACTTTTAATTTTACCAGTCCCTTTCCAATATTACTTTTTACTTTTAATATGGATTCCCCTTGTGCTCCCCGAATTATTAATCCGAAATGAAATTTTCGATTGACCTTTTGCTCAATCACCACCCCTGAGCTCATGGCTCTTATCGGCGGCAATCTATGTAATTCTTTGAGTTTGTGAGAGCCCTCATCGCATGGATGTCCGCTCTCATCAAGAAAGTATACTAAATTATCTTGTCTATACTGAAACAACTCTTTTGTTACTACAACATTTGGTTTATTCGACTTGACTTTAATGTCTTTTAATTTTCCGGTATTTCCCGGTACTGAAAAATTTGATTCATTATCCGACTGTATCTCGTCCTCGGAACTAGAATCACTACCTTGAGAACTGTTTGGGTCCGATAGGTTCAGCCGGTCCTCGCGAGACCCCTCTACTACCCCTATGTCTTCGAACCCACATCTATCGTTCCCCGAAATACCTATTACCCCCTTTCTGGGTCTACCCCGGTTCCGTTTAGGCCGTTCATTATTTTCTCGAACTTCTGTACCTTTAACTGGGGGGTTTTTTTCAGCTTTATCGAAGCTGTCAATAACTCGCTGGAGTCTAGTATCTAGAGACTCCCCGTCATTTTCTTTTTGTTTCGCTTGAGCGCGCGTTGTCACGTTTACTATTTCCGGGGGGTTTCGCGATAACGCGTCCGCATTCAGATTAATTTTTCCTGGTTTATAAACCACTTCGTATTCATATTCAGCGAGTCTCAGACGCCATTTCAATACTCTGGCATTACCGTCTTTTGCGGTACGAAACCAGACTAAAGGTTTATGGTCTGTAACTACAGTGAATTTACGCCCGTACACGTACGGCCGAAAATGCTTAACTGCCTGTACTATAGCTAAAGCTTCTTTTTCGTACGTATCGTAACGTAATTCAGCTCCCCGTAGGACTCTCGAATAATATGCAACCGGTTTATCCTTTCCGATCTCGCCCTGCGATAACACTGCACCCACGGCGATACCCGACGCGTCAGTGGTTATCAAAAATGGTCTCGAAAAATCTGGGTACTGCAAAACAGGTGCAGTACACAGTGTCCTTTTCAAACTTTCGAAAGCTTCTTGAGCCTCCGGTGACCATATAAATTCGCTATCTTTTTCCAATAGCCTCGTTAGCGGTTTTGCTATTTTAGAAAAGTTTTTAATAAACCTGCGATAATATCCGGTCAATCCCAGAAATTCTCTTATGTTTTTTTGTTTTTTAGGTATAGGAAAGTTTTGCACGGCTTCGAGTTTTGAAGGATCCGGTTTTAGGCCCTCTTTACTAATGACATGACCCAGATAATTCACCTCCGGCCGCAAAAATTCACATTTATCGGGCTGTAATTGCAAATTTGCTTTTCTTAATCTATGCATTAATTCGTCTATTTTTTTCCCATGTTCCTCTAAATTTTCCGCAAATACTATGATATCATCAAGGTACACAAACATCGAGACCCCCTGCAGGCCAGTCAAAACAGTATCCATTAACCTTTGAAAGGTCGCTGGTGCATTTTTCAAACCAAAAGGCATGCGAGAGAATTCCCAATGACCTTGTGGTGTGGAAAATGCCGTTTTATGACTATCTCTTGGGTCCATCTCGATTTGGTGATACCCTGATGCCAAATCGAAAACAGAGAAGTATTTCGACCCCCCCAACTGATCAAGAATATCTGTTATATTTGGTAACGGATATGCATCCGTTATCGTCTTTTCATTTAAAGAACGAAAATCTATTACTACGCGCCATCTTTTGTTCCCGTGCGAATCGGGTTTCTTGGGGACTATCCAAACCGGACTATTGTAAGGTGACTCGGAAGGCTTAATGATACCTGTTTCGAGTCCCTCTTTAATTTGTTTATCGACTTCAGTTTTAAGACTTTGCGGTAACCGATATTGTTTAGTTGTAATCGGATTATCAAAAAGGGTTGGAATTTTATGTCTGTATCCGTTACTAGAACCTAGAGGTTCTCCTGGAACATAAAAGCGATCAGAGTGTTTCTTTACTAACCGTTCTACATGATCTTTCTCGTCTTTATTTAGATAATCAAGTCTCAACAAATTATTGATTTTACTGTATCTTTCTTCGTTCTCGCGATTTTTAGTAATTGTAAATATTCGTTTTGTGATACCAGAATTTTTAGCTATTTTATCATTGGATACTTCTTGATTAATTGGTACAGGAGATCGTACCCTCTCTATCTCCTGGACAAATAAGGTGGGGATTTTTACGGCCACCGTATTATTTACAGTATTATAGACTTGCAGATACGCACGCCCGTGATTAACGCGAACCAGACAACTACCTGCATATACCCCCTTGCAGATCTTCAACTTCGGAATGTATCCCTCTTTTATTTCGGGGTTTTTTACATTTACAAAAAAGGTTGATTCACTGCGAGGCGGTATATACATGACACCGTTTTCGATCTTATTAGATTTTTTAAACGGAAATTTCTTATCCCCGATTTCCAAGACCCGATTTTTATAGTCGATTTTTGCGCCATAGGTTGTAAAGAAATGCGAACCCACTAAACCGGCGTGTGGGATTGCCATGTTATCCGGTATTATGTGACACACAGCTTCCTTTTCAAACAATTTAATACTGGCACTTCCGAGTGTCGGAATTGGTATATCAGCAATGCCGTGTAACTCTACAATATCATCAAAGTTTATCTTTGTATTTTTACTTAAATATTTTAATTTTATTAGATTTGGTGAAGCACCAGAGTCTAACATCATGATTATGTCTTTATTTTTATCAGTCTTTCCTATTATTGTATATGGTAAATCATCGAAGTCGGTGTTAATTTCGAGTTTCATTACTGGGAGTCGCTGTCTGATTCCACTTGTACGACGTTTACCGGGCGTTTTTGTCGATTGTCCTGTCCCACGCCCGTTGGGAAGGACGCATTTCGGTTTCCCGAAGTATAATCCCGTGCTTTTAGCCATTTGCATGCGTCTTCATTATGATTACTCATTTGACAAAAGTTACAGTACTTTGTATTTCTATTGAAATTCGGATTTTGATTTGAGCTTCCCGGTCGGATATTATTTAATTTGCATATCTTGGCAGAATGTCCCATGTTATTACATAATTGACATTTAAGATTCGCGTATTTATTTTTATTATCGTTATTATTTTTATATCGAAAACAGTCTTTAGCTACATGACCCGGTACGTCACAGATTTGACATTTAATTTTTTTTTGTTCTGAACAGTTTTTAGCAAAATGACCGCGATTCTTACAATTGTGACAAATTACATTTTGATTTTGCCCGTTACTTATGTGATTATTAGTATTAATAGGTTTGGGTGGGAGATTCTTAATTCGGTCATTTCTATCGTTATTAAGATTTTTTCCATTATTGTCTGCAACAAATTTTACTGGTTTTTCAGGAATTTTTTTTTTATTTTCTGAGTTTCTTTCAGTGTTTGGGTCATATCTTATTTCTTTGCGGGCATTTAATTTTTTTTCGATTTGAATCGCACTCTTCAGTGCCTCTTCGACCGTCGCGCATTGAGGCATACGTTGATCGATTTCATTAATTAAATTTTGGGTAAAGCATTCGGCTACCGATGCATCAGTTTTATTCTTAAACGCTGTAGTTTGCTGTTCCGTTGCATCCGGGTTATTATATTCGTACCATTCTGTAATCTCTTTAGCTTTTTTGCGTAACCTATTCACATAATTTATGACCGATTCATTTTCTTTTTGATAGATTCGACCAAGTTCACCTTGGAGTTGAAATAGAGATTTAATCGGAACAAAAACCTTTTTAAGTCCTTTTATTAGATCTTGTACCGTCGCGTAATCAGAATTATTCAAAGATTCTTTGACAATCGTACTTAGTTTTGTCCCGTATAATACTTTAACAAAATTTCCCTCCGCGGCGTTAGGTAACATACCTTTTGCGTCTTTACAGCAATTCACGAAATCGATTAAATCATGGGGGTTACCGTCAAATTTGGGGACACACATAAGTGCATCATTTAATGAAACCGACTGGTTAGCGGTTAAAGACATGATTTCTAAATTTACCTGCTCAATAATCGGATCGTTATTATTATTATTATTGATCGTATCGGAACCCCCAGTGGTATTCGCCGTATTATTTAGAGTTTCGTCGTCAACTGCGTCAGAATTATTTGTTTCCGGATGTGATTCTTTATTATCATCGGACCTTTTATTTTTTTCGTCCTCTGAACTTTCGTCTGAAGTTAGCAATTTTTTATCGTATGTACTCACGAATCCGGAATCAGAAGGTTCCTCGAATTTAAAATTACGTTTAGTATTTTTTCGCGGTGGTAAGCCGTCTGAATGCGATGCGTTGCCCGTACTTCTCAATGAGTACCGACCAGTTTCTTTATCGGACATTTAAAAACATTTCTATTAATTAAACCCTTCATTTAAAGATTTCTATCCCGGCTGAGCCCCCAAAAATGTTATGTCGGATTTGCAACAAAAGCAGGCTTTGAGCCCTGACTATAATATGCCAACGGTGTTAAAGATGACAAATTATGAGCGAGAGACTCTACCCACTTTAAAATCGGATTTATTGTAGTATTAAAATATTCGGTCCTAGTCTTGCGACTAATAGACCGGGGATCGATGAAATCTTTAAATGAAAGTTAATGTGTAGGAATTTAATTTATATAATAGTAGTATATTGAAAGAAAAATTACAAACAAGATAAATTTCTGACTTACTCGGTTTACAGATTTATTTTACGTCTAAACAGATAAAGTAGTGGTACGGCCCTTCTCCCTTTTCTGTGAGTTTCTCTTTTGATGACCTGTTTAAATTTACACGCACACACAACTCAGACTTTTGTTTTACTAATTTTCTTATCAACTTAACTTTTTGTAACCTTTAAATTTTCAAACGCAGAGTGGCAACCCGCCTACCCTGATTTATTACTATTTATTTTAATTATGATTTTCTTTAAAATATCAGGTGGCTACCAGCCGACTCTGATTTACTTATTATATGATTTGATTATTTTTAAATTATCAGGTGGCTACCAGCCGACTCTGATTTTCTTTTATTTATTATGCAACCGTCCACTTTGGACAAAAATTAACGACTGACTCTTTTAGTTAACATTTCGGAGTCTCACAGAAAATGAAAAGGCGTTTCTTAACTATTTGTTTGGGGGAAAATCAGGTCCAATAGAAAACCGTCTTGGCCTTGACTTTCTTCCCATTCGTTTTAAGGCCCAATGTTTCGGGGGTCGCACCGTCCCCTCCGCATTAGTCTTAGGCGTGTTCTTTTGCCCTTCCTTTAAATTAGCTTTTACTTAACTTACTATTTCTTTAACTATTTATTTAATTATCTATTTATTTATTTATTTACTTATTCACTTATTTATTTACCTAATTATTTCATTAATTATTCATTCATTTGTATATTTATTCAATCATTTCTTTCCTTATTTATTTATTTAGTTATTTAGTTATGTATTTATCTATTTATTGATTTATTTATTTATCTATTTATTTATTTAATTATTTTATTAAGTATTTTTCTTTTATTAAGTATTTATTCATTTGCTTATTTAATCAACTCCTTATTCATTTATTTATTTATTTAATTATTTATTTGATTTTTTAAGTATTGTTTGTCTCTTATTTTATTTTTTTTGATTCTTTTTAGTTTTAAATTAAAGCTGTGTTTAGATAAAATGTTTAAATAAAATGTTCAGATAAAATGTTAAAATAAAATATTTCCGTTACTTCCCAAAAGTGATCTGGAAAGTTTCACTTTTGGGTCGGAGCACTCCCAAGCAGCGGAAACATAAATTTCCCATTTTATTACCACTTTTATGAGTTTTCGTAGAAAAACTCTTAAAAGTGATGTTCGGCCTTATCGCGGGAGTTATGCAGCTGTCCCCTTTAGAGGACCCCTGCACAGCCCCCACAATCGGTTTTCTCAGAACGAAATACTAAAAATAAATTTTCTTTAAATTATTTTTGTTTCTTCTTGAAATATTTTAAACTAACCTTTTTTATTAAATTGTCTAACTTTAACTTTTATCTTTTGTAAAATGAGGATGGTCCGACATAACACAATGAATAAATGAATTGAGAAAATGAACAAATCAATGAATAAATGAATAAACAAATTAATAAAATAATAATCAAATAAATAAATTAATAAATCAATAATTGAAGCTTTATTTTAAATTTAAAATTATAACCGGTCTTTTCCGTTCGTGCTGAACGGACGAACCCGTGTTTCGAAAATGGGTAGGGTTTCTGAAAACGGGTAGCAATAAGAGGCTAATGATAATTTTGTTTCATTTGAAATTTTATGGCACCGAATTTTTTCAAAATAGAAAGTAGGCTCTTGAAACGGATAAAACTTGGATATGGGTAAGTAATCTTGGTAATTAATAAAAATATTTTAAACGGATAAGTCCGTAAGTGCTGAATAGGTGTACCCGAGTTTAAAAAACGGGTAGCAATAAAACGCTTATGTTAATTTTTTTTTATTTAACTTTTTTTGGTATTTCAACGAATAGATAAATAAATAAATGATTCCCCAGGGAAGAAACACAAGTGTTTTTGCCTGCTATTAGATATATTTAATGTTTATATTTGCAGTCTTATTACTCTCATTTGTTCACTTGCCACTTCAGTTTACTCATTTTATTTTTTAAGTGAGAATTTTAATTAACCAAATAAAGTTATAAAACTGAATGAAAGTAACATTTTTGTCTTATTTACTATCCAATAAAAGTGACTGTAAATTACAGATTTCTTCTCATTCTTTAAATGTTCTCCGCATCATCGGCTTGAAATAAACTTGTTTCTAACTGGCTGCTGACACTGGAACTTGAAGCTCCGATGCAGGTATCATGAAAAATATAGTGTGTCAGGATGAAACATGATTTCAGATTACGGGTGATGTCTGCCTTCGCCTACGGCTCGGGTCGCCAAACTACCCTAATCTGGAATTTTCTTGTTTCATCCCTCGTCACACAATATACTATTTCATAACCCTCAAAAATGCCACTGTTTTAACTTTTTATAAAATTAATTAAATTAGAAAGAGAGATAAAATTTTATATGGATATTTTTAAAATGTAGCACAACCTCAACGCTTCGCTTATGAGGCGTGCAATTGCTGAATTCATAATAAATAAAATGCATATCTGCCCAAATTTTAATAATTATTAATACTACCAGAATTGTTAGTTTCCGATTGAATTCAATTAAAATTGGATAAAAATTTTCTGTCGAATTTAATCGGAAAATAATCCATCGACGAATTATTATTTTTTGATTGAATCCGATTAAAAATATTTTATCGGATTTAATCGTAATCAATCGGAATATAATCAATAGATGAATTAGTATTTCCTGTTTAAATCTTATTGAAACTTATTGAAAATTTTCTATCGGATTCAGTCGGAATATTATCGAAATAAAAAAAAATTTTTACTATACCACGTTTTTAAAACAGACTTAAAACTATGAAATAATTTCTCTAAGCCTCAGGCAGAATAAAAACCGAAATAACTAGAATATTATGCGGAATCCGAAAAAACTTTATCAAAGATAATTTGTAGGAAATAAAATTACCTACAAAAAAAATTAAAAAATGTTGTTTTTGGACACACCCTAATTAGCACACATAATAATTTTTTTTATCTAATAATTATTCAGTTCGTTACCCATTAATTATAAAAATATAAAAATTTCCGTTTCAAGATAAAAATAACTAAAAAAAAAAAAACAGAATCGATTCAATGAGCAACTTTAAATACTCATAGAAGATTTTATTGGATGTTGATACATAATCTTAACATTAGTTATTAATTTTCCATCATCTTACGGCAATGAGAACAATACCAGTCATCTGCAGGTGCTTTAACTACTTCCACACACTTCCAATGAAACCAAAATAAACATCTGTCACATTTAATACTATTATCATCAGACAAATAATGTTTGCATGTTCTGCATGTCCAATTGTCGCTATTTTTTTTTATGTCGATGATATTTTGATAAAAATTAAATGCTTCTATTTCAAAATACTTTTTGTATAAGTTATAATCTAAAATATCACTCGCTAATGCATCACATATGTTATTACAATCAAGATGCTTGATATCAACTAGTGAGATTTTTTTTCTACCAAATATAATGTCACGAGCAATTGATTTATCCAAAATAACCATAGATAATATTCGATTTAATCTATCACTTATGCCAATAAATCCAAAATTATGCGTGCTATTTGATACTTGTCTAGCTGGAAGACCTATTACCCGATCCCTTCTACCTTTTCCACGTCCACGTGAACGACTAACATACAATTTGAGGGAGCCAATATTATTAATATCAGGTGATTGAATATCGATTTCTTTTGAAGATAGCATTTCAATAATCTGCGATCCTTTGTTCAATTGTTTTTGTCTATCGGCAGTGGACATTATATTGATTTTTAATTCTTTCAGTAGAGTGTCAAAATTATCTTCGTAAACTTCGTCTGATTCCAATACTGTCAAATTAATTTCATCATTTTCTGAGGAAATAATATTGTTTGTCGAAGTAGAGGGTAGTATATTAATTATTTCTTCTACCGTTGTTTGACTCTAAAAAATGTAAATAATATTAAGTATTTTGTATTTAAACTCAAAATAAATGATAATAATTATATAATAATACACATAATTATTGAATTAATGAGTAAATGGTTTTTAATAATTAAATTAATTCTCAATTATCCAACTGAATATCACTCAAATAGATAAAATATTTAAAAGATAACTTAGTAATCATGCAGTCAAGTATGAATAAATTAATAAAATTATCGATTTCACTTGTTGGACAAATTTTAAATTACTTAATTAAATAAGTAATTGAATTAAAAATCGTTATTAATTTAATAGTCAATTAAGATATTTTAAAAATTGATAATCATAAGTAAATAAATAATATTTCAAAAACAACACACTAGTTTCTCCTTACCAAATTTATATCTTTTATGACATTGGTATCGACAGTTGAAGACATGTATTGTTGCAGTCGTGGAGGCTGTATAAATAATTATACCAGTTAATAATATAAAATAAAATAGACTAATTTTTAAGCTTACCGCTGATGGATTGTGGTCATGCTTGGATTCGAACTTTGTGACCTTTAATCTTTGTTTATCTTTCGTTGTTCGCAATGTCAAAGAAGCTGGGCATAAAATTACATTTAATCTATATGAAAAAAAGTTTACATTAGAAATATTGAAATTGTTGGTCAATGAGGTTATAAAAAGTAAATATACATATATATGTAATATACATACCCTGGGTTTTTGTCTTTAAAGGTCTTCAATGTTGAAGATTTCGGATTTACACTACATCTATAATAAATCTCGTCATAGAGTAGTTCAGGGTTATAATCCATTTTTGTCTTGTATAATGTTGTTAATTTTTTATTATTATTCATCGAAAATTTATATTTTTCATTTTTTGTATATAATTGTAATTTTTTTTCTACTTGTTTAAAACTATCGAATAGTTCTTCAACAATAAATGTTTCCTTTTTGGAATCCATACTTCACAATCATTAAAATTATTTTCTTTCTCAAATGAATCTTAAAACGTTGCAGAGATTTTGATCAGATATTCTCATCAAGATAATAAATTGTTCAATTCTCACTAAATAATTATATACCTAGTTGCTAACATTGAACCACAACTCAGATACGCAATTCGACTAAAAATTTCTGACTACAAAGAATTGTATTGGTGGCTGATAATGTAGATTTCATTTAATCAGTTTGAAATTTACTGTATATACAAATACGATGTACCAATGATACATAAACGGTGGTCGATTTCCTAAAGATTATGAAAATGCATTGAATTGGTATCACTGAAAGGAGGTACAAAGACGAAGTCAGGTCTACATTTAAAAGCTACAAATTTTTGGAATTACAGACTGATAGATATTAAATCATTTAGCAAAATTATTTTCGTAATTAATTTCAAGTGATTTATGTTTGTAAAAAATCATTAAAATTAACGCTGTGAAGGAAAAATTTTTTTTATTGCTGAAGTTCGGTACTGAGTATTCTGTCTTATAATAATGTAATATATAGCTATATAGAATAAATCGAGAAGTAAAAGAGGTTAAAAAATAAGTTTTATTACAAAAAAGTTAACTTGAAGAAATTAAGCTGTATTTTAAAATTATATTTTATAGAAGTAAGTAAAAAATTTTCTTTTATTTATTTTAAGTATTAAAAAATTATCAAACAATAATTTTAACTTTATAGTGACGAGGTTATTGAATAATTGTTATAACATTTCTATAATATTAAAATTTAATTAATAACAATGTTCTTATTATTGAAACAGATGACAGAAAATGATATATTTTCTGAAGGGCAAAAATTTGATAGCTTTAAAGCTTTTGAAGTTATTTTTAAAAAATATAACACAACTTATAAACATGTTTTCATCATAAGGGACAGTAGCCTATTATCCAAACATAAAGATCTGGATCAATCAGTAATTGATACTTTCAAGTATTCAAAAATCAAATATGTTTGTAAATTCGGCCGGTCGTTTGTCAACTGCAATAAAACGTAATACAAGGTACTTAATAGAATTCAATTTAAAGTATTTATTGTACTTAAAATACCTATCCCGACAACCCAGTGAACAATAATAGTGAATTTTTAAATAATCTACAAATCAAATGAAACAACAATTTTAAATATGCGTATAAACATATTTAAATACTAAATTTTATAATTTTTTACTCATACTTAATTTATTCATTGAGGGCCACTTTTTCAATCCGAGATTTAGTTTTTTCCTTATATCGAATTTGTTATTCATACTTTATAATACCTATGTATGTATATATATCGCGTTACAGATGCCATAAGGGCGTATAATATTTTATACGCCCTTATGGCATCTGAGAACCATAAGGGCGTATAAAAAAATTAATTTTTCGGGAATCGACGTCATTATGTTCTATAATGATAATATTAAAAAAAAAAAAATTTTTTTTTTTTCATACTTGGAAAAAAAAATTTTTATACGCCCTTATGGCTTTCCATAACGTGATATGATCTTGGATAAAATTAATTTTGAGATTTAAAAACTGGCCTTTCACTAATCCTTTCTTTGTTATACGTCTACTTTTTTTTTTACAATCACACAATTTCATGTGCAGCAATTATTTTAAGTGTAATTTATAATTATTTTGTAGCACATGTAAAATGAACTGTCCATGTTACATTCAATTGACACTACAAAATTTGGAATTTTTGGAGATTACTTCACTAAATTTAAAACATGAAAATCATTTGAATTCCGATGTAAGTAATATTATTTTGTTCAAAAATTTCTATAGTACACAGAAAAAAAGGGATTCTTGGCGCAAGAAAAATTTAGCATTAATTCATAATTATGAAACTAAAACACAAGAATTTCTTAGGACTAGAAAAAATTTCTTGTGCCAAGAAATCCTTTTTTTCTGTGTATACCATAAATTCCTTTGATGTCATCTCAACAAATGAGGTGATTTTTTTTTAACTTCCCGCTAAGAAAATTGTAAATTTTCGAAAATTCGGGAAGTTATTGTTTTCACCCCGATTTTCGAAAATCGAATTTTCATAAGATGTCAACGTTTTAAGGTCCTAGGAAGCTATTCTGACTATTTTCAGAATGATGTCCGATTATCTGTATGTATGTATGTATGTGTGTGTGTGTGTGTGTGTGTGTGTGTGTGTGTGTGTGTGTGTGTGTGTGTGTGTATGTATGGATGTAAACTCTGCATATCTTTTTAATGAATCGACCGATTGAGATGGTTAAGGTGGCAATCGAAAGAGTTTTTTGGCCGTCAACTTTCCTAAAAATTTTAGATCGATCGATTCGATAGACTCTAAAATATTGAAGAAATACAATAAAAAAAATTTTTTTCTTTTTAGTTTTTTTTTATATTATTTAGAAACGGCTCGATCGATCGATTTCAAAATCTAATCAGCTCTGGAACACAATAAAGCGCGTCGATTGCCACCTGAACCATCCCAATCGGTTGATGCGTTCACGAGATATCGTTGGCGAAAGAAATGGAGGAAAACGATTTATTTCATTTATCTTTGAAGTGAATCATCCGATCAATTTCAAAATCTAATCAGCTCTAAAACTTAATAAAACGCGTTGATTGCTGCCTTAGCTATCAAAATTGGTTGATCGTTCGCGAGATATCGTGGGAGAAAGAAATGCTAAAAAAAGGTTTTTTTGAAAACAATGGCAAAAAAAAAGTATTTTCGAGCTCGAAAATGTATTCACAACAATGTTTTCGAGGTCCTTGAGCTCGAAAACAGCGGGAAGTTATGGGGCTGGCCCGCAGGGTCAACCGATAAACCGATTTTTTTTTTTTTTTTTTTTTTCAAGAAAGTATTGATTTTACTAACTTGCTTGTAAAATTATTTATCATAATTCAAAAACCTTTATGTATAATAATTATGATAAATAATTTTGAAAATTATTATTATCAAAGACATTTATGAAGCCTTTTTTTCAGAGATTTCTAAAAGATCTACAATCTAGATTTTAGAAAAATAGTTATAAAAATGACATTTTTTATGCACAAACTCATAACAAACAAGCTTTTTCTATTTTTTTTTTCAATATTAATCTTAAATGTTTAAGGGATTGTTATGTCCGCCGCTTAGATTTAAATTAATTATCCGGGATTTCTCCCTTTGGTAGCGATAGAAAAATTTAACGAGCGATATGGAGGTTGCGGACAACAGTAAAGAATACAAGGAAGATTTTCGCTTCCTATATTTATTATTTATTGTAGGTTTTTCGAAGAGTATGAACCCAAACGCCTTCGAGCTTGATCACGTTGCATTTATAAATCGATCAATAGAGAGAAAATGTTTTAAATGTCTCTCACTTACCTCTAGATGATTCTTTCTTCTAACACGGCAGGCTTTTATCCCTTCAGAACTTTGCAGCTTACTCGGCCTCCTCCTGAGTGGATTTGGTTGAATAGGCGCGGCTGGGGTTGTAGGATAAAATCTTATGTGCTACTTTCGAATGAAACTCTGAAGGTTGAAGTTATGATCTCTAGTCTTTTTATTAAACGTTCCAATTACAATATTTTTTAATTGAACTTCACTTATACACTATACTTTTCACAAATATTATGAATACAATTTTATTGTATTATGCGTCTTTGTTGGGCCCGAAGGCTATTATGCGCAGAGCTGAATCGACTCGAGATTGGATTACAATTTATTTTCATTTTGTATCACTATTCAATCGAACCGAATTTTTAATCGATATTTGAGAATTTTTTAATAGATGATTTAGTTTCAGTTATTGACTTTTCAACGCAAACGCGGATTCCTGCAATAACTGAATTTAATAGAATTTTAGTTTAAAGGTCTTACTGACTTTTCGACGCAAACGCGGATTCCTGCAGTAAGATTAATTGAATTTTATATAGATTTTTATTTAAATATTCCCTATTGACTTTTCGACGCAAACGCGGATTCCTGCAATAGGGTTCTTATTAAAAAGATAAAATTTCTCTTATTGACTTTTCAACGCAAACGCGGATTCCTGCAATAAGATTCACGAAATTTTCACGGTTTCGTTATTCGCGGTCCGTAGGTCTCAAGATCACGAGATCTGATAGTCAACTAAGGCCCTGAGCCATGGTGCTCAGGCTATTTAAAAACTTTTGATTGGTGTTTGATGGGAGTAATTAAATTGTTGTCATTGGTGGAAAATGACGACAAGTTTTTATTTATTCGTCAATCGTTATTGCAAAAATCGTTGCGCTACTTTTATTCGCATAAGTGATGGTAAAACTGACGCTGCGTTTTCGCGTGCTTTTGTAAAGAGGAGTTTCATGAATTTATTTATGAAAAATAAAAAAAAATTTATTGGACATAACAGGATAAAAAATTTCATATTATAAATTTCAATAATTGTTAAATGTTATAATATTTTAATAACAGACTGTTACTTTTGAAATCATTAAAACATTTTAAGTTAAGATATATTCTTCAATCACATTTATCGATAGTCATACATATTACAAAAAGTTTGGCAACGTCGCGAGAATCGCTGAGAGAAAAGAAAAAGATCGAAATATAGCAGTAAAGACAGGCGAAATAAGAAATTAATATTCCGCGCTTTAATTTTTAAATGAATATTTTATCTATATAACAATCTTTTTCAATTTTTGAGCAAGACTGCTCTCAAGATCGATAGGTGCTAGTGTCTTTTTCTACGTATGTGTCTTGCTGCAGATACTTGTAACCAGATTTAAATTGCAAGCCTAATTGTGCAAGCCTTTCACAAGAAATTCGTCCCAGATTATAACTCAATTCTGGAGGAATTTTAGTTGACAATAGTTGCCGTATGGTTATGCGTCCTTACGGTGGCGTCTAAAACGCGATTCTTTTGATTCATATAGCTATTATTTATGAGTATACATTGACATATAATTTTGTTCCTAAACTTATAATATATTTTATGTATTTTTTTAGAAATTTTATGATTGTATTCCGGAGAATTATAAGCTAGCAGAAGAAGAGGAAATTAAAGTTGGACAGTTGTTAAAACTAGGTGCAAATAAAAAAAAAGTACAAAACATGATTGCACAAGATTATAAAAAAAGTGTGCCATTAAAAAAATTGCACAACTTAAAAACTAAAATTACAGCTTCAGCCGACAATGATTTATTAAATATAGTTCAGCTTCTTCGAGAAACTTACCGTAATTTTATTAACAACAAAATAAAATTTTATGTGTAATCAGTTAGAATTATATCTGGGCAAAATTACATTAATTGTTTTATAGAAATGCATGCCATATAGTTACATATTGTATATGTAATTGCATTGACCTCCATGCTATTAAACATAAAATTTTTTTTTGGATATCTAATGTATTTTCAAATTAATTTTATTCTAAGAAAAACACATCTGAGTTTTTAAACATCATAATTTTTCAGATGCAGACGTTCATTTATACAATGATTATGAATCCTCCCAGTGCAAAGGTATATTTTTTTCCACCGAAGAAATGCGAAACGATTTTAAGCAGTGGCCGGAAATTGTTTTTATTGACGGCACGTACAAACTCACGAATAACAATTTAACAACTATGATTTTACTTGTCGAAGATGGAAACGGCCGTGGGCAAGTAGTTGGAGTTGGTCTGTTGACTACTGAGGAGCGAGATGTGCTGACATGGATGTTGGAGGTTTTTAAAAAAGGCAATGAAGAGGCTTGCAACAAAATCAAATGTTTTATGTCAGATAAAGATTTGACAGAGCGCAACGTCTTAAAAGAATTTTTTCCAGTTGTACCAGCGTATATTTGCATATTTCATACACTCAAAACTTTTAAAAAAACTATTAACAGCTCTTCCATGAATTTGACCAGTGATGAAAAAATCACAGCGGCAACTATTTTAGAAAAATTAGTCTATAGTCCATCAGAAGAAATTTACAATAAATTATATAATCAATTCTGTCAAACTTGTTCACTACAACTTGTTGAATATTTCAACAAGAACTGGCATAATATAAAAGAGGATTGGTCAATGTACAGCTTAATTAAACACAATCTTGGTAACACTACTAACAATAGAATAGAGTCAGTTAACGGTAAAATTAAACAGGTAATCGAAAAAAATTCACCTATGACTATAATGATAAAGGACTTTTTTGAATGGTATACTTCCCACAAAAACGAAAGCTTTAACCGAACTGCTCGGCAATTTTTTAAAAAGCCCAATTTTAAATTTTATGTTGACAGTTGTATAAAAAAATATATTGAGTCTTTAACACAATATGCAAGTGACATAGTTCAAAAAGAAATTAAAGCAAGTAACACAGTTTTATTTAATTACATTAACGACATAACACAAGTATGTCACGCCGATAACTTAATAGTAACAACAACGACATGTCAGTGCATAGTGCAAGCTTCATTGCTACCATGTCGGCACATATTTGCTCTGAGAAAATATTTTAAATTTCCGTTATTTGACAAATGTTTATGTAACGAACGCTGGAGTAAAGGAAACTTATTGATTGCAAATAATTTTCCGAATGTCTCGAACGATGATAAAACGCCTGATAATATAATATTTTCTGTAACATCAAAGAAAATAAAAAAAACAAGTACCTTGTTATTAAACGAAAAAAGGAAAATAATACAAGCTAAATGTTCAAAACTGATACACATTATTAGCATGTCAAGCGGTAAAGAATTCCAAAAAAAATCAAAGATATTGGATGATTTGATTGAAAAATTTTCAGAAAACGTACCTGTTAAAATTATATCCAATGAAAGTGATGATACATTTGAAACAAGTTTCAAAAATTTATCTTTGAATGATAGCACTGAATTTCAACACTTGACAACTAAAAAGAATTTAGAAGAAATTAAAACCCCCTCAAAAATTAAAATTATGGGCCGGCCAAATGGACTTTTGAAAACCACTGTATGTTTTAAAAAAAAATAAAAATTGAAACTTATATTTAAAGAAATATTTCTTATCCTTTATTAAAAGAAATGACCCGATCCAATTGTATACAATCGTACATAATTATATCTAATTGTATACAATCAAATACAATCTTATATATTTCGTATATAATTTTATATAATTTTATATAATTCTATATAATTGTATATAAATATATACATTTGTATATATTTGTATACAATTATATATAATTATATACAATTCTATATAATTGTATACAAATATATACATTTGTATATAATTTTATTATTCTTTTTTGTATTTTTATATAGAATTATATATACGCATTATATATAATTATATAAAACTTTCATGTAATTATGCATCACCTCTATTCAATTGTATATAATTCATATATAACTGTAGTTATATAAAATCTTTTTTCATCGGGGATTTAAAACGATTAGACAAAAAATACTCATATGAGTATACATTTGCTATCTGAATCGATTCTGCTTTTTTTTTTTCTAATTATTTATATTTTCTAACGAAAATTTTTATATTTTTATAATTACAGAGTGACGAGCTGAATAATTATTGAATAATAATGGGTACTCCCGTTTTTAAAAAACGGGTAGGGCTTTTGAAAACGGGTTGTCATTCTTATGAAAACGTTAGCCTCTTGGCTAACGATAATTTTGTTTCATATGAAATTTTATGACACGGAATTATTTCAAAATAAAAAAGTAGGCACTTGAAACGGGAAAAACTTGGATATGAGTAAGTAATCTTGGTCGTGAAAAATATATCAAACGGATTAGTCCGTAAGTGCTGAACGGGTGTACCTACCCTGATTAAAAAATCTAATTTAGAATGATTTGAGATTACGTTACTCCTAATTATTTTAAATCATTCCAAATTGTCTGAATTATTTTGCTTTCGAGCATAAACGTTGGAATATAGTATATTACACACCTAGGGAAGTAAAGTAAGAAATGTCTCAGATCACATGTAATTATTGGCCGAGGCGAAGCCAAGGTCAACAAACGAGACATTTCTTACTTTACTTCCTTAGGTATGTAATATACTATTAAATCATATTGAATTAAAATATAACGAAATATTATTTTCTAATTTGAGATTATTTAAAATTATTTGAACGCCCGAATCATTTCCAACTAAATCAAATTAAAAAATAATATTGCAATTTCTGGTTTCTCGGACAATGCAAAATTATTTGAAATGATTTGAACCTAAAATTATTTCAAATTAAATTAAATTAGAAAATAATATCGCAATTAATATATAAGTATACTTTTTACAATCGAGAAAAAGGGAGTAGTCTTGTAACTCGCGCCGTTTTTCATGCCTGTCTTTAGGGGTTCTTTTTTTCGAGAAAGTAAAAATGAACAATTTTTAATTTTTAATCTATTTTTATTTACATATTAAGATAACAAAAAAATTTTTTTGAAGACTTTCAATATTGTTTTATTGTTATTATCATTATCACATAAGGTTAGTAACTCAAAATAAAACGCATGGATGGCCGGGGTGATTTTGACTTTTGAGGACATCTGAAATCAAAAACTCATAATTAGACTTAATCTATAGATATGTCATTCTAGTCAAAACTACAATGATGAAATTTTATCGAAAAATAAAAAAATGGCGGGCTTGAAAAAAAAAATTGGTTCGAGATGTCCTCAAGATTCAAAATCACCCCAGCCATCCCCGCGTTTTTTTTTTAGGTGCCAACTTCAAGTGAAAATAACAATAACAATAATAGAACGATAGATATTTAGTTTCTTCAAAAAATTTTTATTTTGTTACCTTCAAGTGTAAATAAAAACATATTAAAAATTCTAAACTTTTCATTTGTTTTCTCTGAAAAAAAAGGCCTCTGAAAATAGCCATGAAAAACGGCGCGAATTTTCAAACTAATACCTTAAGATATCTTTTTCTCGGTTGAAAAAAGTATTAATTGTTTTATAATTTTCTAATTCAATTTAATTTGAAATGATTCGACTGATCATATTATTTAAAAAAATTCTGAATTGTCTGAGGAACGAGGAATTGCGATATTATTTTCTTATTTGATTTAATTTGAAATGATTCGAGAGTTTAAACAATTTCAAATAATTTTGAATTGTCTCAGGGACTAGAAATTGCGATATTATTTTCTAATTTGATTTCATTTGAAATTATTCAAGAGTTTAAATTATTTCAAATCATATTTTTATAATTTAAAATGATTCGAAGTTGAGAGTCTTAAATTATTTAAAATTATAATTTTAGGATATGATACAATATGAAATAATTTGGATTTTTCAAATCATTTCAAATTCGATTTTTTAATCAGGGTGTGTTTGAAAAACGGTTAGGCCTTCTGAAAACGGGTAGCAATAAGACGCCTACGTTAGTTTTGTTTTATTAAAAATTTTATGGTACGGGATAAATTTTAAATAAAAAATATATTAACGAAGACAGTCTGTTAGGTATTATCGGATGAAGCACTTGTCCATTCGTCAATAAAAAGTAGACGCTTTAAACAGGTAAAATTTATAAATAATTTTAGAGCGATCATAAAGCACCCTCAGCGCTTTCGCGCTTGAGGTGTGCAATAAATGGGTGGAATTGGCATGTAAATATAGGCTGACTGTTCCAAGAAATGAAAGCGATCAATAAATAAGCATTTTTAATTTTTACATTCATCATTCAGATTTCTATTTTTCTATCTCTGCAGATTTTAATAAAGATTTTTTATTTATCTGTTAAGAGCGTTCATTTATTGGCTTAGGCATCCTGTGCATGTGGTAATTGAAAGTCTTCTAAACGGGCCATTCCGCCAATAATAAAATAGGTGTAGCCGTGTTCAAAACATGGGTTGCAAAGGCACAGTCACGTTAATTTTTAGAACTTTTGATATATAGTGAATGTTCATTTTTAATAATTAAAAAAGTATCAAACTTGTTAGTTTGTTTATGACAAACGGTGACACTTGTGTGACAGAAACAGACAAGGCTCAAATATTTATAGCATATTTTGTAATACGGATAGCGTCTTTTTATCTCTAAATATATATATGTTCACAAATTACTAAAAAATATAAAATTATAAAACATCAGATCTTCCCTAGTTTATGTTTTCTTTCTAAAATCCGACAGTTTTTTAGTTGTTCACACTCAACTGTAGACTTACGAAATCTTACATCAACGTACACTACGGACACGTGTGTTTTTGTCTAAAAAAAGTTGATAAGGAAACGGGTTTTTCGATTCGTTTATTAATTTATTTATCAATTTATTTAATTATTTATTCATTGATTCGTTTATTCATTAATTTATTTATTTATTGATTTGTTTATTTATTAATTTATTTATTGATTGATTTTTTTATTTATTAATTTGATTATTCATTGATTTAATTATTTATTAATTTATTTATTGTTTGATTTGATTATTTATTTATTCATTGATTTGTTCATTTTCTCAATTTATTTATTGATTGATTTGTTTATTCATTAATTTATTTATTTATTGATTTGTTTATTTATTAATTGATTTATTCATTGATTTCTTTATTTATTAATTTATTTATTGATTGATTCATTTATTTATTAATTCAATTATTCATTGATTTAACTATTTATTTATTCATTGATTTGATTATTTATTTATTCATTGATTTCTTTATTTATTAATTTATTTATTGATTGATTCATTTATTTATTAATTTAATTATTCATTGATTTAACTATTTATTTATTGATTGATTTGATTATTTATTTATTCATTGATTTGTTCATTAATTAATTTAATTATTCATTGATTTGTTTATTTATTAATTTATTTATTCATTGATTTGTTTATTTATTAACTTATTTATTGATTGATTTGTTTATTTATTAATTTATTTATTCATTGATTTATTTATTTATTAATTTATTTATTGATTGATTTGTTTATTAATTAATTTAATTATTCATTGATTTGTTTATTTATTAATTTATTTATTCATTGATTTGTTTATTTATTAACTTATTTATTGATTGATTTGTTTATTTATTAATTTATTTATTGATTGATTTGTTTATTTATTAACTTATTTATTGATTGATTTGTTTATTTATTAATTTATTTATTTATTGATTTATGTATTTAATAAATACTATTTATTTATCTATTTAATAATAATAATTTTATTGGCACTGAAACATGATGATTATTATAATATTTAAATCTAGTAACTTTTTTCGCGCCTTTGTTAAATAACTAGCTTGCGCTAGCGTACGATGGGGACTGTGCGCATGTGAGCACGGGTGCGGTCAGATTACCGTCCATTTCTTAAATGACCCGTGCGCATGCGCGAAAATGGAGGAAAAATGACCAAAATTCCGTGCCCCGTGCTAGCACGGGAAAGTACCAATAGCCACACTCTTGATTGACCAGTTACAATCACTTGTCCTCGCGGAGGAGTCGAATCTCCAGAGTTCAGCCTGTTTGACCTCAGACGAGGCACCGAAGGAAAACCCGGTCTTCTGGACTGGCATCAGCGAGGGTTGGCAGTTGGTTTCTGTGGACGTTCCATCCGTCCATCCACTTAGTGGAAGCATCCCATTCCACGACCCACGGTACGGATACTATTCTGAGGCCTATTTCAAGGCCACCGGCAGAGACGCATACGCACCGGCGGAGAAAAAGAAGTTACTCAAGAAAGGGATTATTTGGGCCGACTTATGGGGCCCATAATCTCCACCATGGTAAGTGACTAAACTTTTTGCATAAAATAAAGGACGGTCAACAGCTGACGCACCTGGGGTCTATCGACACCCTAACGACGTCAACCTGGTCTAATAAAAAATTATTCTGTCTGATAACAGATAAGCCAGAATGTAACATTGGTGCTGTGACCAGGATGCTTTTGAGTTTCTTTTATTTTATTATTTTTTATTTTAATTTAAACAAAGTGTTGCTACGGAATTTTAATAAAAAGTGACCGCGAGTGTTTTTCTTTCGTATTAAAAAGTGTTTAATGTTTTATCACAAAAATAATTATTATTATAAATACTTGCGATCACTCTTACAGACGGGAACGATGTTTGAGTTATTAAATTATTTCCCGTGGAATTTTATTTTATTTTATTATTTAAATTGATAAATAAATGACGTATCGATGTTCTATGAAAGTGATTTTATTTTTCGTCGGATCATGATATCAGTAATGGATATAAATTCTTGCCGTCGGGAAACGTACATGAATATTTTGTGATTGTTAGTGCTCTACTTTACGGAATTCGTTATAAAACGTTACCGAGTAATTTAAATTTAACTGGAAAAATGAACTATAACACTTATCCAAAGTTTGACATTACTGAATCAGTTGACAGAATTAATATATACAATGGAATAATAACTGTATAAGATCTCAAATCTAACCGAGGTTTATTATTCATCAATTTTTTATATTAATGCTGTCCATTACTCACTAGTGTGTTACCAAATGAATGTTATTTGTTTGAGAATTTTCAATTGTGAGTTAAGAATCAAGATTTATCACAGCTATCGAGTCTTACGTAAAATTGTGTGAATTAATTATTTCCTAGTTGAAGTAGTTAATTCGTTTTTTTTTTTCGCAAATCAATTGTTTTTTTTTTTCATATATCATGAATTAATTAATTGAAATTATTCTAATCTTATTAATTAATTTATTTTTCTACCGTTTAGTAATGATTACGAATGCTTTGACAGTTTTTTTTTTATGATCTTATAAATATTCAAATAATTAGCGCGACAATTGAGAAAGCTTAAACAAATAATTATTTTACAAAATGGATAAACGAAGAGAACCTATGACAAAGGAGAAACTCCTCGAACTGTCAGAAAAACTTAATGAACAGTGTAGAATGCACGACGACCGGGAAGCAGATCTTGAGGCACAGGAACGGCTTCTCAACGACCGATTAAGAGACCTTTCGGAGCGGGACCAAGCAAACATCGAAAAAGAGACGAAACTGCGCGATATCGAAGCAGAATTACGGAAATTAGAAATTTCTTTGGGAGAACGCGAACTCGAGTTAAAATCACGCGAATTAATAAACCAGGGTGAACCTGATGAGCTAAAGGCCGAGTGTGAACGTCGTTTACGAGAATCAAAAGAGCGCGAAGCAGAATCTAGTCAGCTTCTTGAACAGGCTAAACTAATGCAAACAGAGCGATTGAACAAACGCGAGATTACGTTAGCCAACCGGGAGCGTGAGTTGACAGAGATCCAGGAAAAACTGGATAAAGGAGAACGCGATCTGGTGGAGCGAGAAAACGCGGTAGCTGCTCACGAAAAAGAGTTGCGAAACGACTCCAAATTATTACAAAGCTGGGCTTCGGAGCTCAAAGAAATGAAAACGACCACCGTAACTAAAGTGCCAAGCGTAATCCAGGAACTCAGGGACGAAACGTCCCAATTAAGAAACAGTGGGTCGAAAGAACTCTCAAGCAACGCGAATATCACAATCAAGGACGCGTTGTCCTTCGTGCCTACCTTTGATGGTACAAGCGCCGCGGTTTCAGATTTTATAAGATCGTGTAGTCGAGCTTGTCCTATGCTAGCACCGAGCGCCGAATTTATGTTTTTGACACTTGTTCGGCAAAAATTTAAAGGCGACGCTCGGATCGCCGTCGAAAACATGGAGTATAGTAATATGAAGGAGTTCGAAAACCTTCTTCGCACTGTCTTCGATCGTCACCGTTCTGCGAATCAATGCAAGGCCGAGCTTGAGAACATCATCATGCGACCCAAAGAAAATATGGTTTCTTACGTAAATCGCGCCCGTACGATCTACCGCGACATTCTGCATGCGGAAGCAACCGAAAGGGGTACGCTCATTGAAGCGGAAAAATTAAAAATTGAGAAGGACGCGATTTCGGCTTTTCTTAATGGCATTTCACTTTTACTACAAGTTCAGTGTTTGCTTAAGCCACACGATACGTTGGAGCAAACTTACGCGTCGTCGATAGCCGCGCTTAAAAATCAGGAAGACAACGCAAAGCGCTTCCAAACACCGGTCGCGGTCACGGTAGCTCATATACAGAGTAATCAACCTGACAGGTCTAAGCCAACTAGGCCAGAGCACCAGGTGGAAAAAAATAAGGATCTCCGCTGTAATTATTGTGGTAAACGCGGTCATTTTGAAAGAGATTGCTTGCAGAAAAAGGTATCGAGTAACAACAATAATAATAAACTTAATAATGATAGTAAATTTAATAATAAATACAACAACGTTGACCGGAGAAACCAGAATGATGGTAATAAAAACAAACCTCGCGGTAACGAAAGAAAACCCGAGAAAAATCGGGAGGAGTGCCCGTGCTGCGGCAAAGTAAATCACAGTTTGGCAAACTGTTTTAAATTTACAACGCTTGTACAAACGCGTTATGGGCCGTCGGAAAACTCCAAACTCCCGGGGAAGAAAGACGACGGGTCCCACGGGAGTCCGAAACAAGTTCAAAGCCTGCCGAAAAATCCTTTCGAGGTCGCGCACTAGTCAACGTCGCGACAGCCGTAATTAATTTAAGGAAAACCGAGGTGCCAGCAATTTTGGTCAAAAGCGATGATATAAAAAATTACTTAACGATCATGCTTGATTCGGGTTCGGAGGTAAATCTTATAAAAATTGGTGCGTTCAATAAACCGCAAGGTATCGACGAAGAACATAAATTGGCGCTATTGGGCATAAATAAGGACCCAGTATATACGGTTGGTAAAATCCACGTAGAATTATTCGGTTACGGTATAGAATTTAATGTGGTGGAAGACCACTTCCCCACAGTTCATCCCGCTATTTTGGGTGCGAAATTCTTTAACGAATACGGCGCTAGATTCTTCTTCGATCGCAAATTATTTACGTTTTACGATATTGAAGTCCCGTTCTTCGAAACGGAGATTGAAAAATTGCCTCCAAGATCTGTTACCGTGGTTAAAATTAAAACTACTCCCGATTCATCTGATTATGGCTATGTACCTCGAATATACTGTGCATCCGAACTTGAAATCGGAGGCACATTTGAAACTAATAATAACGGTAGTACGCTCTTACGGGCTTACAATAATTCTGATACTGAAATTCTTATTCCCAGACCTGTGGTCGATTTACAATCTTCTTTGTGGCGGGATGAAAGCGATATTTTCACTGAATTAAAGTCAGTAAATTCAATTAATGATTTTCCATTCGAGCCCCAATCAACTGCTATTGATGCAGATAATTTTGTTGAGCCTATCAGGGCCATTAGTAACTCACGGCTGTCCAAAGACATTGGGTCGGAAGTCGGGGAGAAATTAAAAGTTTCAGGGGTCGTAGAATCAAGGTTATTCACGATCTCTGAAAATAATAAAATGCCGGAGCGGGCACGAGAAGTGACCAACTCCGTGCACATTACCGAAGATTTATCGGATCGGCAGCGCATGGAAATCAAAAATTTGATTTTGGAAAATCAAGATTTATTTTATTTATCTGGAGAAAATCTCGGATCTACGAACGAGATTTTACACCGTATAATAACTACGAATGACCATCCAGTGTTTAAGAAACAATATCGCTTTCCTCCCATACATAAGGAGGAGATCTCGAGACAGGTCAGAGAATTAGAAGAAAAGAGTATTATTAGACTCTCAGAATCAGGTTATTGTTCCCCGATTTGGATCGTTCCTAAAAAGGAAGATTCTTTCGGTAATAAGAAATGGCGTATGGTAATTGACTTTCGTGATTTAAACGGAAAAACTTTTACAGTCGTTTACCCTACGCCAAATATTGTCGAAATAATCGACCAAATAGGCGATGCAGAGTACTTCTCAACCTTTGATCTAGCGAGTGGTTTCCACCAAATCAAAATTCACCCAGACGATATACATAAGACAGCCTTTTCTACGCCAAACCAGCATTATGAATTTGTTTGAATGCCGTTTGGGCTGAAAAATGCCCCTCCGACATTTCAAAGATTAATGAACAAGGTATTGGTGGGACTGCTTGGCAGAGGTGTCTTTGTGTATATGGATGACATAGTCGTTTACTCTAAAACATTTGAGGACCACGTCGCAAAGATCAAAGAGTTGTTTATTTGTTTACGTAAGGCGGGTTTGCAACTGCAACCCGATAAATGTAATTTATTCTTAAAGGAAATTAATTATTTAGGACATATAATATCGGGAAACGGTGTCAAACCGGATCCTAAGAAAACCGACGCGGTCGAAAAATTCGCGATACCTACGAATGTTAAAACGGTTCGGGAATTCTTGGGTTTAACCGGGTATTATAGGAGATTCATTGACAACTACGCGAAAATAAGCAAGCCACTAACCTCGCTACTGCAAAAAGATGCAGTATTCGTTTGGGGTCAGAGTCAATCGGAAGCGTTCGAGACGCTGAAAAAGAAACTGATAGAGTCGCCGATTTTGCAATTTCCGGATTTCTCGCGAGAGTTCATCATTACAACCGATGCTTGTGATTACGGAATCGGGGTGTGTTTAAGCCAAGGGGAAATAAATAAAGATAAACCTGTGTCTTACGCGTCTCGCTTATTAAATTCAGCCGAACGTAACTATTCGACCATCGAAAAAGAAATGCTCGCGATAGTCTACGCGGTGAAAAAGTTCTGGCCGTACATTTACGGAAGACAATTCACGTTAGTTACTGATCATAGACCCCTCACATGGGTTAATTCGGTATCATCACCAAACTCCCGAATAGTGAGGTGGCGATTAAGCATGGAAGACTACATGTATGAGGTGGTTTACAAGCCGGGTCGCGTTAATTCAAACGTGGATTCTCTCTCTCGGAATCCGGTCGACGAACCAGAGGAGGTTATTCCTGAAGCACGGGTCGGCCCGACACGGAAATGCGATCCAGATAAAACGGCAACGACTCCAGATGAAACTAGCGAAGATGACTCTACCCCCGGGGCAAAACGGACGAGAAAACAATACAATCTTAGACGTAAAACACGTGCTTTTAGCGATCCGGGAAATAATGACACCGAGCTGGAGCACGTGACTCCTCTAGTCCGATTTGTATTTAGACCCCGCGAATGGCCTTCAGCCCCACCTGTACCAGAAACAAATCAATCGCCCGCAAATGATCATCAATCTGCGAACGATTCTAGCGACGGTGAGGAAGTAGTGTTTTCGGATAACGAAGATCGGAGTCGTCACCAGATTATTCCCGATTCGGACGACGAACCGATGGACGCGGACGACGAAGCTAACGATGACGAAAATGATATCAGAGAGGAGCGTCTCCAAACCGATGGAGAAACGTCGGAATCGGAAGACGATAACGTCCAAGGTCGCAAAGACGTTGATCAAGAAGACAGTGATGAGGGAGAGTTTGCCCCGGTTCGCCCACGAGCCAGGCGAAAGCATACTACACCCATGACGCAAGAAATAGCTCCGAACGTTCGCAAAACGCGTGATAGGTTGTCAATGCAATCAGATAATGTACAAATATTTACAAACGTAAAAGGGAAACCTCGTGACGAAGGAAGCAAAGAACTTGCTGACGTCTTGGAAATTCCCGCACAATTAACCTTTTGTAGGTGTACGGTAATACTCTACAAGGGAAATAAACGCTGTATAATAGCAGCTCCTAAGTATAGAGATACTGACCTCGTATCAGTCGAGGATATCCGAGAGACATTGGCTTCTGTATACAATGTAGTAATGGAACTAGGTCTAGAGTCATTTAGTGTGGCAAAAACTAATAAAATAGATGAAATAAATTGGTTGACAATCCAAGAAGAATTAATCGATACCTTTACAGACACCGAGGTTAAAATAACTATTTGTCTTAACCTCGTGCGTATCCCGAATGAAGATGAAAGATTAGAAATTTTGGAGGAATACCACGGTTCAGCCGTGGGAGGTCACAAAGGGATGACCAAAACGTACAAGAGAATTAGACAAAATTTTTTCTGGCCAAAAATTAAACAAGACGTTATCGATTATATTCAAAAATGCTTGGATTGCCAACTAAAAAAGTGAATTAGAGTTAAGACTAAGCAGCCAATGGTCCTCACGGATACCCCTGATGCGGGTTTTGATAAAATAGGTTTAGACATTATGTACCCAACGCATACTTCTGCGTCTGGAAATAAGTACATATTAACTATACAGGATCTCCTGACTAAGTTCTCGATGGCAATCGCTTTAGAGCAAGCAACAGCCGTAGATGTAGCACAAGCTCTAGTAAATCGTTGGTTTTGCTACTTCGGGCCTCCTAAGGCCATACTAACCGATCAAGGAACAAACTTCCTTTCGAGTCTACTTAAAAATATTGCTAAAAAGTATAAAATTAAACAATATCATACATCTGCATATAGACCTCAGAGTAATGGGTCGGTGGAACGATCTTACCATGTATTACAAGAATACCTGAAAAATTGTATAGGCGAGAATGAAGACTGGGATGAATGCCTGGACATAGCCTCATTTTCATATAATGTCAGTGAACATGAGGGTACAGGATTCACTCCATATCAACTAGTATTTGGGAAGTGTAAGCGAGTGTAAGATATTGATAAATAGAGTCGTACAGCGTTGCGGAATGCACTCCCATACATCCTCCGTGTTAAACGGCCGTAGAGAGTATTATTTAGATATGGATTATACTAGATGTAAGAAAATGCATGGAACGGGTGCAATCTGGCTTTACGATCGAGTCCATATGATGGACTTAAAAATGAACACTACAAATTTTCGACAGGCTATATTAGCCGGAGATCATCATATGGACGGTACATGCGCGCGAGGTGTCTTTAGTGATTCGTGGGGTACTTGGGAAAAAGTCGTGGCCGACGGGTTATTTGAAATATCTCTTTCCGATTACGAAACAACGCTGAACACTAAAACAAATCAAGTGATTTTAAGATCGGGAACGCGATGTGACGCGCAAAAACTTTCTTACGTAACCAGTGAAGGTATGACCGCGTTTTGGAGCGAGACTCCAAAAGATTCGTGTCTAATGAAATACGCGTTACTTTACCAAGGATCGGCTACGAGAATCATCGGGGAAGAGGGACATCCAGATGTCTACTCACTCACCACGGAAGATATCACGTTCGCGCTGGCCCAGCGAGGTGAGGTAGAAGTGTGCGGGCTTAATGTTATCAAAACGGAGCACCCGAAGCTTTTCATAGTCATCCTTAAAACCACGGATTACACCATGCAAATAGAAGCGATTAAGACCGAAGATATGGATATTTTCGCGCATGTAAATAGCAAGTTTATATACGTCGAGAAATTTATAAGGCAGCAGATACAGAACCTCTACCACGACGTCCTTGTTAGACGTTGTGAGTTAGAGCGCTCAATATTGATGAATGCATTGGCCTTGTCATCACTGGCTCCAGACGAATTCGGCTATGCACTTATGAAAGGCCCAGGGTACTACACCACCGTTGCAGGTGAGCTAGTGCACATTACAAAGTGCCTACCTGTGCCCGTGCGCGTACGACACGACGAACATTGTTATCAAGAACTTCCGGTAACGTACAATAACCAAAGTTATTTCCTAGCTCCAAAGTCAAGGATACTCCTAAAAAGAGGGACTATCATTAAGTGTAACGCTATCTTACCTACAGGGTACTTCATTGATGGAGCGTGGTACCATTTGACGCCTCAGAGTATTCGGGCACCAACACCACAACAACTTCAACCACTGACAGTTCCGACTTGGAACTATGAAAACCCAGAGCATCTGGCAACATCGGGAATCTACTCTCCAAAAGATTTGGAGAAATTACGTAACCGGATAATGTTTCCGGCTGAGAAACCAGCACTGCTCAATTCCATAGCCATGGGAGCAGCTGGAAGACACATACCTGCGGGGGGCATCGACGCGCTGGGATTATTCGACGAAGAAGCGCTAGAAAAATTAGCACTCACCACAGGACAGAGAATCTGGCGAAATTTAATTGACTTCGGATCCGTTACCGCTGGCATACTATCGATTATGTTACTACTACGTCTACTAAAGTTCGTTTTCGACACTATATTCTATGCATACGCATTGTATGGCATATGGGGTTGCAGCTTAGTCTTAGTAACAGCAATATGGGACACATTGGCGAATCTCATCTTGCATCATCATCACCGCAGAAGGTACGATTTGGATGTAGAGAGTCAAAGAAGCAAGGCTCCAATACCTCGTCCGAGGTCAAGTATATCAATTATCGATGAGGAACTTGAACCTCATAAGCCTGTGCCACCTGAAGAGATATCATATGCAGAGCTGAATCGGCAACTGGAAGATCAACCACTGAGGTCTAAACTACATCAGTGCACAAACAGTGAAATGTTAACTCGTTTGAGAAACCACGTGGAAAACCGTGAGTAAACATCGTGAGTGAAAATCGCGAGTGAACGCGAAAGCCAGTTTGCGCCAATTTCATATAAAACATTTTAGAAGTTTAAGGGAATTGTCTTAAAGACAATAAATTAATTTTTCAGGACTTTAATACCTGTTATTATCAGGAAAATTTATATTTGTCAATAATTATGTAGTATAGTAGTACCAGATAACTAAAAAGATGTTTACAAACATGAATTGAGGTTTAATTACTTTGTTTATTATAAATGCAGATGAATATTGAAGCTGCTAACTGATTTAAGTCGGGAGGTAGCTACCTCATTTTCATTACGAATTTCGACTTGAGCAGTTACTTCTTGAATAACTCAAAAATTACCGCAAGACGGACGTATATCAATACGAATTTATATTTAGAATTAATCATTTCAATTATACCAAACGACCGAGTCGGGAAGTAATTAAATTACTAGATACTAACGTTACTAGGTATAGGTAATTTTATAAAACGTTGTTTCTCAGGTTTAGGTTAAAATTCTACAGCCAAGAACTTTTCTTACAGTATTCAAATTGATTTTAACTTTTGGTTTATATAGATTCATTTAAACATTCAGCTTTGGTTTATATAGTCAGTCACATAATTAATTTAAATTTATATCGAGCCACTTTTTCATGATTAGAACTCGCGCCGATTTTATTAAAGCGCCGCGACTTACTTAAGTCGGGAGGTGTTACGTTCTGGCTCTAATTAAATTTACATAAAAATTTTAGAAAATTTTTTTTTTGAAGTCTCGAATTATTTATTCGCCACGGTGAGCGAATAAACGGTTCGACACTTTTTAGAATCATAAATAAATAATAAATTAATAAATCGTTACTTTGTTGGCGATAACATTTTTATTCATCACCAACAATGTAACGGAAATCTCTTGCGATAAGAGAATCGCCGTGGCTCGCGGATAGTCTAAACAGATGACGACGCATGAGACCCGGGCCACGACGATTCTCTCATAGGAAACCTGAGATGCAACGTTAATACTTTGACGAATGTACTTAGTCGAGGAGCTAAAGAATCAGGGCAGTCGATCGCGAGATCTCAAAGAGCACGAAACTCTGTACAATTGACTGACTGATTCTTCTGTCTCCACCGGTTTAAAGGAATAAAACCTAAAATTCAACCTTTACATGAATCTTTTGTCTAAGAACCTTAAAGGGGCGAGCGCTTACTAACTGTTCCACCCTTCCTTTGCTCAGAGCGCTAATCAGCAGTTCGGGCTCCTTCACCACCTATCATAACAACCTTCATGCCTCGAGGCCGACGAAGCAGGAGATCAGGACGTACTGTACAGCTCGGTCGCGTAATTCAAGGCGTTATCGCGGACCTTACACAAGGTCGACCGAGAATAAGATCTGAGGAAGTCCTTATCGAGCCGGTAACGCTAGAAATACCGCGAGTGGTCGCCAACGATTCGATTGAGATATCAAAATCATGTGCTGTTGAGCCTCCGAGCTCGTGTGTTGTTGAGCCGTCGAGCTCATGTGTTGTTGAGCCTTCAGGTTCTGGCGGTTTGATCGACCAGTTACAATCACTTGTCCTTGCGGAGGAGTCGAATCTCCAGAGTTCAGCCTGTTCGACCTCAGACGAGGCACCGAAAGAAAACCCGGTCTTCTGGACTGGCATCAGCGAGGGTTGGCAGTTGGTTTCTGTGGACGTTCCATCCGTCCATCCACTTAGTGGAAGCATCCCATTCCACGACCCACGGTACGGATACTATTCTGAGGCCTATTTCAAGGCCACCGGCAGAGACGCATACGCACCGGCGGAGAAAAAGAAGTTACTCAAGAAAGGGATTATTTGGGCCGACTTATGGGGCCCATAATCTCCACCATGGTAAGTGACTAAACTTTTTGCATAAAATAAAGGACGGTCAACAGCTGACGCACCTGGGGTCTATCGACACCCTAACGACGTCAACCTGGTTTAATAAAAAATTATTCTGTCTGATAACAGATAAGCCAGAATGTAACACGTAATTTTGAGAGATAGTTGTAGCAGAAATAGAACGCAAATTAAATGATGTTGAATAGGGAGCTTCGTACTGTTAATCTAATAGTTGATTCAAAGGTTCAGTTCCTTGTGATGGCAGTATATTGACTGGTGGCTTATTAATGTCATACTTCACATTAACTGTCGAATAAGAAATCCAGATATTTTTCTGAGGGATATTTGGATATTTTTTTTTTACATCAAGACGAAGTTTATATAAAGATGATGGGTGTCTACGGTGCAGGTAAATATAATTGTTTGGTGATTGAGCATTTGATAATAATTGACCGACTGTTATTGATTTACCTTTAATGTTCTTCATAAAATCATCTACACACTTTTGATTACTGAATTTGACATGAACATTACAGTTACTTGATTTGCTTTTATTACCTAAACGCTCAACCTTAATAATATCTTTATTAGTAACAGGTACTTTAAGGATTTTAGATAATTCGATCACTGCATTATCTAATTTTTCATTCGATAATTCATTCGTTGACTCCGGAAGTCCACCGATAATCATCTCACTTGCTAAAAGTTGTGATTCTAGTTGCAATGTTCTTATCTCTAAATTGCTGTCAGTTATTACTTGGACAGCTCCTTTTACTTCCTTTAAAAGGTTAATATTATCCTCTGGACAGCGTTTTTCTACCCGTAAAACTCGGTTCTCCAAATTTTCAATGTTTTGTAGAAGTTCACCATAATCGGATGAAAGTTTGTTGACTTTATCTGAGATTGAGTGCATAGTTTCGTCCATATTATTTACTTTAGTATAAATATCATTCAATTTTTCTAATTTCGAATTAATTGCCTGTATTGCAATCGAGATATCCGGGATACATACTGGACACTTGTCATTAATTTCCGCAGCAGAACGTAATTTTAAAGATAAGCAACAGCGTATTTTAACACATGTGTTATGAAACATGTGTTTACACGAGGCGTCAGTTTGCACCATGTCACTCATATTTGACAGAGTCCACACCACATAGTCATTATGACAATTGATACCTGATGGCAGCAAGAGACTATAAGTTTAATATTATTATTTTCACAAATATTTCTAACCTTGCTTGAAATATCAAAGTAATTTAATTTAATAGATATAAATCCAGAAAGCAGAATTTCAGAATTATTATTTTAAAATAAATTTAAATTTTTAATACAACTCCAGAATAAATCTTTTTAACGATAACTAGAATATTACAAACAAATATACTGTTCTTATAGCGCAGCTAAAAATACACGTCAGAACTGTACTGTATATGTATATAGGTACATATATATATATATATATATATATATATATATATATATATGTACCTATATACATACATACATAAATAAACTTTTGAGTGGATGGTATTTTTTGACTCTACGAAGTAAAATAAGATATATGGTGGCAAAATTTTTTGACAATTCGATCATGAAACCCATTGCAATAGGCCGATTTCTAAAGAAATCTACCTAATAATAGAAAAATACGTCTAAACGCTAATTGATCAAGGATCGAAGTCATTGACCGATAAATTAGGGCGTAGGACTAGCCTCGGGACTCTGTCCCCACAGCACCCTTACGGACATGCGTCGACGTGATAATTAGTCATGTGACCACGGCACTATGGCTTGTGTAGTTTCAGACGGCACCAAGACGGGAAAAAATGGGAACCGCAAGGCTGAGGACGAAAATGACAATTCACATTGTCTCAACACACATACACTCGGACATCATCTTGAATTTAGTCAGAATAGCTTCCTAGAACCTCAAAACGTCGACATCTATTGGAATTTCGATTTTCACAAATCGGGGTGAAACCAATAACTTCCCGAATTTTTGAAAATTTGCAATTTTCTTAGCGGGAAGTTAAAAAAATAAAAATAGTTGTAGTTATCATGTAACTTCTGTCACGATTGGAGATCGTGATGGGCGTAGGTACGAGATTTCGTATAAAAGTATTAAATAAAAGGGTACTCACATTGATCAAGGACCGATCCTATAATCTGGGCTCCCGTGACCAAATGCTCAGTTTATTCTATTCTATATTGAAATTGCGCTTACACAATAATGTTGAAGACAATATTGATAATAACCCAAAATGATTTCCAATTTATGATGTGACTTTTTATTTTTCACAATTAAACGTCGAGCGGTAAACGTAAGATTGTGTACCCCCTACCGTTAACTATCGGTCTGAGCGGCTAGACAGCTAGAAAAATAAGGGATAAAGGAAGGTGGGCTACCAAAAAGCCTCGTGAAGCTAATATCTCATTGTTAAAGTAAAACTGTCTGAGAAATAATGTTTTTAATCGGTTTATGTTAACGAGTATTTATTTGTTGAGGACTAAATATTCTCAACATACAAAAGGGTTACAAATGGCAATATTAAAAATAGTAAATATAAAAAGTAAATGTTTCATGCATATGTTTTACAAATATTTCAAAGTAAATTTATAAAATACCAGATAATGGTTACAATGATTAAAACTTACCCTAAACAGGTTTTGGTGAGGTGTCAGGACTGTCAGCAGTAACACAGGAAACTTATTTACAACGCGTTCTCGCGGTCAATTAATATGGTTCTAATTTATCGTTTTATTTACTTATTTATTATGCTTTGTTGTATTGATTTAAATGTTTATGCGTTTCCAAATCTTCGTATAATAAGATAAAATGAATGTCTTCGCGCTTCTCGCGGTAAAATAATTCCAATGTATTCAAATTCTTCGCGTCTTCGCGGTAAAATATTATTCAAATCTTCGCATTTATCGCAGTAAAATATTCTTTGATTCTTCACGTTTCTCGTGGTATAATACAATATTAAAATAAAATGAAATTAAATGAATTAAAAATAAGATGAAGATAATCAATGTACCGGTGCTAAACGGTTGATATTAGTTCACGACTTACAACGATCCAGGACCAATCGTAGGATCTGGGCTCACGTGATCGGATGCTATACGCTAATATCGTGTTGATTATACTTCTGAAGATAGTAGAAAATAATATGCCGATTATACGAGTGCTTACGACGATCAAGGACCAATCCAATGACCTGGGCTCACGTGACCGAATGCTCAATCGGGATATCAATCCTCTAGCCACGAACACCGTCAAGTGTCCGGAGTTCAGTATGGTTCAGAGTTTGATTCCCAAAAGAACTGATGAGCTAAAGACCATGGTCTTTTTATATGGTCTTCACATATGAAAAGTGGTGGTAACTCGTTTCTAATACGAGAAGACTCGGACTCGCCCGAAAGTTCTAGGCCCAAGCACACGTGTGATCTCTGGGAAATAGATTTTGACTATTAAGTGGGCCGATGACTTGGCGCCATTCTGCCGCCGAGGAAGCCATAAATTTGGTGGTTTCCATTAGCTTTCTTTAATTTCCAAGAATCACATGCAGGTGCACACGATTTGGGTGGTCTATAGTTTTAAGATGAAAAATCAAAGAAAAGATTACCGTTCTATGCTTAGATTATCAAATGGGAACGGATACATAAATTTTAAAAGTATGAGGGTCCGTACGAAGTCGTTGCGCGACACGATAAATATTTTATCGTCGACTATAAATGCACGAATACTGCAATTTCCATTGATAGACTTAAACCTGTCTATTTCGAGACCGACGAGATATAAAATTATTTTTTTAAAATTTAATCTCGTTTAAATTCAATTTTTTTTTTTGTCAATTATTCATTGGATTCTTTCTAGCTAGAAATTTCCTCACAACGTAGCACACATGCTCGAATTTTATTATTTTTCTGCATTGTAAATATTTCTTATTATTTTTCAGTTGTAAATAAGCATCATTTTTTTTTTTTAAGAGGGGAAGCACTGAAGCGACTACGTCACTACTTATACTATTGATATTCATAATTTCAGATAAGTCCGTCATCCATCGATCGCCGAATATTGCCCCCACGCGGATACGATATTCGGTAGCAACAGTACACACAAGTACACAGTACAGTACACGGTACATTTAGAGAAATACACTGCAACTAGCTAACACATATCTAATGAGACCAGCATTATCTTGTATTATATAATTTATGAAATTAAACTAATTATTTATTATTTTGTTACCACTAATAATTGGAGTCAGATAAATTAATTATCGTACTGATTAAAATCTATCAACCTCATCCCAGTCACAACATATATATATATATATATATATATATATATATATATATATATATATATATATATATATATATATATATATATATATGTAATAGAACCAAGTTTTGAAGACACGATTGCGCCTACAATTTTTATCAGATCTTGATGAATTTTTATACACTTATTTTATGGGCGATTATCACGGTTAAGTTCGAAGATGGGCTACTAAATCGGTCGATTAGTTTATAAGTTATGGCTGTTTCAAATTTCCACGATTTTTCGAAAAAATAAATTTTTATCCACTTACTAGTTCATATAATTTTAAAACTAATACTCATAGATAATTTCCGTAAAAAGTATCTGAAAGCTTGTTTGATAAGCTTTAATTGATGACCTTAAACTGAGTGAGCTGCAATGTTCTGGAGGGATGTAACCTGCCGAGCTAGAAGAAAGATTCATCGAAAGGTAGGTGATAGAATTACATTCTAATCTTTCATAAGATATCTGGTTCACTACATAAGCACCAGTCTCTTCGGAGACGTTTTGGGTTCTTAATTTACGAAAGATCCACTATAAAAACAAATTATAGGAAGATAATCTTTTCCTCGTATTCTTTACTGTTGTCCACAACCTCCAAATCGCTCGTCTAAATTTTTCTATTGCTACCAAAAAGAGAAATCCCAGATAATTAATTTAAATTTAAGCGGCGGACATAACATAATTAATTATAAATTAATTTCCGTTAATATAACCACTATCGACCACGTGTCGAATTTAATACGTGATTCAATTTCAGTTTGCATTCGCTATCTCGTATCTCTTAAGTCGCATTCGCTATAAATGTTAAGTTTCTTACAATTTTAAGTATAAATAGTGTTAATAAATAACTAATTTATTTATTGATAAAAACTGTGTAATTTTTAATAGTTTAAATTCCTCACGCCTAAACCAGATTCATTTAGTTTTATTCGCTCATTTTACAAATATTCATAGACAATTTTCGTAAAAATTATCTAAAAGCTTGTCTAATAATCTTTAATTTATGTCCTTAAGCTTCATGTTTTGAACATTTCTTCCAATAATTTGATACCCTTGAAATTTTTAATGAAATCAAAAAATGTTGAAAATATGGTTTTCATTCCACATAACTTATGCATTTTCCACTATAACCTGTAAATTTCACAGCTATTTTATATTTTAAAAGTATTGCTTTTATTATTTATGATGTTTCAATCGTACCTGTACGTCCTATAATTATAACTGGTCTTGTCATGATAACAGCGATTACAATTATGATCTCATACTAATTAAATTTTCAATACTTTATTTATGTGAAGATTAGTTTGGTACATTACCTATATAATGTTATATCAAATCAACTATCTGAAGTTCTCTATCAGAAATAATCGTTGTCCTTTTTTACCCTTTGAACAGCTTCACAACTATTTTGTTGTGAAATATTTGCTCTTAATATTTTAATTAATATAAGGGCAGTTGAATAAATTGAGACTCGGCTCAGTTAAGTTTATGTTTGGTTTTATTTGTAGTAGTCGTAGACGTATTGACGATATGGTGCATTGATGGTAACTAACTGATAGACTTACAAAAATTTTGTTGTACAATGTTTAGTGGATGCGAAATAGTGGAGAGGGTTTACAATTTTGGTAGAAGGAAAATTAAAGAAAATGATTGGTAAGTAAGTAAAGGAAAGGGAAAAAGGGGCTGAGGAAAGTGGTGCGTAGGTGGGTCAATTGGGACGGGCCCAAGAGGCGCAAGGAGCAATGAGAGGGTGAAGGTCATAAATTATAAAAATGTCATTTTGCTTAAAACTTACTTAAATAAAAATTTACAAAATTCTCAAAAGTAAATAAGTAAAATATTTGGAAATACCTGGTTATTTTCCCAGGGTGCAATAAACAGGATGCGAGACCCAAACGCTCGGATTATAGAGCCAAAAAAAAAAATATGAAGAAAATTTAACTCTTATGGAACAGAGAAAGTACAATTTTTTAAAACTAAACAGATGTCGAGTTGGCCGTCGTGAGAATTTTACAATTTTAACGTTGACAATAGGCAATAAATTTTACGATCTACAAAAATACGTTTAACGAAAAAATATAGAAAAATACAATAAATTATTTTTTCGTGAGAAAGTTTTAAAATCTTAAATTACGAACTGAACATGCCGCCCCCCTTGAACTATCTAAGTTCAATGAGCAATGCATGCATAATTAATCTAAAGGTAAGGGGCACAGTTTTTTAGTGCAACGTTTATATTCGCCGCTCTTCGTCTTCAGAGTAACAACCCGCACAATGCCGTCTTCTCCAGGATGCGTAGCAATGATGCGGCCCAAAGCCCAGGACAGTGGAGGAAGATTGTCCTCCAGAATTAGGACTAGAGATCCTACTTGTAGATTGTCGGCCTTGGATTGGTGACGAAGTTCAATGAGATTGTTTAGGTATTCCTTATACCATCGAGTCCAGAAATGTTGCTTGAGTTTTTGAGCATGTTGCCATGCTGATAATCGGTTGGATGGTGTATCTGAGAAGTCCACCTGAGGAAAGCTCTTCAATGGACCACCCGTCAGGAAGTGGCCAGTGGTCAAAGGTAAGAAATCATTTGGATCAGAGGACATAGGGGACAGTGGTCGGGACTTTAGAATCGCTTCGATCTCAATGACATAGGTTTCTAATTGATCGTATGTTAATAGGGCGTCTCCTACGGTGCGCAATAAATGATGCTTAAATGACTTTACAGCGGCCTCCCAGATTCCTCCAAAGTGGGGAGCCCTGGGAGGTATAAAATGCCAAGCGGTGTGTTGACTGTCAAGATATTGTTTCAATGCAGATGAATATTCTTCGGAATTAAGAAGTTGCTGCAACTCTCGGTTTGCACCAACAAAATTGGTGGCATTATCTGAATATATTTCTGTAGACTTTCTTCTTCGGGCAAAAAGGCGTTTGAGGCTTGCAAGGAAAGCTTCAGTCGTGAGGTCACATACTAATTCTAAATGAACTGCTTTGGTTGATAGACATACATAAATCGCCACGTACACCTTTATTTTGTTGCGATTTCGAAACCGCCTTTCTTTTATAAATAGCGGACCGCAATAGTCGACTCCCGTGCGTAAAAACGGGCGAGAATGAGAAACGCCATACTTGGGTAAACAACCGGTGCTATGATCTGCTAGACGCGGCTTGGCGCGAAAACATGAGATGCAGTTGTGGATTATCTTTCGCGTGACGTTTCGAGCATCTAACGGCCAATAGGTTTGGCGTACGGAGTAAAGAGTGCCCTGCGGGCCAGCATGCATAAGACGTACATCCTCTTCGCGTATGATGGTGCGAGTTATATGATGCTGCGCGGGCAATAAAATTGGATGGCGCTGGTCTTCAGGAATCGCAGCATGGTTTAGTCGACCACCCACTCTTAAAATGCCAAGCTCGTCAAGATATGGCGTTAGAGGAATTAATTTGCTAGGTTCCTGAATCGTATCTTTTCTTTTTAAACAGTTTATTTCTTTGGAAAAAGCTGAAACTTGTGTGAGTTTCATAATTAAAGTGTGAGCTTCTGAAAGCTCCATAGCGCTCAAAAGCGAGCTCTTGCGTGGGGCATTGGTTCTGGTATTATGTATGAATCTCATTATATAAGCGACCACGCGTTGTAACTTATTCATAGAGCTGTACTTTTCTAATAGACAGTCATTTTTTACAGTAAGACTCATGCAGACCGTTTGGTCTGGCTTCAAAGGTTTTAATTCAGGAGTATCGATAGGAGGTAACACTCCATTCGGCCAAGCCTGAGCTTCCAGCAATAGCCAGGAGGGGCCCTGTGACCAAATGGGATTTTGAAGAAACTCCGAGGGGAGTTGACCACGGGATACGAAGTCCGCAGGGTTATCTTGTGATAGAGTATGACGCCAGTGACAAGCGCTGGTAAGTCGCTGAATTTCCGCGGCTCGGTTAGCGACGAAGGTCTTGAGGAGATGGGGTGAAGTATTTATCCAATGCAAGGTGATAGTCGAGTCGGACCACAGATGAATATCATTAATCTTAAACAGAAGAGACTCCCGTACCGTAGCGCAAAGGCGTGAGAGCAGGAGCGCGCCGCAGAGTTCCAGCCGTGGCAGACTAACGGAACTGACCGGAGCAACGCGAGATTTGGAGCATATGAGTCGTATGTGCACCATACCTTGTTCGTCGGTAGATCGCACGTATATACAAGCACCATAGGCCTTTTCACTAGCATCGCAAAAACCATGAAGTTGAATGTCAAGTGGTTCTGGAATTATAAGGCAACGCGGGAAACGTAGCCTTTCCAGGGAAGGCAGTTGATCGCGGTATGATAACCACATATTATGAATGTCCAAGGGAACTGATTCATCCCAAGTTACGCCTGACTTCCAGCAGAGTTGAATAATTATTTTGGCGTACACGATGACAGGGCCAAGTAAGCCCAAAGGATCAAATAATTTAGCAATTTGAGATAAAATCGTACGTTTCGAGATAGGTTCAGAAGAAGATAGATTTACGCTGTAGAATAACGTGTCATTGCGAGAATTCCAATGAATACCTAGAGTTTTTACTGTGGGTTCAAGATCGAGAGATAGGTGAGTACTGTCAGGATGCTCAGGACAGTTGGTTATGAGAGAAGGGTGATTGGATGCCCATTTACGAAGATGAAATCCAGTCTTTTCTAACAGATGAATTAGCTCATCACGCAACCTCTCTGCTTCCATGAGAGTACTCGCACCAGTGAGAAGATCGTCGACATAAAAATCCCTTTTTACTGCTATGGATGCGAGTGGATAAGGACCGCCTTCGTCCTCAACTAATTGTTGTAAGGATCGAATTGCCAAGTAAGAAGCACTGGCGGTTCCGTAAGTTACGGTATCGAGGATGTATATGAGAATAGGCGCCTGAGGGCTTTCTCGGAAAAGAATCTTTTGATAGATAGCGTCATCAGGATGCACACGAACCTGACGATACATTTTCTCTACGTCCGCTGTGAAAGCGTAGACATGAGAGCGGTAACGAGTTAAGGTGACAAACAAGTCATCTTGGAGCTTCGGACCAACCATCAGCGCGTCATTTAATGATATACCAGTCGAGGTCTTTGCAGAGCCATCAAAAACTACACGAAGTTTTGTCGTTATACTGTCGTGCTTAAGTACGGCGTGGTGTGGAAGATAAAAGCCAGAGGCGGTACCCTCTTGGTCTTTTGAGAGCGACATATGCTTCAGCTCTCGATATTCAGCTAAAAAGCCTGAATAATCACGCTTGAGCTCGTGATTTTTCTGGAATCGAGCTTCCAGTGAGTACAATCGCCTTAGTGCTGGCGCATAAGATTCTCCGAGTTTATGTATTTTATGATTAAACGGTAGTCTGACGACGTATCGACCTGAGTCATCCCTTGTCGTGTGGAGTTTGTAATGCTCCTCACAGGCGCTCTCTTCAGGAGAAAAGACCCTGTTGGCTGGAATTTCTTCCAATTCCCAAAAACGAGTAAGATCGAGATCCGATGATGAATTACGAGTGCTTAGATGGCAGACTATATTTTGCGCCGTGGAGTGATTGTCTATCTCACCCGCGACGATCCATCCCAGCTGAGTTTTTTGGAGAACTGCATTGGGATGATTTTTTAGAGCAATTTGACCCACGCTAAGAAGCTTATAAAATAATTTGACCCCAATGAGAGCATCAACCGTGGATGGTCTGAAGAATTCTGGATCAGCCAGAGGAATATTCTTAGGAATTTCCAGGAGTGAAGGATTGATAGGAATGGAAGGCATTGTTGTATTGATTCGAGGGATGACCAGAAACTCTACAGTCTTTTGATATTTATTGTGACGAGATTTAATTACCGCAGTGGTCGAATGTTTGATGGTGGTAGATAAGTCATCCAGTCCAGAGACTGCGATGTTGACAGACTTGAGCTCCAAATTTAAAAATTTGGCCGCGCTTTCTGTGATGAAGTGGGCTTGAGACCCAGCGTCTAAAAATACTCGACAAGTTTTCGTTTTTCCCTGATTATTTATGAGATCTACTAAGGCGGTAGCCAGCACTGCCTCGGAAGATACGTGAGCGTGCAGATTGATGCTAGCGCTACTGGCCGATGAAGATACAGCGGTATCTGCGACGTTAGAGTTGCCGACGTTCGGCTTATCGAAGTGTAAGAGAGTGTGATGTCTCTGGTTACAATTGCGACAATTTCCGGAAGTGCATTGAGCCGCGCGATGGCCCTTGCGTAGGCAGTTGGTGCACCATCCTCCCTTCTTTGAAATTTCGTATCGTTGAGAGGGATTCATTGCCAGAAATTTAGTACACATACTGAGATAATGATTACCTTCACAATGGAGACACTGATTACGAGAAGTAGTAGCCATATATGCATGCTGAGAGCGCGAATTAGACTGAGAGTTAAAGGATTTGGACTTGTCTTGAGAGTTTTGTGCTTTAGAAGCAGCACCTTGGGGTTTTGTGCTCTCGAGTTGAGCTCTTCGGTTTAAGAATGAAATCATTTGATTGAGTGTAGGGTTGCGCACATCATTACTATAGTCTTCCCATCTCTCGCGAAGAAAATTATTGAATTTATCGCGGAGCGATACGATTAATAGAGCATTCCAATGCTCGACGGGCTCTCCTAAGGCCTGGAGAGATCTAATGTTTTTCTGAATTTGATCAAGAAACGAACGCGTCGGGAATTCCTTTGAAATAGGCGGGATATCTATTAATGATTTGACGTAACTGTCCCGAATGAATTTTCTATCATCGTAACGTTCTTTTAGTAAATTCCACGCAGTTAGATAATTTTGAGCAGATAACTCGATAGACGATATAACACCGGCGGCTTCACCAGCTAGACAACCCTTCAAGTAAAATAACTTGCGAATAGGCGGTATACTATTATCCTCATGCACCAGTGAATTAAATCAATCATAGAACTCTAACCACTTATCAACAGATCCTCGAAAAGTAGGCAACGAAATGGCCGGAAGGCTCGGATTCCAATGTGAGGCCGATTGATTGGTTTGATGAGACGCGGATTGTAAAGTAGGCAGATTAATAAGAGGAGCCGTTGATGCTGTTTGAGGAGGTACAGATTGTGAGGTTGATAAATTAATCAGAGGTGCTGGTGGCGTTATTTGAGGAGATACGGATGGTGGGGTGGATAAATTAATAAGAGGCGCTGGTGGTGTTATTTGAGGACTATCCTCACCTTCTATAGCTGCGGGATTTGGAATTGGGAACTGTGATGGAGATGAGATGGTAGACCCGTGCTCGGACGAGGTCGACAATTGCGCTTCATTTGTTATTTGTTTAGACAAAAGATTCGTGGCGATTGTGTATGTTTCGAAATATAGCTCTTCAAATTCAGTGCGATAATTTGAAAGTTCTTCACTTTCATCCATGAGTGATTCTAACTGCGATTGATACGATTCGAAGGCTTCCCGAGTTGCCTCTATTTCCTTGTAACGTTTTTCCAGAGCAGGAAAGTCTTTTGATGGATCAAATCGACGAAGAAAATTATCGTAACTAGTCAACGACCTCTTGGCGATTCCGCGCTTGGACTTCAAAACTTTAATAGCTTCTTCAGTCATAATTAATTTTTTTTTTTTTTTAAATTAGCAGAAAAATGTTATATTCGAGACTTGAGATCGACGCGACAAAAAAAATAGGAATTTAAATTGAAATAAGGAAGTATTGGATGGTCCAATTGACTTACTTTGATCGTTGCAGATTACTGATGCTCTGTTGATATGACAGGATCACTGACGCTGTGCTGATGAGCGACTGACGTTGACGCCTTTCCAATGGACTCGAAAAGTTGATGATATGCAGTAGATATACTGCCTACGACGATGGTCGAATCTCGATGATAATAATGTAACGGTGACGGAGATGCAATATTAACTCTTATACAAGTTTTCGAAATTAATTAAGATAATACCGAATTAACTAGATAATTTTTTAAGAAAATCCGGCTCGAAGGACCATGAACAGCTTCACAACTATTTTGTTGTGAAATATTTGCTCTTAATATTTTAATTAATATAAGGGCAGTTGAATAAATTGAGACTCGGCTCAGTTAAGTTTATGTTTGGTTTTATTTGTAGTAGTCGTAGACGTATTGACGATATGGTGCATTGATGGTAACTAACTGATAGACTTACAAAAATTTTGTTGTACAATGTTTAGTGGATGCGAAATAGTGGAGAGGGTTTACAATTTTGGTAGAAGGAAAATTAAAGAAAATGATTGGTAAGTAAGTAAAGGAAAGGGAAAAAGGGGCTGAGGAAAGTGGTGCGTAGGTGGGTCAATTGGGACGGGCCCAAGAGGCGCAAGGAGCAATGAGAGGGTGAAGGTCATAAATTATAAAAATGTCATTTTGCTTAAAACTTACTTAAATAAAAATTTACAAAATTCTCAAAAGTAAATAAGTAAAATATTTGGAAATACCTGGTTATTTTCCCAGGGTGCAATAAACAGGATGCGAGACCCAAACGCTCGGATTATAGAGCCAAAAAAAAAAATATGAAGAAAATTTAACTCTTATGGAACAGAGAAAGTACAATTTTTTAAAACTAAACAGATGTCGAGTTGGCCGTCGTGAGAATTTTACAATTTTAACGTTGACAATAGGCAATAAATTTTACGATCTACAAAAATACGTTTAACGAAAAAATATAGAAAAATACAATAAATTATTTTTTCGTGAGAAAGTTTTAAAATCTTAAATTACGAACTGAACACCCTCACTCTTAGAAAACGAGTCTAATTTCATATCACGACTATACACTAACAAGATATGTATGTATAAAACTAACTTTTTATATCGATTAATTGAAAAATCTACCTTCCATTTCGGCTGCCGAATGGCCTTTTTTTTTATTGTTGATTATTTATGATTTTCAAATTTGAAAAGTTTTTAAAAATAGTATGTAGTATTTAAACACATTAGTGGAATTATCAGACACTTAAGTTTCTAGCAACAAATTATTTTGCACACGGCAATGGAATTTACCGAAAATTTTAATAAATATAAAAAAACTCCAAATAACACTTCACAGCTGCACAAATTTTCTACAGAAAGTTTTGATACGCTGAGAAAAAATTTCTCTTCGGACAATTAAATTGGTTTTATCAAATCCTATGAAACTAAAATTTATTTTAAAAAAATAAATTTCTTTAGAATTTAAAAAAAAAAAATTTATTTTTCTAATAACTCCGAACGAAGTGTACTCATCAAGCTTAATTCAAACCTTTACATTAAACGTAACTTATTTAAGCTTGAAAATCTCAAAAAAACAATCATCTGCAAAGGCATTTTTGAGCTCGAAGGACCGTTGCTCAGATTTTTTCCGGATGTTTCATACATAAGTGATTTGGATTGGTTCAAAGCTCATGTAACTCTTCATCTTGATCATTTGTATTTACTTATGTCCAAAAACATCGATTTTAGTAAGCATAATTATCTACCTAGCGTTAAAAAATGATCCTCATCAATTATTTTCAATTTTTCGAATTCTCGGAGATTATTATAATACCTACCTTTTTCCGAGCTCAATGAGTTCGAAAATACAAAAGTACTCAAAAGTATTATTTAGCTTAAAAATCTTAACGTGTATTTATGATAATATTCTGGAGCTCAAGGCGCTCCAAAACAGCGGAAAGTTTCAAGGCTGACCTGCAGGATCAATCAGTTTCCAGTTTTTTTTTTTTTTTTTTGATGATTCGTCATACTGCTCGCATGGTTGAATTTTACGTTTAACAATATTTGATAGGCTAACGTGACGAATGGATAAAGAAAAAAAAGTCTTAATTAAATCACATAATTTATTTATTTGACAATAGTGAAACTGCTTACTATTGCTATGGAATAATATCGTATCTAAAATATACAATATAGTAAAATATACTAATCACACACTAATTTTCACAAATCTACCTTTACTTCAACTTAAACTACTTTTTTGCGAAAGATTTTGCAATAGTTTTTAGTTCATTTCTACTGATTTTACCAGATGCCGTATGTGGTATTGTGTCCATAAACTTGATACCTGCTCTGAGTTTCATTTGATCAGGTAAATTTTTTTCAACTATTTGATGGATTTCTTCTTCAGTAATCTAAAATTATTTTAATGAGATTTTATTTTTTCCTTAATTATTAATTTTTTCAAAATTAATTGTTTGCTTCTTACATGACAACCTGGTGCTTTCACAACGAACGCAAAAGGTTGTTCGTCATCTTCTAAACTGGGTACTGCCACAACCGCAACTTCAGCTACTCCCGGAAGGGTTTGAATTAATTTTTCGATCATTGCAGGTGGTACGTGATGACCTCTCCATTTAATAAGTTCATTTAATCGTTCGATTATAAAAAGTGCACCGTCTTCATCGTAATAAGTCAGATCACCTGTATGGAGCCATCCTGTAACCGAACAATGTATATATATTGAGACAAATCGCTTTTTATAGTTGCGATTTTGACCAGCAGCCGCCAGGATTCACGGGTTGAACCCTGCCTTAGGCTGGTCTCTACAAATTTTATTTTACCGGGACAGAGCGATGGGTTAGGGTTCTGGCAAAGCAAAGACCCCCACTTATTCAAACACGGCAACGTATACGAAAACTTATCGACTAACCTCACGGCTTATGACTTATAAATTATTTTTTTATTAGTCAAATTGTTCTTTTCAATTTAATTAATAATACTTTTACTTAATTATTCAAGAATCTTACCAGGAGAATAGGATATAAATAGGATAAACGGTGACAGATGTAACAAAGGGATTAACGGTGACAATTATATATATTTTTAGCTGTTGTTTACTAGTTTTTGGAAATTTTGAATTAATTTCTATCACTAAAAGGAGTTTTAAAAAAATTCCCAGTTTTGGCTTAGAAAAAAAAAATTACAAAAAACGTTATTTGTGTATTTTATCTTATTACCCTAGTGGTTTTGACGACACCCTAGAAACGTAGTGGAAACACGAAGTTTCTACGGTGTAAACACCTCACAGTGTTTCTACAGTGTATCGACGGAGTTACGACGGTATTTTGATGGTAGATAGAAGGCCGCATTTCTAGTGCAGTTATGAGATGAGGTTTTTCGCGTGTTTTCTTCGAGTTTGGTCGGTGTTCACGCAGAGTTTTCACCGTGTTTTTTCGGACTTTCATCGGTGTTTTCTTGGAAATTTTTCGCTCTTTCTTCAGAGTTTTGTTAGGATTTTCACAGAGTTTCGTCGGTGTATCGTCGGAGTTTTAGTGGCTTTTGTGGATGCACTATTGATATATGCTTGGAGTTTTTCTGACAGATTCACGGCTTTCCAACAGAATTAAGTATGTAATGAATCGTATACTAGAATTTGATTATGAAAAACGTCGTTTCAAAGTAAATGATATTTTGTTTTTTAATTGAAAAATTTATTCCAAATAACAATAAAGTACTAATTATAAAATGCATATCTCTGTAATTATTAGTAAATCTACTTTTTAATTAAGATATTGATAATATTGGTTTATCTTAAATAATTAATTCGATTAAAGAATAATCGATAACTTAGAAATGATACCCTGATTAAACATTGCATACACCATATTGTACTGTTTTCGTCAAGATATATTTATATTTACATAATATACTCAATAACCTCAAATTCATGATAAAAATTCGCTAAATAACGTTTTGCGTTATTAAACATAATAATAACTATATAATACACTTAATTTTATATGAATTCGTATACAAATAATTTATAACTATGCTAAATTAGAGGTGTAATAAATAGTTTATTATTGTGATTAAAAAAGGTGTACGGTAAATAACAATTCTGTGAAAATTAATATTTAAAAATAGATGAAAGACGATACTATCTTGGAAATACGATTGTGGGCGATCAAAACAAATATTGCATTTATTACGAATTATTTATTTTATAATGTAAATTAATTAAAGATGGTAATTAATAAGTGATGATATTAAATGGTACCTATAAGTGAATAGTAGCTGTAATGAAAATTTTAAACTATTCCAATGGTTTAAAGTATTTCATTACTTTTATTAAAAATTGTTAAAATTATAATAAAAGTAATTAATTGAATTCAAACTTGCAATTTGATTTTACTAATTTATTTAATATTATTTCTCAAATAAATTTATAAAAATTTTTTGAATTAAGTGACATTGATTTATTTAATGCATTTATATTAATCTCTAGCACATATATGTATATATATATATATATATATATATATATATATATATATATATATATATATATATATTAGAGTGTTTCAAAATATACATTTTTTTTTTCTTACGGTCTTAAAATTTAGTCTTAGGTATTTAAAAAATCCTCCCAAAAGAGCAGCTCGAAAGCTCAATTCGGCTAAGAGCTAAACGAATATTAATTTTCTCATTTGAATTACATGTAAAAAAATTTTTTTTTTTGGTTTTTAATGTATAAAAGTATTTAAAAAATTTTTTTTTAAAAATCAAAGAACATGATTTTATAGGAAATTAAATTCTCTACAAAAAAGCTCCCGAGCGTTTTCTTCGTTTAACTAACAGAAAAAAAGTTATAAGGCTTGATACAATAGTGAATTAGAAACTTAACGTAAAGATAATTTCCGGATTTTATTACGTGTACATGTTTATACGGTGAATCTATATACTATGTATAATCAGTAAGGTGTTTTAAAAAGATTTTTTGTCTGAGATCTTACTTATTTTCCGTATAAATTTCGAAAATTTTTTTTCTCTAAATTTTTAAATTGAAAAGAAAGTTCTGTTTTTTAAAGTAAGGAAAACTTTTCCATGTGTTCAAAAAAAAATTAACCGATACCATTAGCTCAGATGAAAAAACCTAAATTTCTATTAGGAAACTGTTTAATATAATGGAAGCATGAAGTTATACTATTTAATATAGTTTAAAGCCTCATAACTTTTTTTAACTTCCCACTAAGAAAATCGAAGATTTTCAAAAAATTCGGGGTTATTGTTTTCACCCCGATTTGCAAAAATCGGAATTCCAACAGATGTCGACGCTTTGAGGTTCTAGGAAGCTATTTTGACTAAATTCCAGATGATGTCCGAGTGTATGTATATATGTATGTATGTATGTATGTACGTACGTATGTGAATATTCTGTAACCTTTGAACGCCCAGGTGCCATTGACGCGGCTTGTTAATTACTATAAGCACTGAAAATTTGAGCTCAATCGGTAGGGTACGTTTGGAGATATTTCAAAAATAAAATTTTTTTAAAAATGTTTATTTGAATAACTTTTAATTCGCTCGATGGATTCATTCCAAAATCTAATAAGCTCTAAAACTTTATAAACCGCGTCGATAGCCATCTCAACCATCGAAATCGGTTTATTCGTTCAAGAGAAACCGTGAACGAAAGAATTAAAAAAAAATTGTTTTTTAGTTTTTTTGAAATTTCTCAAAAACGACTTGATAAATCAATTTTAAAATTTGATCAGCTCTAAAACTCAATAAAACGCGTCGATTGCCACCTCAACCGTTGCAATCGATGAATTCGTTTAAGAGATATCGTTGAAGAAAAAATGGTAAAAAACGTTATTTTTCAAAAACAAAGGCATACAAAAATATTTTCGAGCTCGAAAATGTATTCTCAATAATGTTTTCGAGCCCAAGGAGCTCGAAAACTGCGGGAAGTTTTGGGGCTGGCCCGCAGGGTCAACTGACAGACCGATTTTTTCTTTTAGTTCTCCGGAGAAAACACTAGGGAACTTTTTTGTAGAGACTTTAATTTCCTATGAGACTACGCTGGTTAAAAATACTGATTGAAAAGAATTGAGAAGCGGTCACTTCATGCAAACTGTATATCTATATATACAAACAAAAGAATTGAAATTATTAAGAAGAATTTGAATTTTATCATTTTTAATTCTTCTCAATCAATATTTTTGAACAGGGTAGGTACTTCGATTTTCAAAAAAAAATTTTTTTAATAATTTTATTTTTAAAAAACAAAAAAAAAATTGTTTTACATGCAATTTGAATGGAAAAATGAATATTCGTTGAGCTCTTAGTAGAATTGGGATTTCGAGCTGCTCTTTCGGGAGAATTTTCCTCATACCTATGACTAACGTTTAAACACCCTAATATATATATATGGACAGATCCATTACTTTTCGACGAAAGTGTGCGCAAGTGGGTCACCAATTTCAACGCCGATTTTGTTTTCAAAAGTAGGTTAGAAAAAGAAAAGATTCTGAAAATTTCAGCTCGGTGCGATCAAATCCAGCCGCTGGAGAATTTTTTGAAATTTGAAAAAAGTTTATTTTTCAGTTATTTTCAAATATTCATTCCTCAGCTTCTATATAACTTAAAACTTCGATCAAGACGGCATTTTTCTCTGTTAACATGATCGTTTCAATAAAATAATAACTCATTGATTTGAACTTAATTCCGGCTTTGCTATAGGTTTCTAACTGGGCCACTGTTTAAATAATTTTTTTCCAATTTTCAAAGTGCTCTCAAATCTACAATTTTTTGAGTTAAGAGATGATCAAGAGCTCAAAATTTTCGTTAAAGTATGCTCTATTGATTTCTACCCTATTTTTTGCTAATTGCTGATATGTCTTCGAAATACACACATAAAGCCGATTGATTTCTTCAAAATCGCTGTTTTCAGATACCCACAACTTTTTTCTATCAATTCGAAATCTTTCAAAAATTTCAGAGATTACACATCATTCTTTTCCCAAACAGCCCTGAAAATTTCAACTTTGGTTTTGATCTGATTTCGGAGCTATGAATTTTTAAAACTGTCGAATTTTCAACTTTAAATGATGTTTTTCGGACTTTTACCATCAGTTTTGTAATTTTGCGAAATCCCAAAATGGAGAAAAAGGCTAAATGGTTTCGTCATAAGTAAAAATAAACAATCAAGACGTCCGATTTTTTTCTGTGCCGAATTCTTAACAAATCCATGTTTGTTTTATGTGCTTCAAAAATATATTCCAAATGAATTTTTTACACTTTCAACAATAATTATATTATGTTCATTTTAGTTATAATATATATATATATATATATATATATATATATGTAAAATCGTGGAAAAATCGTGGAAATTTGAAACAGCCATAACTTATAAACTAATCGACCGATTTAGTAGCCCATCTTCGAACTTAACCGTGATAATCGCCCATAAAATAAGTGTATAAAAATTCATCAAGATCTGATAAAAATTGTAGGCGCAATCGTGTCTTCAAAACTTGGTTCTATTACATTTATTATATATATATATATATATATATATATATATATATATATATATATATATATATTTATTTAGAAATAATTTGATTAGAAGAATTGATTTAATATTAATTATATATTGTAGTGATCTTAACTAAATTTTTTTTCAAATTTAAATATTTTCTATAATTCACCTTCAACGTCAATAGTTTTTCTCGTTCCCTCTGGATTATTATAATATTTAGTCATCATCATAGGTGATTTGATACAAGCTTCACCTTGTTCATTTGGGCCTAAAATTTTCCCAGTTTCGGGATTTATGATTTTTATTTGTAGATTTCCAACCACATTTCCAACAGAATTTATTTTGTAATTTTTTCCCTGCCTAGTTGCTATTCCACATAACTCTGTTGTACCTAAAATCAAATTTATTTAACGGTTTTAGTAAACAATACTTGGCGGATAGTATATTGCGTGGTAAGGGATGAAACAAGACGATTCCAGACAAGGGTGAAATTAACTGATCAAGCTGAAGGTGAGGGCTAACATCATACGGTTCTGTAACAATTAAACTGGACAGTTCAACCGCGGCAGTTTAACCGACGACACTTCAACCGAACGACACTTCAACCGTACGACAGTTCAACCTAATGACATTTCAACTGAAGATAATTAAACCAAACGATATTTTAACTATTGAACGGAAACTTATAAATTACGACATGTAGAGAATCATATTATAATATAAAATCAATCGGTAAAAATGAAAATTGATTTCATGAAACAAAATTATGTTTGTTTCCAGTGCTATAGATTGGAAAAAAAATTTTTTTTTCACTTATCGAACTAATTTATGTGAGGATATTTTGTCTTGAGAAGATCGAGGACTTTGTCTTGAGGAATATGAGTCGACAATTAATTTGTACAGCGGTTCAATTATCTTCAGTTGAAATGTAATTAGGTTGAACTGTCGTACGGTTGAAGTGTCGCCGGTTGAACTTTCGCGGTTCAATAATCGTGGCCCCCATCATAGGACGTCTGAAATCATGTTTTATCCCGTGCTACGTACTATATTTTTCATATTATTTGACTTAATACTGGGAGTTTCAATGTCTGGAGCCAGTCTAAATAGGCTCATTTTTAACCGATAGCGAGGTAAATAACTAATGCTGTATTATATAGATGCAAATTTTAGTAATTTGATAAGGAAAACAATGGTTTTTCAATTTTAATAAATTAATATTGTTTTAATTGAAATTGTGGTTATGTTTATAATTTCCCAAAACTAAAACTGATAGTTTAGTTAGTTTCTGAAATGGCATTAATTTATATTTAGAGGTTAATAAAACATAATCCCGATTCCGAACGGGATGAAATGAAATCAGTAACTATCTTACCGGGTAGAAACTATTAAGTCTACTTTAAAAGAGAAGCGGATCAGTTTCTACCCACAAGATATTAGAGGTCTAAAATTGGTTCGTTTCGACAGGCAAAACATGCTTGTCCAGTAAAATAGACCTTTAAAAGCGAATTTTGAGATAAGATACTCTTAAGTGTCTACAATAAAGTAATGAAGAAATTTTTTCAATCACCCCCTAGGTTGGTTTTCCAAATTTTGAATAAAACGGTAAGAGCTAGAAAAAAAAGTCCTGAATCAAAGTTGTAGAACTTTAAATTTTACATGAAAATGTTCCTTTAACTTTTTTTAGCTCTTATTAAAATTAATAGTTAGGGTGGCTAGAAGACAGGGGATGATCGTTACTCCTTTAAAAAATCATAACTCGCTGAAAAATAATGATTTTCTCAAATATTTTTTTTGTTTTATTAATAGTAAAAAAAAAAAAAAATCAAAATAATGTTCAGTTATGTTTAGAGAATTGATTCTGAAATATTTAAAAAACATACTAAATAACAAAAATTTTGATGTCTAACATCTTAGCTCTCAGTTTAGGCAGTAATCTTGTGTAAATGAAAAGAAAAGGCGTTGAGGAAGTAAGAAAATTGCGGGCTATTTGATTTACTACAATTTGATTTGTTGGTTCAGCTTACAGTTGGCGAATGTGCTCCAGTGTAATAATAAGAGAGAAAGAGCGAAAAAAGCGATAAAAAGAAAAAAGATATACCTATCTACACTGTTTTTGTAAATCAACTTAAATCATTATTTACAATATGACTTGGATAATTATCTTATGAGTCTTGAATTAAAATAAATGTTGTATTGCTAAATGAATTCATTTTTGAAAATTAGTTGGATGAAATCAATTAAGGGCATTCTCAAACGGCGCTCACTTTTTAAAAATATTCAATTAACTTTGTTACGGCGGAACATGCAAAAATACGGAAATGACGTACAATTAAATAAATAAAGAAAAATTTTCATTAACTAAAAACTAAATATATCAAAGGTCAAATGACTGGTCAGAACTTATTGATGTAGACAGAGAATATCATAAATTTCCCTTTTGATTATCCGTGAAAAATGAATCATACATGGCCATGTATGGCCGTATATGGTTCATATGTAAAGCATTTATGGCCGCACATGAGGATACAAACTTTTTATCTACAGTCATGCCTGGCCATATATGAATCATACAAGGCCATGTATGGCCATACATGGTTTTGTATGACTATATATGTCCATCTATATCCATGATTAATTAAACATATATGGCCGTATATAGTCCACGTATGGCTATACATGGTCATACACCTGAATGAAACTTTTGAACCTGTTTCCGAGAAGAAAAAAAAATTTGTAATTTTTTAGTCATCCTAATGCGCATACATGACGATGTATGACCATGTATGCCCATACATGTACCATATACGGCCATATATGTTTAATTAATCACGGCCATACATGGCCATATGTAGTCATACATGACTATGTATGGCCATACATGGACTATATACGGTCATATATGTTTAATTAATCATGGACATACATGGGCATATATAGTCATACAAAACCATGTATCGCTATACATGACCATGTATGATTCATTTTTTAGGAGAATGTCGCGCGATGTTCTTTCGTTTTTCGATTGTGTAGTCAAGTGTCACCCCCCCCCCCCACCCCGATAACCTCTGCATCTATGCATCGTCGACTTTACATTAAATTATCATATCACTCGGTCTCTCCGCATTCCTTTCTTGTATCTACTAGCCCAAATAACATCGAAATTCATTCAAAATTTTAAACAAACTATAAAACAAACTGGTAATTTTCAACAAAAACAAGGCAATAAAATCTATAATTGACATTATTGATGCAAAAAAAAATCATGAATAACGCTTATACGCAACAGTAACTATTGCACCATACACCTCAAGGACTTATTAGTAAAATAAATATTAACAACTTGAGGCGCAATATTCTTATGCATTGATAACGAAATAAAATAAGATAATAATTAACTAACTGCACAACATCATACAACCATAACATGTTATGACAGAGCATAAAACAATTATAATAATTTCTTAACATCCCACGACGAATAATTAAATTCATAGTCAACTAACTATAATAACAGGAGTAATTATAATCGATCAGTAGATAATTAAAACTAGAACTCAAAGCTGGATAAAAACTTATATATTAACTTACTAACCATCCGAGGTCAATCAAGTAATCTAACTATTTCGCTCCCTCATCATACGTACGCGAATAACTTCTACCTCTAGTAACTCAACAAATAAATAAAATCATGATTAACCAATGTTACCATAAAAATTTACTGGTGTCCCTTTACCCATGAGATTATTAATAATCGCAAATTATTGAATATTTAAAATAAAAAACAAGCATAACTTTTAACCCACTAACGATAGGGGTTATTAACCATACCCCATCGATAGATAATGAAAAATGGATTACTAATTGCTAAACACTCAAATCTTAATCTTAACGGATAACCTGTAATTAACCATTTAAATAATGCCCATCTAATAGCATGGGATTGCATCTCTGTCTTCCACTAATAGAATTTACTAATCGCTGTCTTACTGCGTTTCTTCTTGTGACGTACCGCGTGACGTATTCCGTCATTTCTCTCTCTAACACATACGACTATATTGATAAATTCTACTCTGAATAACTCGATAAATAATTAAAATAACGAAAAACTAAGAATATCAGAATAATCCGATAGTATGCTTTATCTAATCAAATCGATAATAATTCCATATTATTCAATAATTATCCAATAATAATCAAAATAGGCATAGCATTTAAACCAATAACGGTGGAAGGAAATAACTATAATCAATTGGAAGGATCAATAATCAATAAACACCTATACCTTAAGCCCAATTAATAACAAGTAATTAACAGCCTAAAATAAGGCTCATATAATAACATTGAGTCAGATCTAGAAGTTTCTTTCCAAGGCGTTCCCCATGACTCATCATAGTTATCTTCTCTCTCTAACACATATGTAAGCGAGTAACTTCTTATTCTTAATAACTCAATAAATAAATAAAATATCGATTAACTAAAATTATCACAATAATTCTCTAATACACTTTTATCTATGAACCTAATAATAATTGCAATTTATTGAATATTTATAATCAAAAACAGGCATACCCCTTAAACTACCAATAACAGGGATAAATGACTATAATCAATCGAAAGATAATAACAAGAGGATCAATAATTAATAAACACCTATACCATAAATCTAATTAATAACCCGTAATTAACAGACTAAAATAAACCCTATCTATTAACATGGGGTCAGATCTCATTCTTCCACCAATAAGAACTATCATCGTATTTTTTTCGAGTCTTTGTCATTATTCTAGAAGTTTCTACCCGAGATCAGCACGTACTCCTTTCCTTACACCATACCCCGCAAGTAACTCCGCTATCCAACTCTGCTTAGTAACACTATCTTCTTTCTCGTTCTAATTACTAGAGCTTCAGTCTACTATCCTATTTTTTGGTAGCAAGCAAAATCAAATCTAGGTCACGCAAGCTGTCATTCGCCTATAGTGGTGCCTATAAAAACCGCCGCAAATTGGTCTTCTATGCCCATTGCTTATCAAGCTTTTGATTACGTATAATCTTATTATTGTAAATATTAAAATTCTAAATTCTTTCTTGGAGTCATTCAAAATTAAATTCAGAATTTATACAATTTGAATAGAATTATTTCAAATAAAAATAATTTCGATTTTTTATTCTTTTATTCAATATTACAAATAATTTAAATAATTAAATTATTTCCATTAAATATTATTGCTGTTTTAAATTTTATTATTTACATTTAAATAATTTTCGTCATATTAAGAAGTATATTCAGACAGAATGTCAATTACCCAGTATAAGTAAACCCCTTTTCTCATTTACGTCAACAATTCTCAACATTCAAGAATCGTTACCAACTATCAAAGCCATCTGACAACAATTTACTTCGAATCAAATTCCAACTAACAACAATCTGGTCTCCAGCTCAGCCAAATCCTGACGAATTATTATATTGAATAAAATAACTCTAAGTTCAATAATTGTTCATTTATTAAGTGATAAGACCCATCATCCATTTACCTCGTACATAATATTTCCGTATATTAACATACTCGATACTAAAATTAAGGGACTGAATAACTTGTGTTCGTCATTCTGGACATAACACCTTGAACTGTCATAAGAGTATTAATTGTATTAAGAGTAAAATTTTATTAATTGATTTCAAAAAAATTGAAGCATTAATTTGAAAAAGGACAACGCAGTTACAACTCACCGAGATATAGATTTCCAAAAAACTTACTCACAATTGTTATAAATTAGGAACTAAACGAAATTTGGTAAATTAATTTTAGCCTGAAAAATTTTATATTTCGAATCATAATATTGACATGAAGATATTACGGAAATTTATTTTCTAAATTTCGTTTAACTTCCAATTGAAATCAAATGTAAATATTTTTTTTCAAATCTATGTCCCGGCGAAATTGAAACTGCATTGTCCTTTTTTCAATTGATGCTTCTTTTTTTGTTTAATAATTATCAAAATTTTTAGACAGTCATTACAATCGAAAGTCATATTGAATATTTTATAAAAATGTTAATAATAGTTTTAATAATTATCAAAAGTTTTAATAATAGCCAAAAAAGTTAAAGGACCATTTTTATGTAAAATTTAAAGCTCTACAACTTTGATTCAGCACTTTTTTTTCTAGCTCTTACCTTTTATTCAAAATTTTGAAAAAACACTTCTTTTGAATTTTTTTCAACCCTACCCAGGGAGTGGTTGAAAAAATTTCTTCACTACTTTATTATAAACACTTAAGAGTAACTTATATCAAAAGTTCAGATACTTATCTCAAATTTGCATTAAAAGATCAATTTTACTGGATTAATACATTGAAACTCTAAGTTTTAACGCAGCCGATATAAAAAGTATATTTACCATAAGCCTGTAATACCAAGGCATTAGGAAAAGCTTTACGAAGTTCTGCTTGTATTTCTTCTTTCAATGGTGCTCCACCAATTAGAAGTGATAGAACAGAAGTAACGTTATGCTTAGTAATGGATCCAGATTTAAGTAGTCTATTAGCCATGCTAGTTCCCATCAATAACCAATTTACCTAGATTTGAGAAAAGAACCAGACTCAATGGTAGATTATGAATTAAATAATGATCTTTTTCTGTTGTTTAAACGGTTAGTTTACTTTATTTTTAAAAACTGAATTACAACGGAAAAAAATTAATTTTCTCGCTTACGGGCGAAAAGCGTCAACTTTCGTCCCGCTGTGCAAAACGAAGTTGCCGCTTTCCGTCTCCATCGAGGAAAAAATAGTATGCACGCCTCGGGAAGTAAATAAGAAAGCCTCAGATCACATGTTTGCTGACCTCAGCTTCGCCTTGGCCAATAATTACATGTGGTCTGAGACATTTTTTACTTTACTACCCTGGGTGATTAATATACTATACATAAAAAGGATAGATTCTCCATAGCAAAATTACTCTAAGTTCATGTTTTTTTTGTAGTTCCTTCTTTTATATATTAGTCATAAATTTCTAACTTTACTTCTAGTAAAATAATTCTTGGATATTTTTTTTTAAACTAATTATTTCAATAAAATCATATGGGCTAAATTGAACCAGTACTCTCAGAGACAGTTAAACCACACTGAGAGCATTTGACATGCGCGCGCATTTTGAATGAATGTGAAAAAAAGCTGAATTAACCGAAACAAAAAAATAATTGTATTGACAGAAGTTTTAAAAGTGATTGCTATAACATATAATGTTATACAAAATAATCAATATTATTAGAAGTGTTGTAGTTTCAGTTTCAAGCTGTAATGAATAGTAACTTATTAATTAAAGTCATTCGTTTGTGATTCTGAAACTCTTGGTTCAATTGCCCCTGCAAAGGGGACGATTGAACCATTTGATGCAGTTGTAAAATTGCGTATTTATTCAAAATTTTCATCATTTATTCAGGTATGTACTTATGAGAAATGATAGTTTATATAACAAAGTATAATTTCTTTAAAAAGAATCGGTCTGTCAGTTGACGCTGCGGGCCAGCCCCAAAACTTCCCGCAGTTTTTGAGCTCCTTGATTAGATTTTGAAATCAATTCATCGAGCGAATTATAAGTTATTCAAAAAAAACATTTTTAAAAAAATTTTATTTTTGAAATATCTCCGACCGTACCCTCTTGATTAAGCTCAAATTTTTAGTTCTTATAGTTATTAACAAGCCGCGTCGAATGACGCCTGGACAATCAAAATCGGTTTATCCGTTCAAAAGTTACAAAATATTTAAATACGTACGTAAGTACATACGTACATACATACATACATACACTCGGACATCATCTGGAATTTAGTCAAAATAGCTTTCTAGAATCTCAAAACGTCGACATCTGTTGGAATTTCGATTTTTGCAAATCGGGGTGAAAACAACAATAAATTCCCGAAATTTTTGAAAATCTTTGATTTTCTTAGCGGGAAGTAAAAAAAGTCATTATCTGGCTTTTACTAACCTAAAAACAAAAATGTTAAACTATTTTTGGTTCAATTGACCCCACTTTCCTCTAGGTTTTTTTGGATTTTACTATTTAATAAACATTTTCTAGTAGAATTTTATATTCATGCTCTCGGAATCTGAAACAGTGAAAACCACTGAAAAATAGTATACATATTCTAGGGTGGTTCGTTTGCAACCATTATTTTTTTAACTTCCCGCTAAAAAAATCGAAGATTTTCAAAAATTTCGAGAAGTTATTGTTTTCACCCCGATATGCGAAGATCAAAATTCCAACAGATGTCGACGTTTTGACGTTCTGGGAAGCTATTTTGACTAAATTCAAAATGATGTCTGAATGTATGTATGTATGTATGTATGTATGTATGTATTTATGTAAATATTTTGTAACCTATTGAACGGATAAACCGATTTTGATCGTCAAGGTGTCATTCGACGCGGCTTGTTAATTAATATAAGCAATAAAAATTTGAGCTCAATTGGTAGGGTACGTTCGGAGATATTTCAAAAATAAATTTTTTTAAAAATGTTTTTTTTGAATAACTTTTAATTCGCTTAATGGATTGATTCTAAAATCTAATCAGCTCTAAAACTTTATAAGCCGCGTCGAATGCCACCTCAGCCATCAAAATCGGTTCATTCGTTCAAGAGAAACCGTGAACGGAAGAATCAAAAAAAAATTTTTTTTTAGTTTTTTTGAAATTTCTCAAAAACGACTCGATAAATCAATTTTAAAATTTGATCAGCTCTAGAACTCCATAAAACGCGTCAATTTTTAAAAAACGTTATTTTTCAAAAACAAAGGCACTCAAAAGTATTTTTGAGCTCGAAAATTCATTCTCGACAATGTTTTCGAGCTCAAGGAGCTCGAAAACTGCGGGAAGTTTTGAGGCTGGCCCGCAGGGTTAACTGACAGACCGATTTTTCTTTTTACTTCCACTTTAAAATTTTGTAAACGTTGAAAAAAAAAAAATGCTTTGCAAGTTTCAGCTCTTAATTTTAATTTAAAGTACTTTTCATTCATTTTGAAGTTTTCCCATTGAAAATACATAGAAGAGTAAGGAATTTATATTCAATTCTCTATAGTTTAGCCACATTTCAAGTTATCGGGACGCAGCTTGCATCATTTCGTAGGTAATTCAATACTCTTCAAAAGCCTCATTAGTTCTGAAAATCATTTCTTTAATAACAATTTGGGTTATTAGTTGATATTAATTAAATAACGAAATTCACAGTAAAAATGCAGATAAAGTTTTTTTAGGAAATTCAATTTTCTACAAAATTGCTCAGATATAAAATTTTCATCAGTCTAACGGTTTCATGATTATAGGCTCCCAAAGTTTACCATATTTTATGCGCCTCAATAATACAGAAATCACTCATTTTTCTTATTTTTATACTTTTTGTTCATTTTTAGGAAGGATAAAAATTATTTATCATTGTTTTAGTATGTTTTCATATATTCGAGTTGACCATTACCCTAAAAATCTAAAGAAAATATTGGACATTGAGGTTGTTTTCCTCGCAATTATTTAAATAACGCGGAAAAGTATTTGTGTTTCTACATATTATGGTGAAGGAGAATTAGGATAGAAGGGGATTAGGTAGGATAAGGAAGGAACCTTCTCAATGAGAAGCCTATCAATAAATTGAGAAAAATATGGATAGTCTGAACTGGAAATCGAACCGAGACCGTGTTGGTTATACGTCGAGTGCTCTATCTATATCTATGTCTATATTCATTGAAATCTAAAATTAGAAAAAATATCATTTTTTTTGTGATTTTAAAGAAAAAATCGAAAAACAAATCTCAGCGTTCAACATTTTCTTCATATGTTTAGAGTCACGGTCTACTCAAATAACTGAAAACATACTAAAACAGTGATAAATAATTTTGTTTTTTCCAAAAACGATCAAAAAAAGATAAAAATGAGAAAAATAAAGTGATTTCTATATTATTAAGCCATATAATATATGATAAACTTCGGGAGCCTGTAACGTTGAAACCGTTAAACTGACGAAAATTTTATGTCGAAGCAATTTCGTAGAGAATTAAATTTTCTACGAAAATTACTTCTAAAAGAATTTTTATTATCTTTCGTTAGAGAGAAAAAAAATTTTCTCTGTACGTTATTTTAACGGAAAAGGGGACCTCTGTTTGAGGCAGATCTATACTTGAAATAATAAATTTTCCTTAATAAGGGAATTTTTTTATACCCAAAGAAAGCTCTTGACACCCTAAGCAAACAAAAATTATTCAAAAAAAAAAAAAAACACCCTAACGATCATACATGACGAAAAATGAATTATCACGCGTGGTTAATGCAAAGTCATGCATGAGCATGTGTAATTATGCCTGATCATGTATGACCATGCATGAGTCATAGGAAATCATGCACGGTCATACAAAGCCATGCATGATTCATGGGGAATCATATCTGATCACAGCTGAGCATGGAAATTAGGGAATTCATCAGGGATTGAACAAGTGAATAAAAGTTTGTTGGAAACCGAAAAGATAACAAATGGAGAAAGCCCTTTTCATAGGGTATAGGGAGAAGTTGCGTCCCTCCACTTATCTATAAGCAACCTGTTGTTCAGCGCTAGGAGACTGGTACCACGGGGGGCCTTTCCAAGCCCACTCCGATCAGAGTCTCTTTATTTCCTGAGATGGTAGTAGTGTTCCGTCCATAGAGGTAGGACTCGTGGTGGCTGTGGTTAGATATCACGCGCGATGAGAAATTGTGATTATACCTCCGGTTAATGTCCACCTTAGTCGTCACGCGACTATATTTTTCGGCTAAAAGTTTCGTCTGGGTTGGAAGATGAGGATGACCTTGGAGCGCAAAAATCCTACTTAGGAAATCTTAAAAAGGGTAATTATTATTTGTTAAATTCCCGCTAAGAAAATCTACGATTTTCAACAAATTCGAAAAGTTATTGGTTCCGTCCCCATTTTCATGTGTGTGTGTGCGCCCGCGTGTGTGTGTGTGTCTGTGTATTTGTGTGCCTGTGTGTATGTGTGTCTGTGTGTCGGGCAGCCGCACCTGGAGCACTTTCACATGGTATTTGAGAATGTTGATTACACCATCTTGGCAGACGAAAATATACCTTTCAGCCTTGGTCATCAGGCCAGCTGACTTAAAGATGGTAAACGTCAGCTGGGTGGATAAGCCATGGTCACACACGTGTTTAAAAAATAGGCTGTGCATGGATTTGTTGATGTTCGAACTGAGCAGTTTGTGCTGCTCAACATTCCTGATGACACTCTCATATTCCTCCTTAGGAAATTGAGTAAGAGGGTTTACCCTTCCGAGACCAAGAGATATTGCCGCGTAGATTGATGTCTTATATTAAAAACAGTCTTATATGCTTATTTTCTTGGCCAACAATTTGCATAAAGAAGTCAGTTTCATCTGAGCTGAAATTGACTACTTCATATGCTAGACCCAAAAATAAACGGTCATGTAGATACTCCAGGCTCTGTAGAACTCTTCCACCGATGTTTTTAGCGAAGTATAATCTGGTGACTGAAGACTTAGTGCGCATGCTCTGATTCATATTCATGACTTTTCGTGTCTTCATATCGAGGTCTTTGAGCTATTTTCGGGCCCATTTAAGGACACCGAAAGAGTAGATTAGTAGTACGACAGCAAACATTTTGTTGCGGCGACTTTGTTCTTCCAAAAAGCCCTGATGACCAGATTTTTGGTAGTCTCCGCACATACTCGCTGCAGAGAGTCCTTTTGATTTTAGAGACGACCTATACAGCACTCTTGTCGATCTCAAGATATTTGTACGACTCTCTGGCGTGAAGATGTTTAATGACACTCCCATCTACTAATTCGATAGCTCCACGCAAATCGGAGCACTTACCTTTTACCAGATTAGCGACCGTGAACTTGTCTAACCCAAAAGGCATGCTGACATCCCCTGTATACTCTGCTATGATGTTTAACGATGTCTGAAGGTGTTCCTCATTAGGATCATACACCTTCATATCATCCAGGTATAGCAAGTGGGTGATCGAATATTTCCGCTCGGTTGGTGGACCCACTGAGTATCCACGAGTTTGGCAAAGGGCAACAGATTTCGGAAGCAGTGAGATGCAAAATAACAGAGGGCTCAGAGAATCTTCCTGAAAGACTCCTCGTTCATACTGAACAGCTTCAGACGTGTTTGTCGTTTCCACATGAGATGTGAGACCGCGTTCGCTAAAGCTGCATCGTACGTTAAATGCATCCCACTGATTCACGATTGCCTCTAAAGCACTAGAGCAAAAAGAGAGTAAGCTCATGAGGTGTTGAGTCAAATGCCTTTCGGTAGTCAATCCAGCCCATTGACAGGTTGCGCTGACAGTGGATTGCGTATTGAATGACACGACGATTCACGAACATATTTTCTTTGCAACATGACAGGTCTTTTTTGCTGCGACACTGTACGTATAGCTGCTGTCGAACAGGATCTATCTCTTTTAGAATGCGATCATTCAAGATTTCGGTACAAATCTTCTGAGCTGAATTCAAACAGGTGATAGGCCTATAGTTCTTTGGGTCAGACAAGTCACCTTTTTGTAGGCATGGACACAGTTTGCCATTCTACAAACCAGCTAGAAATTGGTTCGCTTTCTCTGAGAAAAACTATAAATATCTGGGCCAGATAACTATGGGTAGAAGGAAATTTCTTCCACTAAACTAAGTTAATGCCATCTGGATCCGGCGCAGTCCAGTTCTCACCATCATTCAGACCTGAACGAACTTCTTTCACGTTGACTGCAGGACTCTCTTCTTCAGCATTGTTGCGGTGGTATTCTCAACAGCCTTCTGTTTGTCAACAATGATATTCATGTTCACCGGAGATTAGAGATATGACCACGAAGATTTTGTTGTGAAAAATGACTGTGGTTAGGGTACACATCGCTCCAGAGAGCATGCGACCTTGGCATGTAGCCTCTCTGCTCCGGTTTGCTGATTCGTTAGCACATCGAGATCGGCTCGTAATTCCTTCGTCTACTTGAACGTGTTCGGTTGGTTACCAAGGTCTTCGTAGGTCGGTATCTCAGTACTCATCCCAGCCAGTTGGTAGCTCTCATTCGAGATAGGCCGGTTGTGGCGAGCACTTCTAGGTTCAAGTGTGTCGTGAACTCAGTATTATTTACATTGGGGAGTTAACTTAATGTAATGATTATACGATTGATAGGCTAGCAGAGAATAGGTTGGCCTACATTGCCCACGGTGCACCACAGGGTTTGTAAAATAACCTGCTTGCCATACAACATGCAGCGTGGGCATTGATTATTATTAATGCTGTCTTTATCATCATTATCATCAGCATCGTAATGTGACTCAAACTCAATTATCGATGGAATAGAAATTCTTTGTGAGTAAAGTTGTAATTGATTAAAGTTGTCGCTCAGCTTAGTTGAAGCTGATAAATGATATAGCTAAGTAGAGTCGAGGCTGAATAAAGAAGTAAATGAATAGAGTTGTATCCACTTCCCTCAAGTAGATGTGTTGTGAGTAAACATGTAACACTGTCTTAACGCGAAAAATGTTGATTAACCTTGTGTTTATGTGTGCGTGTGTGTGTGTTTGCATTCTACTTACGGGATATATCGTGCATATATAGCACAGATAAATAATAATATGATACGTCGATCGCGTCATGAGAGTTTTCAGACCGTACCGTGTAGAACTTTATACGTTTCTTGACCGTGCGGTATGAAACCGTATACCGTTTGCAACCGTATCGTGTAAAACCGTATACGGTTTGGAACTGTACGGTTTAAAACCCTGTACGGTTTGGGACCGTACGGTATGAAACTGCATACGGTTTGTGACCGTACGGTGTAGAACCGTAGAGGGTTTGAGACCGTACGGAACGAAACCGTGTACGGTAGAGTCGAAATAGACACTTCGTTGATTAATTATTAATGATATTATTATCCTCAACGGATTAAAATGCGTTTGTATGACGATATGGCATAAGGATAGTGATAATTCAGTGGTGTGCGCATAGATGGCAGTTATTTTTCTTCGTGTTAACGTTAACTTACCATCTTCTGATAAACTAAATGAAAATTAAAATATTTAATGATTAATTTCATTTAAAACCATAAGATAGACGGTGGCGTTATAGGTCTAACCTATTTATAATATTTTGGTAACTTTAGTATTGGGTATGAGGCAGGAAGTGTTGGAGGTGCCTCACTGATGATTTCACTTACACATTTAGGATGAAACCTAATACTGTCCGGTGCCTATTTAATCCATGAAATTCTCTAAAAATTGTAAGTTGGTGAATCAACATGGCTAATTACGCGAATATCTATTAATGGTGACAAGTTGTTAGGCTGTTGTTAGTGTTTACATGTGCCAGTTATATAATAATAAATATGATGCCTTATACTCACCTTCACCATAAATTCGTACATCATCAAGTCTGATTCTAAACTTTGGTTTTTGTTTAAATTAATTTTAATTAAAAATACTCGCGGCCTGATTTTAATAGGCAGCTCATCAAAAATATAGTACCCCAGCCATAGATATTTATCAATCTATCTACCCCAGCCATAATTATATGGGGAAAATAGACCTTGTTCAAATACTTGATGAGCGTAGTAAATTTACGATGGGATCCTAGACTACTACAAAACGGCGCCCCATTAACTTGAAATGCGGCTGAACTATAGAGAATTGAAAAAAAAAAAATCCTTACTTCCCTATGTATTTTAAATGGGAAAACTTCAAAATAAATGAAAAGTACTTAAAATTAAAATTAAGGACTGAAACTTGCAGAGAATTTTTTTTTCAATGTTTACAACATTTTGAAGTGGAAGTGAAGAAAAAAAAATTGTTATTGCAAATGAACCACCCTAGGATATGTATACTATTCTTCAGCTATAAGTATATCACTTGGTACACTTATAGCTGTAAGACAATGAATAGTCACTGTTTCAGATTTAGAGAGTGTTGTTATCAAGAATTTAGAATTTTTAAGTGAGAAAATAAGTCTTATGGTATTTTCGTCTTAATAATAAATGCGTATGAGGTGCAACTTTTTATTCCTACAAAAAAACCGTTTTTTCATTGCGTAGTCTCAGATTATCAGTAAGTGCTGACCTATAAAGTGTTGATTTATAAAGGACCTGACTCCAACATATATTGTGCTTGACATGAGACATTGCTATATCTTTTAAGAGGGAAGCTTAATTTTCATATCATGAAGCTCCATAAGGTACGCTAACGAGAGTATGTGAATGTCCCACAGATGTATATAAATAAGAAGCTAATGTAAAATTCAATCTTTCTGGCTTTCAATGAGTAGTTAAGGTAATGAAAAATCTTGAAAATTAAACTTTCAACTCTCGTGATGAAATAAAAATTTTCAAAACATTATGATTAGCTACCTTAAATTTTTCAATAACTTTACATGCGTCATCTTCTACAAAAGGTCCAGGAATTATTCGTTTCATACCCCGTGAGATTGATGAGAATGAACAAAGTATTCCTGTTATCCAACAAAGAGTTGAGTACCACATTGCAGTATCACAATTGTTATTAATATGCTCTGTCAATTGGACATTTCCATATAATGCCTTGTGAGAATGGAGAGCACCTTTAGGTAGTCCAGTGGTTCCCGAAGTGTAAAGAATCAGTGCAGGGTGGTCTACACTCGATAATTTGGCACAGGAAAAATTTTGTACTTGAGCAGGTTTTTGTTTTAAAATAATCGTTTCAAATGATTCCAAGCCTTCAAAATTTCCGAAAACGACGATTTTTAGATTCGATTTGAGTTCTTTAATGACATCGATAGCTATCTTTGAGCACTCTTCATTTACAAATAGTATTTTTGGCTGTGTTAGATTAATAAAATGTTTTGTAATATCTGCAAGTAAATTTTTTATTACAATGAGAAATGTTTATTCATATTTTCAAATCTTTCAATATCAGCTTGTGTATATATATTAGCAACAATGATATAAATATTTGTTAGGTGAACAAACGTAATCAGGTGATTTTAAAATATAAATTTCGTCTTCACAGTTGAAAATATTAAGCTATGTTTGTATTAACTTAAATCAACAACTTTACTTTTGAATCTAAACAAGAAAAAAAGGCCATTCGGCAGCCGAAATGGAAAGTAGATTTTTCAATTAATCGATATAAAAAAGTAGTTTTATACATACATATCTTGTTAGTGTATAGTCATGATATTAAATTAGACTCGTTTTCTAAAAATGAGGGTTAAAAAAGACGACGATTATTCTTGATAGAGAACTTCAGATAGTTGATTTGACATAACATTATATAGGTAATGTACCAAACTAATCTTCACATAAATAAAGTATTGAAAGTTTAATTAGTATGAGATCATAATTGTAATCGCTGTTACCATGACAAGCCCAGTTAAAATAACAGTAATACTTTTATTTAAAATATAAAATAGCTGTGAAATTTACAGGTTATTTTGTTCAAAATAAAATACACGTGACAAAATTGTATTATAATGGGAAATGCATAAGTTATGTGGAATGAAAACCATATTTTCAATATTTTTCGATTTCATTAAAAATTTCAAGGCAATCAAATTATTGAAAGAAATAGTCAAAACATAAAGTTTAAGGTCATAAATTAAAAATTATTAGACAAGCTTGCAGATACTTTTTACGGAAATTGTCTATGAATATTAGTTCTGAAGTTATATGAGCTTTAGCAGTGATTAAAAAATGATTTTTACGAAAAATCATGAAAATTTCAAACAGCCATAATTTCAAAACTATTTGAACGATTCAGCCCATCTTTGAACCTGATCAAGGTAATCACCTATAGAATAAGTGTAAAAAAATTCCATTAAGATCTGATAGGAACTGTGCGTGCTATCGTAATGACAAGACCAGTGATAATCATTAGGAGTAGAGGTACATTTGATACATCACAAATATTAAAAAAAGAACTTTTAAAATATAAAATAGCAGTGAAATTTACAGGTTATTGTGTGCACAATAAAATACAACTAATGAAACTGGATTATAATGGGACAAGTATAAGTTATGTGGAATGAAAACCATATTTTCAACATTTTTTGATTCCAATAAAATTTTCAAGGCTATTAAATTATTGGAAGGAATGGTCTAGATATGAAGTTTAAGGTAATAAATTAAAGCTTATTAGTCAAGCTTTGAAATACTTTCTGCAGAAATTATCTATGAGTTGTAGTTTTAAAGTTATATGAACTTGAAAGGGAATAAAAACTGATTTTTTCGAAAAATCGTTGAAATTTCAAACATCCATAACTTCTAAACTAATCAACCGATTCAGCTCATCTTCGAACTTAACCGTGGTAATCACACATAGAATAAGTATAGAAAATTTCATTAAGATCGGATAAGAACTGTAGACGCAATCGTGTCCTTAAAAGTCGGTTCTATACCATATATATATATATATATATATATATATATATATATATATATATATATATATATATATATATAGCTAGTGGCAGATTTGACGACATTTTTTTTAATTAATTTAAAGTTCTTGACTATACCGTGGGTAATACATATATAATTTTATTTTTCAAAAAAAATGTTTTTTTATATGAGAAATACCCTACTGTTCTTTACATGGCATATTCCACGACAAACTTCATACGGCATGTTTTGCGAAAATCCGACATCTATAGTCTGAATACTAACTGGCAGTTTTGACGACAATGGTAGTTTCGACGACAACGGCAGGTTTGACGACATTGGCAGTTTTCACGACATTAATAAACAGAGCAACGATATTTTATCAAATAACTTGAAATAGTAATAACGCCATTATAACAATCAATGTGCAATAATATGAAAAATGTTTCCTCAACTAGTGTTCTCCTGAAAAAAAAATATATAAAAAAAATCTGGACGTCGTTTGGCCCTGCGGGTCAGCCCCATAACTTCCCGCTGTTTTCGAGCTCAAGGAGCTTGAAAACATGATCGTGAATATATTTTCGAGCTCGAAAATGCTATTATATGCAATTTTTTTTTTATGAGCTTTTCAAGCTTTGACGTTTGAGATGGTAATCGGCGCATTTCAGTGAATGCTAAAGCTGATCGAAATTTGAGATCGATCAGTTAAGCCGTTTCGAAGATATTTGGAAAAACTCGTTTTCCATTATTTCTTTTTCCAACGATATCTCTCGAATGCATTAACCGATTGAGATAGTTGAGGCGGCAATCGACGCGTTTTATTGAGTTCTAGAGCTGATTAGATTTCGAACTTGATCGTTTAAGTCGTTTCTGAGAAATCAAAAAAAACTTAAAAAAAAAAAAAAAAAATTTTTTTTTCATAATTTTCAAGTCTACTCGATCAAATAATCTGAAATTTTTTAGGAAAGTTGATGTCCACCAAGCTCTCGATTGCCGCCTTAACCATCCAAATCGATTCATTGGTTAGAAAGTTATAGTGCGTTCACATCCACACACACGCGCACAGACACACACATACATGCATACATACAGACACTCGGACATCATTCTGAAAATAGTCAGAATAGCTTTCTAGAACCTCAAAACTTCGACATCTGATGAAAACTCGATTTATGTAAATCGGGGTGACAATATCTTCCCGAAATTTTTGAAAATCATCGATTTTTTTAGAGGAAACTCAAAAAAATCCTCAACCTTGGAATACTCATAATGTTTTCAAAGAACCTCAAAACCATTTAAAATAATGAAAAACAGGCAAATCATAAAGGTGGCGTGTCCTAAATATAATGGTTAGAGTACCATGAAAGTAAAACATTATGTTCTCTCCTTCAATTGATAAGTTTGTTAGTGTATATTAACTGTTAGTCAAATATTAACAATAGAGATTATATCTTTTGTTGAGAAAATTTTAATTTCATATTTTCGTTAAGTCTCAAGCTGTACGGAAAACTCTCTAATTATGATTTATTTGTAATAAAATAACTACCGTCCGAAAAAAACTTTTTACTTACACAAAAAAACAAAATTTCAGTCTATTGACGTTATAAGGTGACATGAAACAAAATATGTAAGCATCTTAACCACGTAAATTTTAGAACATTATTATTCCTAACTTGTTATTTTGTTAATAATTACCTTATATACCGTTCGTGATTATACCACGACACTCAAGCATAATTGGGAGATTGTTTCTTTTATTAAAAATGCATTTATTTTATTAATTTTATGAAAATAGGATGATAAAGTTTTATGAAAAGAGTTATAGGTTATGGGCCTTATACAAAAAGTTGAGAAAATCTATCGTTTCTTCTTAAGTCTGGTAGTATTAAATAAATAGAAATATTTAATTTATGCTTTAAGGAATCAATAAATTTATTGAATTCTGATCCAATTTTTTCGCTATTTGCTTATAATTTTGACATTTTTTACTTTCCTACTTATATCGATTAGGCTGAATAAAAAAATCTGTCTATCGGCTGATCCTGCGGGCCAGCCCTAAAACTTCTCGAGCTCTTCGAGCTCGAAAATACTATTGTATGCCGTTGTTTTCTGAAAAAACCGTTTTTTAGCATTTCTCTCTCCCACGATTTCTTACGAACGAATTGACCGATTGAGATCATTGAGGCGGCAATCGACGCGTTCTATTGAGTTCTAGAGCTGATCTAATGAAATTTTGGAATTGACCGGATAAGTCGCTTTGAAGATAATCGAAAAAAACCGTTTTTCACCATTTCTTTCTCTATCGATTTCTCTCGAACGAATAAAGCAATTGAGAGTGTTTAGGCAGCAATCGACGCGTTTAATTGAATTCTTGTGCTGATTAGATTTTGGAATTGATCGATCGAGCCATTTCTGAAAAATTTGAAAAAAACTGAAAAAAAAAAATTTTTTTTTTTTTGTTTTTCTTCCATATCTTAGAGTCTATTTGATCGATCGATTTAAAATTTTCAGAAAATTTGACGGCCAACAAATTCTTTTGATTGCCACCTCAAACATTTTAATCGGTCAGTTCATTAAAAATATATTAAAAGTTTACATCCATACACACACACACACACACACACACACACACACACACACACACACACACACACACACACACACATGGATGTACAGGCAAAATTTCCAGTTTCAACATTACTCAGTCCCACACTATTCAAGATATCTAAGAAAAACAGAGGATCATAAAAATTTTACATTTATTAAGACGGTGATTGCCCTAACAATAATTGTCTGTCTTCAGTTATTTTCACAACAATCAATAGGAATTTTGAATATAAGGAATCATATTGTTTTTTAGCTATTGAATTTAATATGATACAAGTTATAGGATTATACATGCGAATTCTGTTTAGCAAATCTTATAAAAACCGATAGATTTACATAAATTCTCATAAAGGTTTTATGATAATGAATGACTTCCAGTTCTATGAGAAGATCATCGGAAAGTATCGGCCTTATACTAGGGTGATTTGTTTTGAGCGAAAACATTTTTTTTTTCGCTCCTACAGTAAAATGTAATTGTTTACATTACAATAAAATTCTTGTCAAGTTTAAGCTCTGGATTTTAGATCTTAGCCTTTCACATTTGATTTTGAAGTTTTCCGATTGAAAATACATGTGAGCTAAATAACTTAGCTAATTAACTCAGCTACATTTAATAATATTGAAGTGCCGTTTGTTGCTATTTGTATAGTGGATTTATTGTTCTCTGAAAGTGACCATAATAAATTCGCTGAAACTTATACTGTTTTACATGTTCATGTTGCAGAAACCAATTTTTTCTAAAAAATTAACATTTATTTGCTTCCATATCCTAAATTTACTAAGGTACACTACCATTGTTAAGAAAAATTTTTTAGAAAATTTTATCCTCTTTGAAAAAAGTCCTACGAATCAAAACGCTGAAGTGCATAGTTTTCGAGTTACAAATGTTCTAAATAGTTGAAAAAAATCAAAAATTGAATACTTTTTTTTTTTCTAAACAAGATTTAACGTTAAAATTTATTAGTATATTTGTAACTCGTAAACTATTCACTTTAGTATTTTGACTCATAGGACTTTTTTTGAAGAGCATAAAATTTTTCACAAAATTTTTTTTTCCAACGTTCTTAGTGTATCTAGGTTAGTTTATGATTTGCAATCAGAAAAATGTAAATTTTATAGAATAATTGACTTCTGTATAACAAAAACAGATAAATTTACAAGTTATCACAATTTTCGGCATCAACTTTCTGACGAGAAACTCGTATTTTCAAGGATATTAAAATTCATTTTCAGACGAACTGATGCACACGTTAAAAATATTCTATACCAACGATACACAAATCGTAAAACGAAAATCATTTACTTTGACCACGTTATAATTGATTCTTAATTTTCTCCGAAAAGATTTGATTTTCTTTTATGTTTATGTTTTTAATAATTTCAAAGATTATTGGTAATTTCGCTAAACTATGTAACACTACAAAATTTGATAAACTCTTCCAACACTTTTTTAAAATTAATATTACATTATATCTCTAGAAAATTTGATTAACAAAAATCTTAATTTTATATTTCTTGTACATTGAACATTTATAGCAGGGCTTACAAAAAATACTGTATGCTAGTATGTTACAGGTGGACTAAAAGGCGAACATGACATTCGTGATCACGCCGCCATTTACTCTAAGGTTATGTTGCATTGACATAGAGCTTTGTGTTGTTGTCGCTTACTTATCCAAGCCTCGTAGCGACCACTACACTCGCTCTCTCATGTCAATGCATCATAAGCCTTAAGGCTGGGCCGCACCTAACGAAATCTCGAATTTAAGAATTCTAATTATTTATTAAATAATTATCATAACAGCGAGTTTCTTAGCTTCCGATAAAAAGCTGAAGACGAACTTCCTCGGAAGATTTTCATCATTCGTGTTCCATAAATATTCAAAACGTAATTAGAATTCTTAAATTCGAGATTTCGTTAGGTACGGCCGAGCCTTAAACTCATGTCGCGACAACCCGATTATCGAGTTATTCATCCCTATCCCAATAGCCACTTTAGCATGAGATTGACAGTCATTTGACGATGAAATTACCTGGAATTTGCTGTCCGAATGTGCTGGCAATTTGCAATAAAAGTTGGAAAGAAAAATTTGCGGTTAATTTTTCCTCAATTTAGAGGTGACTTTTTACTAGAAAAACAAAGTCGGTAATATTTATTCTTACTATTACAAAAGGTAAGCAAACTGATACATAAAAGTGTCTACAAATCGACGGTAAAAAAAATACGTTACAATTTTTTAAGTCAAATTAACTATAAATTGATATGAAAATTTGCCTGAAAATTGACAATTTTTTTCTGATCAACTTTTGAAATGAATTTACATTCTAATTCAGGTAATAAATTTACTTTAAATCGCATAGCAAGTTGTATACAAATTGTCGTCAAAAACGGTAAAGTCCGAAGTTGACGGACGAAAAATTCAAGGAAACTTTTGTAAAATAAAATTTGATATAGCAAACTGTGCTATTAGGGTTAATCCACAAGCAGCATAAACTACCCTAATATTCACTTTAGCATGAAATTGACTGTAATTTGACATTGAAATTGCTTGAAATTTGCTGCCCGACTTTGCTGACAATTTAACAGCACAAGTTAAAAAGAAAAATTTGCGGTTAATTTTTCTTCAATTTAGAGGTAACTTTTTAGTAGAAAAAAAAAGTCGATAATGTTCATTTTTACCATTTCAGAGGGTAAGAAAATTTATACATAATATTGTCTACAATTTCACATTGAAAAAATACTTTACAATTTTTTAAGCTAAATTAACAATAAATTGATATGAAAATTTGCCTGAAAATTGACAACAACTTCTTCAGTCAATTTTTGAAGTGAATTTGCATTCTAATTCTGGTAGTCAATTTATGTCAATTTGTATACCAAGTTGTATACAAATTGTCGTCAAAAACAGAAAAGCCCGAAGTTGACAGACATTTGACGAAAAATTCAAAGAAGCTTTTGTAAAGTAATTTTTTGCTAAGCAAACTGTGCTATTAGGGCACTTTGGTAGCACCTGTTCCCCGTCAAAAATTTCATGTCAAACATTGCGATCAATTTGTTGACAACTTGTCGGCAACTTCAGACTTTGCAACTGTCACCGGCAAGTTTCCTCCAGTTTTTCTGAAAATTAACAACAATGCACCACCTCAACTTGTCACCAAGTTAACCAAAAAGTTTCTTGCAGCTTTCTGTCAACTTATTGCTCATCAACTTTTTACCAGTAACATTTTGGTAAAGTTGAAAGCAACTTTTATCGTCAATAATTGCAAAGTCTGAAATTGCCGACAAGTTGAGGGAAACACCTGCTTATCTAACTATCGGCTACAAGTTGGCATCAACTTTTCCAGAAAGTTGGCGTTAATTTGCATCTACAACTTGCCAGCAAGTTAACAAAATATTCCACAAGTTGCTTACATTCACCCTAACACGACAGTTTGCTATTGCAAAAGTTTACTTTACTAAAGTTTCCTTGAATTTTTTGCCAAATATCCGTCAACTTTGGACTTTTCCGTTTTCGACGATAATTTGTAAACAACTTGCTATACAATTCGAAGTGAATTTACTACCCGAATTAGAAAACAAATTCACTTCAAAAGTTGACTAGATAAAAGTTGTCAATTTTCAGGTAAATTTTCATATCCATTCTTTGTTAATTTAACTTAAGAAATTATGGAGTATTTTTTTACCGTTAAATTGTAGACATTTTTATCAATTTGATTACCTTCTGTAATGGTAAGATTGAACATTACCGACTTTTTTTTCGTAAAAAGTTACCTCTAAATTGAAAAAAAATTAACCTCCAATTTTTCTTTTTAACTTTAGCTGTCAAGTTGTCAGCAAATTTCAGGCAATTTTAATGTCAAATTACTGTCAATTTCAAGCGAAAGTGGCTGTTACGGAGTATAAATGAGTATGGCACACATGTTGTTTTATTTATAATTCTTACAGTATAATATTAATCAAATAGTCGTCATTTATCGAAGGTAAATTTCAAGTTGATAATTAAATCAACAAGCAGTAATATTAATTGATAGAAATTTTTCAAGATTAATATATTTTGGAGTAAATTTGGTTCATTGACGTTTTTTAATTTCATGGTAGATAGAAATATACAAACCAATTGGGATAGACATGTTGTTGGTAGCATTGTCGCTGAGTAATGCTAAATATGTAACTGTGATGTAAGTTTCAGTCGTTTATTATGAATAGTCTTATTACTGAGTTCCGGTTGGTTACGGGTTAGCATCCCGATTTCGGTAGCATCATTACATCGTTCTCTTTCAGTACAACAACTGAATGGTGGGCATGTTTCTTACGCACTCAGAGTCATTTTTAACATTCTAATTGCAATAAATAATTCACAATGGGCCGATTTGTTTTATTTAAAGATAGTAGTGGTAATCACCATGTATGTAAGTCTAAACTAGTAAAAAATGATCCGAGTAAAAAAATGGGATATCTTGTTGAAGATCTACCTATCGTTGTGTTAGCTTTTAACGGTAAGTTTATATTTATATTTATATATTAGCTTTATGTTGGTGAAAAAAAAATTTTTTTCAATAAAGTTAATATTTGTTTTAGATGATAAAAAAACTTTAGATGATTTGTGTTTGAATTTAAATTCAAAGTCACCACGCCTCAAAATAATTGATTCAACTAAATCAAAGAAACCGAGGATTATACAAAATATAAGGCTTAAAGTTCCATATTCGATACCACAAAATCTAATAAGATCTAAAAAAAACGAGCATGAAGGTTTGTTTCAAAAAAAAAAAGTTATCTATTTACCCTGATTAAACAAAACGATTTGTGACGATTAAAAACGATTAAAAATTAAATCATCGTTAATCGTCATAATCGTCATGGATTTTCAGATTTAATCGTCCTAAATCGTCAAAAGACGATTTATTATTTTACGATTAAAAACGATTCATGACGATTAAAATTTTTAATCGTCATGAATCGTTTTTAATCTTCAATCGGGACCAGAAATTACAATATTATTTTACGATTGAAAACGATTCATGACGATCAAAAATTTCAAATCGTCATGAATCGTAAAATAATATTGTAATTTCTGGTTCCGATTGAAGATTAAAAACGATTCATGACGATTAAAAATTTTTAATCGTCATGAATCGTCTTTAATCGTAAAATAATATTATAATTTCGGGTTCTGATTGAAGATTAAAAACGATTCATAACGATTTGAAATTTTAAATCGTCATGAATCGTCTTTAATCGTAAAATAATATTATAATTTCTGGTTCTGAATGAAGATTAAAAACGATTCATGACGATTTGAAATTTTAAATCGTCATGAATCGTCTTTAATCGTAAAATAATATTGTAATTTCTGGTTCCGAATGAAGATTAAAAACGATTCATGACGATTAAAAATTTTTAATCGTCATGAATCGTCTTTAATCGTAAAATAATATTGTAATTTCTGGTTCCGAATGAAGATTAAAAACGATTCATGAAGATTAAAAATTTTAAATCGTCATGAATCGTCTTTAATCGTAAAATAATATTGTAATTTCTGGTTCCGAATGAAGATTAAAAACGATTCATGACGATTAAAAATTTAATCGTTTTTAATCTTCTTTAATAATCAATTGACGATTCACGACGATTTAAAACGATTAAAAATTCAATCGTTTTTAATCATCAATTGACGATTCATGACGATTTGTGACGATTAAAACAGTTTTAATCGTCACAAATCGTTTTGTTTAGTCAGGGTAGGTTACGAAATTCAATAACTTAGTAATAAACAGGAACATTTGACGTCTTGTAATTTAGAACTATTGGTCAATTTTTTATATGTCCATATTGATAGATTATTATGTCATGAAAGTTTTACGTCAAATATCAAAAATTTTTGATTAAAAAAATTGCAGAATTCGAAAATTTTTTAAGAACAAAATCTATCATCATCAATTGTTAGTAAAAAATCATAATGTGTAACCAACAAAGGTATAGTACAGTCAACAGTTGAAAAAAACCCTTTCCTTTTTTTTCCAGTGCCTGGTTCTATTTTTCATCCTTATTCTAAAACATACTGTCGTTTATAATATTCAAAATTTCATGTCATACGGTGTACTGCACTATGCATGCTTGTTTATGTCTTTCCATCCTAAATATCAAAACAATCTGTAAAAATTTATTAGTGCAAAATACTGCTCGATATTGCAGTTCAACTTAAATGAATGTTGATTAATTTCAAAATTTAATCTAATTTTTAAGCTTGCTATAATACTCCTATATTTTAATCTGTAATTTCTTAAATTTTAATTAACCAATCTTATTATTGCATGGAACGATTATCTTTTTTTAGTTTTTTCACTTTTTTTGTAATAATTTTTTTTTTTTTTACAAACAGGTACTTCTGAAAATGATTCAATTAATAAATCCGGATCTCTTTAAGATCCATCTGATTCAAAAACGGACTCAGAAGACGAATTTGAATCAGAGAAAGTTAATAAATCAAAGGAAGAAAATACTGTGTCCTCAGTCGAGTTGAATTCTTCTTTAGATTTATCAGTTAAATTTTCTTTATCTTTTAATGTGCCTGGCAACTCAGCATGCGATGATAAAGGACTAACTACTGAATCATCGCAATTAAAAAATATGAAAAAGCATTTTTGTTTCTATTGCAAAAAATTCCATACTCAAATTGCAAGACACTTGGAAATGAAGCATGCATTAGAAGAAGATGTACAAGAATTTATGAGCTATAAAAAAGGGTCTTCTGAAAGAAAACAAGCAATATCAGTAATAAGAAAAAAAGGGGATTTTGAGCTTTTAGTAAATAAAACTTAAATAAAGGAAAAATAGTTGTTCCTGTTAGGAGACCAGTAGATAAGGAAAAGTGTCTAGCTACAAAATTTGCCGTGTGTCCAGCTTGTAAAGGCTTATACACTAAAAATAATATTCGTCACCATATTGCTGAATGTCCTCAGCATGAGAATAATAGTAGCAGAGGTATTATGACTAATTCTCGTATCGCCGTTGGTCGTGTTCATCAAAAAGCGTGTATAGTTCTAAGACAAGAAGTTATACCTCGCATGGCTGAGGATGATGTTGTTCGATGCATTCGATTTGACCTTGCTCTGATTTTATATGGCAATGAATTATGCCTCAGACATCGAAAGGAATACAGGCATAAATTGATTCGATCAAATTTGCGGTTATGTGGTCGATTTTTATTATTTCTACAAAATAAAAATTCTAAAATAACTGATTTCGCGTCATTATACGATCCTGTTTATCACCATTTTTTAATCGACTCAATTGATGAATTTGCAGGAATAAATAAGCGTACAGGCCATTACAAAATCGCGGAAAATGCTACAGAAATAACTAAACACATTAAAAAAATTGGTGAACTTCTTCAGGCCGAATATATAATTGAAAATGATGTAGAAAAAAAAACAAAAGTTGATAATTTCCTGAGTTTATGTAAATTAGGATTTAGTAACGTTATCAATAAGACAGCAATGGAAACTCTCGTTGCTCGTCAGCGTGAGAAAGTTATTGAATTACCATCGACAACAGATATTTTACACTTAAGTCAATATTTAGATGCTTTAATCGATAAATACTACAAGGATTTAAAGAAAGAGTATTCGTATTATTCATGGCGAAAGTTAGCTGAATGTATTTTGTCTAGAGTTCAAGTTTTTAATAGACGCAGAGCTGGAGAGTCTGAGCGACTGGAATTAGCAGATATAAAAAATCTTCAATCGATATCTGCAGACGATGAAGACTATAAGAATTTAACTGCAGACGAACAAAAAGCAGTCCAAGAATATGTCAGAATTGTGATTCGTGGCAAACTTAATAAAAATGTTCCCATATTACTTACAAAATCTTGGTATAAAGCTATAAAACTTATTATCCGACACCGTCATGATGCTGGTGTGAGTAAACGAAACCCTTACGTTTTTGGTATTGATGGTCTGTCTGATCAGTCTTTTTTATCAGCTACAAAGTTACTAAATGACTTTTCAAAAAAATGTGGCGCTGATAAACCAGAAACTTTATGTGAGACCCCTCTTCGTAAGCATGCTGCGACAAAGTGCGCTCAATTTGGATTAGATGAAGCAAACACCGCGAATTTTGCTAAATTTATGGGCCATGACATTAATATACATAAAAAAGTATATCGACAACCAGTTGTAAAGACAGACATATTAGGGATTTCCAAGGTCTTAGAGAGAGCTCAAAAATCTGTTGAAGTTTCTACTATGAATGATATGTTAAAAGAGAACACAAATAAATTAAAAAATACTATAGGTTTTGCTAAAAAAAAAAATTTTAAGGCCGATGATTCTCAATTGGACGTTCCTAATAATACAACAGCTCATGGTACGACAGTTAATACTTCTAGGCAAAGTTCTGATAGTAATGCAAGCACTTCTTCTTATCAGCAAATTTTTTCATTGAAAAATCAGAAAGAGTTGAGCTCAGCTATATTGAAGCCGCTAATCGTGTCTAAAACACCGTGAGCTAAAGATGAAGTAAAAACTGTCATGCATTACTTTAGTGAATATTTAAATGAAAAAAAGTTGCCCCCGATTCCTACAATTCGAAATGTTCAAAGTAAATTCAAGGTACTCCAAAACCGTACTCCTACAGTAATTAAAGCTTGGATATACAATCAATTAAACAAAAAAAAAGATATAAAAAAGTCTGAAAAAATAGTAGCAAATAAAACAAACGCTATTGAAGAAAAAATCGAGCGGCACATTAGATTTATTTTTAAAGAATACATTAGAAAAAACTTTGTACCTGCTGTAGACGTTTGCGCAACTGCCAAAAGAAATGACAAAGTTTTAAGTACACTTTCAGATACTAATATTCAAAATCGTATTAAAAAATTAATTAAAAATAAGTGAATCACATAAGTTTTAGATTCATTCAAAGATTCGAGGAGAGTATATTAGAGTTAATTATTATATTAATTAAAAAAATTTTTATTTATTATTCGTTATTTTTTTCATTTTCATTTTCAGAAGTTAATTAATTGAATATATATTTTATGAATTGCTTATTTATTCTCTAATTACAGAAAATTAAAGAGAATAGTAATTTATTGACAAAAGAAAGATTTATGATTATTTGACATTATATGTTGAAACCGTGATTCGTAACTACTGAACAACAATTGAATAATCTTTAAAGATTTATGATTTTATGATTTTTGATTACTTAATATCAAAACAATAGTTTTAAATTATTCAATACTACGTTGATAATTTTTGATTACTTATGATTTTATGATTTTCGACAACGTAACATTGATTTAATGACATACGATTATTAGACAGTATTTTTTTCATATTTTAACTAAGTTCAGTACAAAAATACCAACTCAATATTATTTTTAATAACTGTTATTTGTTCTTCATTTATATTTTTCATCATTAAGCTACTTAAGTTGACACTGTTACGTCATGCCATGTTGCTACTAAATAATTTTATTACAAAAACTGAATTTTTAATTGTTCACTATAATATGATTAATAAATTTACTAAAAACTCAAGTCAATGGTAAAATGAATTTATTTCCTTGAAATGATTTTTTTATTGATGCTTGCATATAAATATTTTATATAATATTTATTAAACAATATCAATTAATCCTGAAGCTTGAAAAAAATTGGAATAGTTATATTATATATACATATATATTCTGTTGCAAATTTAACCGAGAACAAATGATCGAATAACAGACTTGGTTATTCCATAATTACTGTTTGAGTGATCTACAATTTCATAAAGAAACGATTCAGCATGCTGTGTTAAATTATTTGGATACCTCAAAAACACGAGTAAATTTTGACCTGAAGTTGTGACTGATAGCTTTGTACTGTCATTTGAATGCAAAGGTAGTAAAAATATCTCTTATGTATTACGGATCTTCTACAATTTTTTGTCTTTTCAGATTTTATTGGTTTCGGAAGTATTCAGATTAGGTTATTTCAGAAAAAAAATTTTTTTTTCCTTCTAAGCAGGCTTAAAAGTTGCGGTTAGGTAAAATAAAAACCTGTTAATCTTGAGCTCTCAATTTTATTATCAAGATGTTCCGCAACGCTCTTGTCCGCTTAGCATAACCATAACATGGGAAAAAACGTCTTAGTGTCTGAAGGATTGAACGCCTTAGTGTCTGAAGGATTGAACGCTATATAATAAAGGTCTCACCATTTTTAAATAAATCTATCTGTTTCAAAGTTATTTAAAGTCAAAGTTAAATTTATGATAAATTTTTTGATTTTGCAACTTTTCCCTCAAAACTATCAGACATCATTCTAGTAACACGTGTTTGAGCAAGATTTTGGAGTATGTATCTTGAGCAAGACCCCTAGCTGCTAGTGTCTTTTTCTACGTATGTATCTTTCGCAAGATCGTGTATCAAGAAACCTATGTCAAGATTTGTGTATGTCTTGCTCATGATATCGTGCGCAAGAATATTAAAGATATCTTGAACACGGTGCAATGAAAAGTATCTGATGCATTTTTTGCACCAGTATAACTTACAGTAGGTACTTACGCATGGCTTGCTCAAGACCTGATTAAGGCTCAAGGTCAATCTTGCCAATGCAAATTTTTAGAATAAAAAAATGTTTTTACGGTTTTTGATCGATTATAAAAATTCTACCTGACTTTTAATCCAAATTTATTTATTTATGATTACCAAAGCACAGGAATAAAAATTATATAAAATTAAAGACCTAGTCTCCGATCTCTCCATGTATTTATATATCTATTAGGGTGGTCCGTTTGGAACGACTATTTTTTTTTTCACTCCCACTTGAAAATATTGTTGTAGACATTGAAAAAAAAATTCCCGGAGTTTCAGCTCTTAATTTTAATTTTAAGTACTTTACATTTGATTACAGGTGATTCAACACTCTTCAAAAGTCTCTTTAGTAATTTTACTCATACTCCAACTGTTTTTTCTGTATTGGTTCTGAAAAGCATTTTTTTATTAATAATTTGAGTTTTTAGTTGATATTGACTAAATAACGAAATTCATAGTAAAAATGCTAATTACGATTTTTTAGGAAATTTGATTCTCTGCAAAAAAGGTCATTTTAGTTAAGCGGCTCAAGTTCTTCGTTCACGTGATAGAGGGATTTTAATAATTTTGTAAATAAAATATTTTTTTTAAAATTCTAGCAAATGCCGTTTAATTTCAACTTCACAACAATAAATAATTTTCTTCCCATTAGTTTAATCCATTCATGAAAATTAGTAGGGTTAAAATTGATGAGCTACGGAAAAATTTTTGACAAATATTTTATTTACAAAATTATTAAAATCCCTATATCACGTGAACGAAGAACTTGAGCCACTTAACTAAAATGACCTTTTTTGCAGAGAATCAAATTTCCTAAAAAATCGTTATCAGCATTTTTACTATGAATTTCGTTATTTAGTCAATATCAACTAAAAACTCAAATTATTAATAAAAAAATGCTTTTCAGAACCAATACAGAAAAAACAGTTGGAGTATGAGTAAAATTACTAAAGAGACTTTTGAAGAGTGTTGAATCACCTGTAATCAAATGTAAAGTACTTAAAATTAAAATTAAGAGCTGAAACTTTCCGGGAATTTTTTTTTCAATGTCTACAACAATATTTTCAAGTGGGAGTGAAAAAAAAAATAGTCGTTCCAAACGGACCACCCTAATATCTATATACAGTAAAATCCAATAAATTTAGATATAGAAATACATAAGTGATCGGGCATTGGTTCCCTGATCGGGTACTAGGTCTTTTACCTAACTCATTTAGGTAAAAATTGCCGATTAATGCTATTTGTTTTTGCTCAGAAGTATTTGACTACATTCGTTATAAAAATAGTTCAATAATTTAGTAAATATTTATTATCAATAATAAATATGATTCTTATTTTTATGCTTCGGTAATCACAAATGAATAATTCTTCAGAAAAGTTAAGACACGATTTTTTTAAAAAATTAAAATTTAAATGCAAATAACTAAACAGCATTCTGGAATTTCGAAAACTTCGTGATAAATTATTTGTAAAAAATAAAATGATCTATAAAAAAGCTCACGTAACATTTTATAATAAATCTGATAGTTTTGCCGGAAAAGTCAAAACATCATAAAATTTATCAGGAATTTGATTTGGACCTCACATCACTTTGAATGTGTCATGAGTTTAGTTGTGACATGTGTTGTTATTGAGTTGTAAGATTTCAAACACGATGAGGTTTTTTTTTCTAATATTATTCTTATGGGAAATAGGGAATGCGATGCGGAAACTTTCAATGTTAATATTAAGAGCTCAAATTTTAACAGGCCTCCTTTATCACCAAACCAAAACTTTTGAGCTTATCTTAAAGAAAACCATTTTTTTTTTCTGAAATATCCTAATACATAGCTTGTTAACGAAAAAATTCCGTGAACTATTCAAAATGTTCTAAATAACTTTTTACTCGTTTCAACTGAATATGTCAACAGTTTAATTCTGCCTGATTCCATAGATAAAGAAATAGTTAGAAAGATTATCACAGAAAATTTGATGCTCTTCCAATTATTTCAGAAGAAATTATTACTTTATTGGTTTTGCAGTTATACGAGGCTTAAGAAATAAAGAAAATTAAGCAATTTATGTCAGAACTTTTTAGGATTTTTGGCTGCAAATTTAAACAGATATCGTTTTGGAACGTTTTTTTGATGTAAAAGGTGTAGAAAATTTTCTTGTAGCACAATTGACTAATCCGCAAGTATTATAGAATAATTTCTATCATTATCCGAGTGGTTTCAAAATAATTTATAGTTTTAGAAAATAACAAATTTCCCACTGTCTCAAGTTTTAAAAATTCTTCACTAGTCGTCATACATTGGAATTGCATTCTGATTTATAACTTCGGAATAAAAATCAACATCTGAAATCCTTAATAAATTTTTCATATAGTGAAAGGATTTATGAATCATTAATGTATTATTTAGCCTTAACTTCATTGAGCAGTAAGAAAAGTTTGTGGTTTATTTTCAGTCATGAAAAATTCTCTCTAAACTTAAACCAAAAATATATACGGATTCCTTCATTTTACTTTTCTGGATAAAGAAATAGCGTCAGATTTGTTTTGTGGAAAATATAATGTTCTAAAAATTATACATGGTGAATTTTCCATTCAACATTATCGTTCATAATATTATATGCTTTTTAAGCAAAAAAAAAAAAAAAAAAAACCGTGAAGATTAATTTAAGCATGTCATACGCTTTTGGAAATATGATGCAGACATTTTGACAAAACAATCTTCGGAATTTAATTCAAAAAATTAAATCGTCAATACAAGATTTTGTGATTATACAGTTAGTTCAAAAGTTATATACAATTTCACAAGGAACAAAATATTATGTAACTATTTCAGGACTTCTGGTTTTTTAAAGTTCGTCGAAAGTTGAAGTCCAACATTTCGATTGATGCTGTGGTATCGCTGATTCAGATCTTAAAGCAATTGATAATGTTTTTAATGTTTTTATAGAAATTTCAATGCTTGACGAATCATTTTTGATGAGGCTGACATACGGATTTTGACATCAAAGTTATATGAAGGTTTTAGTTTATCATTTGTTTTAATTCAATTAATTTTTTATTAGTTTTGACATAATCTAGCATTTTCCAAAAAAAAAATTTAGAAACCGGTTAACCCTTCGAGCTAGCTCCTATAACTTACTGCTGTTTTCTTGGCAATTAATATATGAGCTCTTCAAGCTCGAAAAAAGTTATATCTGATATGAAGCTTTCGAAATTCGAGAAATCGTAGATGATTGTTAATCAAGTGGTTTTTAAATTTTTGTTAATAATATATAAACCTATAATATATATTTTTGTAAATAATATATAAACTAACGAACTGATTACACTAAATAATGTGATGATCGGAAAAATCTATAAAGAAAACGGCTCGATGTAATTTTTGATACATTTGGTCAATTATATTATGAGTTATCCTAAAAAAATGACGTAGATTGTAATTTTGTTAGTTTTTCGTTACCAACATCTTTTGAAGCAATCAATTAATTTTAATGATTAATAGGGCATTTGACGCAGTTTTCGACGTCTACAGAAGTTTTTGGTTTCGTGATTTTTAATTATTTTAGGATTTCTCGAAAATCATCGATTTTCATAGTTGAAAAAATTATCAACGTTTTCATTTTTATTTCGAAATTTTTTTTCTTGAACCAAAGCGAAATTTCCTATTTTATTGAAGCTCACAATTTTTAGATTCATAAATTACACTTTTTGGCTGAAGGAATTAGAACTTCCTGCAACGAAAATCAATAACTGTCGAAAGTTTCAGGGAGTTGATGTTTTCAGACTGATTTCAGAAAATCAAATATTCTTCAGATGTCGACGTTTTGAGGTCCGAGGAAGCTATTCTGACAATTTTAATGAACACATAGAAAAACTATTTTGATTCAAGAAAACTTTTTCCGTCACATTCTGATTCTTGTTTCAAAATTTTTAATTGTTCTACTTCAAGAAATGAGTTCTTGAACCAAAAAATTAAAATTCTTAGGTTAAGAAAGAAATTCTTCGTTCGAGAATTTTATTCGTCAATGAAGCACCTTTTGTTTTGAAACAAAATACTGATCTATTTGGCTTGAAAATTTCTTGCTCTTGGATTAAGATAGACAAAAATGTAGATTTAAGATATCACCGACTTGCTTTAAGAACGGCGTAATTTTTAAATCAAGATATTGATTTACCCGGCTTAATAAAATAATTTTTTTTATTTTCAAAAATTAAAAATTGTAAAGTGGTTTTTTAGGATTACATTTATTTATACTTCAGATAATATACACTAACGCGGAAAAATTGAAGGAACAGAAAAATTTTATAAATTTTTTAGTGATTTTTGGAAGGCTGTAACTTTGTGAAAAATAATTGTATCGAGATTTGAAAAAAAAGCATTTAAAAGCTTGAAATATCTAATTTCGGTGCATTTTTATCTTAATTTTTTAAGAGCTTCGGTTATTGCGCAAACATGAGAAATACCACGAGACAAAAAATTTCGAATTTTTTTTTTTTTTTCCGAAGAGCCCACGGACCGTGGAAAAATTATTTCAACTAAACCAATGCATAGGTCGCTTAGCAAAATTATTCAGCTTCAATTTGGCTTTTTTTTTACCTCGTAGGACGATTTGTCGCAGAGTTATCAGCCTTCAAACACAAAATGATCCTCTTGGCTTTGATCATCAATATTTTAGGCACTAATAATCGCACAGTAAATTTGATGGTGGCGTTAAAAACTTGAATAAATTTTTTACAAGACTCTTTCATAATTTTTTGAAAAAAAAAAAATTTTTTTGTTTTTGATATCCATTAAAAGTAATTACAAAAAAAATGACTTTTTTTTTTTGGTTTTTTAGTAAACCAACCGCTACTCTGTTAGTATCGATGAAATGACTAATGTTGCCAGGGACTTTTTTAGCTTAATGTACCCCCAATAACCCTGTAAATTTCCAAATTGATCTATTTAACCATTTTTTGGGGGTGATCGATCAAAGTTTTGCTACACAATTAAAGGAACAAAACTTAAAAAGCTCATAAACGAACATTCACATGCAAGAGTATTTTCGAGCATGAAAAGCTCAAAGGTGCATTCCTACTAATGTAAACAGCGGGAAGTTTTGGGGCTAGCCCGCCGGGCCAACCTTTGCCCAGGTATGTTTTACTACTATTACGTCCAAAAATTAAAATGAATGATTTATAACAAAGGTGTTATGAGTACTTTTGAAGTACATCCAATTACTTATTAACTGCCCTTATGGCGATTATACTAGCATGAAATGCTGCTAAGTTATATCAAAATAGAAGAAAACGTAAATTTCAAAGATTTCTTATCAAAAAACTTCAAAAATAAAACTACAGAACTTCGAAATGAGATTAATACTGAAATTTTGAGAAGATTCTTCCGATGTATGCAATGATGTTTCGCTGTGGAAGCGAAATAAATGTTCGTATTAAACAAATCACCAAAATGTGCATTATTTTTTTCTATTATAATTATTTTTTATTTTTTCGTAAGTATATATGATATGTATATAATAAATATGTAAATTGTTATATCTGCCGTTAGAATTGTAATAAGCTCGATATTTGTCGGGAATTTATTGGATGTGTGAAGCCTAAGCTGTCATTCTATACAAAATCAATGTTGACAAATGTGGCAATTTATGATCATAAACATTAATTCTTTAAACGCTTAGCTATACATGGGGCATTCCATGCAAAATCGGACAGTTACAACTTTTTTTTATTTTCGTAATTTTTCGGTATTTTTTAGCATATACTATAAAACTCCTTCAGGTAAATTTTGAGATTTTTTCGATCACTGACTCAAAAGATTTCAAAATTAAAAAAAAACCCCTTTTTCTAGTTGGTCGCTTCTAACTCCTTAAAAAATAGTCCAAATTACACGTTTTTAAAATTTTTTTTTTTTCATGTACTTTCCCATAAAAAAAAATTTTTTTAGTTTTCCAAAAAATTTTTCTGTTATTTTTTATTTTAAAATTTCAAAGTCGTTTTCTGAAAATCATGCATAATTTGACTTTTCTGAAAATTTTCCATAATACACTACTATATTTTCTGCAACTTTTAAGCTCAGTCCGATCGTGGGCACTTCATAGCAACTAATTTTGCACGATTTTTAAAAATTTGAAAAAAAAATTTTTTTTACTTATCGTTATGTAACGGGGTAAAATTTAATTTATCATCAAGGAAAATCGTGATTTTCCACGGCTGGTCAGTTAACCGAGCCGTAACCCCGAATGAGTACCCGTTAGAGTTTTTCGACTTGTCGCCGGGTGCGCTAATTGAAGAAGCTCGGATTTCTGTCCCAAAATTAATTAAGTGGGGAGGCCATTTTCCGGAAGTTACCAAAAATGGCCGAGCTAAAAATATATAACCACATGATAGTAGCAAAATCGGGGAGAGTCGGTTGAGCCGACAAGTCGAACGGACATCCATCTGCCGTGAGCCTGTTCCAGGAGGCCGGAAGTCCAGTGAAGACCCAGGAACACAGATAGACGCCAAGGGCAACATCCAGTGAAAAGTGCAAAGTTTAGTGCTAACATAGTAGTGCAGTGAGTAAATTAATTCTCGGCAGGAAAGCCAGAATTAATAAATTAATTAATATCGAATATAAAGTTATCAGAAGTGTTAACAACCTAGCGTTTTCAATAGAGTAAATTCTCGAAGCCAGAATTTATTCTAAAGAAATAAAATCAAATTTAACCACGTGTTTGGTCACAGAAATTCTCGGCAGGAAAGCCAGAGTTTATTATAATTAAATAAGATAATTATTGCGTCGGTTAAATTCTCGGCAGAGGCCAGAATTTATTAATTATTAATTATAAATTAAGGCAATAAAATTTCTCGGCAACAGAAGAGAAATTATAAATCATAATTTAGTTTACTAAGACAATTTTGTATGACAAATGAATTCAGTTTTAGTTAATAAGATAACATTTAAGATACCAAAATTTATTAGACTGAAAATTAAAAGTGCTATGGAAATAGTGATAAAATAAATAAATTAATCAAGTAAAGTTTTGTAATAAGTCGATTATAAATTGTTAAAGGAAAAATGTATTAACGCGAAGACCTAGAGTACACGAATCTGAGAGAGAAAGATAGAGACGCGTGAACTAGAGAGAGATAGCGTCAGTCGTCGGCGTCAGTTTTCAGTATCACAAAATTTCTCACTCAAAACTGATATTTGGAAAATAAAATTAGAAAATTTGTCAAGATCGTCGTAATTAAATTATGAAAGGTTAAAATTATAGTCGGTAAATTGAAGTTGCAAGGAAATAAAAATGTGTGTGTGAATTGAGTCCAGTGGACAGTCAAGGAAATAAAATTGTGTGTGTGTGTGTGTGAAATAAAATAATTCCAGGGGAATTAAGTTTTCAATTTAAGATCCAGGGGATCTGGCAAGTTGCCAATTTTATTTTATAATAATTGATCCAGGGGATCAGGCCGGTGGCCAATTAATTATAAAGTCCAGGGGACTCATTTTATTTAAGATCCAGGGGATCAGGCCGGTGGCCAATTTAATTATTAAGAAAGTCCAGGGGACTCATTTTATTTAAGATCCAGGGGATCAGGCCGGTGGCCAATTTAATTATTAAGAAAGTCCAGGGGACTCATTTTATTTAAGATCCAGGGGATCAGGCCGGTGGCCAATTTAATTATTAAAAATGTCCAGGGGACTCATTTTATTTAAGATCCAGGGGATCAGGCCGGTGGCCAACTTAATTATCAAGAAAGTCCAGGGGACTCAATTAATTTAAGATCCAGGGGATCAGGCCAGTGGCAAATAGTTATATTAATAAAGTCCAGGGGACTCATAGGCTGTAAGAGTATAAAGTTTAATTTTAATAAAAGTATAAGTGGAATAAAACCCGGTGGGTAAAATTGTCAAGTGATAAATAAAATTTGAAAATTACAGTAAACGTTGTATATGATTAAATTTCATTCCTCATCAATCTCCTCACTCTTATAATATTTCAACGACCCTGATTTTTGAAAATAACATATCCGGTTCTGGAAGGCCGAGTCTTATCTTCCAGTGGCGCCCTTATTAAGATCAATTAATAAAGGGGCCAAACTTGGCAAGGTTGAAAAATACCCTGTTACAGTTATTAATTCTAATTTTTGTCACTATATGTTATTATTTTTATTACTTACAAGTATAATTTACAATTTTACATAGTTAAAAGGTTGTTCAAATTTTGAAATCTTTCAAAAAGTAATGGCAGCCAGAAAATGGCAGCGCCAGCTAGTCTTTAACGGACAATCGATGACCAGATAACGACAGCTCAAAAATTAGATCTGCGATGCAATACAGCAAAATCAATAAAAGGGATATAAAAATTGCATTGTACTATTCCATTAGCCAGCGAAAGTATAAAAACAAAAGAACATTCATTTTAAATATGGATCGTAAGTGTATAATTTTTAAAAGATTGCGAGCTCAAATAAATACATTTATTACCATTGTCATTAAACTATATAGCGACTAATTAATAATTTCAAAAACCCTTTAACTGTGTAAAATTGTAAAACATACTTAAAAGTAATGAAAACAATAATATATAGTGATAAAAATTAGAATTAAAAATAATAAGTAAAAAAAAAATTTTTTTTAATTTTCGAAAATCGAAAAAAATTAGTTGCTATGTAGTGCCTGCGATCGGACTGGGCTTAGACTTACAGAAAATATTGTAGTTTATAATGAAAAATTTTCGGGAAAGCCAGAATATGCATGATTTTCAGATAACGACATGAAACTTTTGAAACTAAAATATTGAACATAAAAATTTTTCGAAAAATTAAAAAAAATTTTTTCCGGAAAGTACGTGGAAAAACAAAAATTAAAAAAAAAACGTTAAATTTCAACTATTTTTGACGAATTCATAAGCAGAAAACCGAAACAAGAGGGTTTTTTTTTTCATTTTAATATCTTCTGAACCAGTGATAAAAATATCTCAAAATTTACCTAGAGGAATTTTATGGTGGATACTAAAAAATATCAAAAAATTTCGGAAATAAAAAAAAAATTTAACTGTCCGATTTGGCATAGAATGCCCAATTTACATTCTTCAAACCTTCCATTCGCATTAAAAGGCATTTTTGAGATGTCAAACTCACTTCTGTATACCGCTGGCTTTGACGACGGTCGTCAAACCTGCCAAATGTCGTTAAACCTGCCGTATGTTACCGACAATTGTCGTCGAAACTGCCGTTTGAAATTTTCGTCAGCTCAAAATTTGTCGTCAATTTACCGAATGTCGCGAAACCTGCCATCGTATTCAGAATTAATGTCGTCAAATATGCAATAAATGTTTATAAACGTTTATGTTTTGAATGTTTAACTGTATATGTAGCCTTCGAACCTGCCATTTGCTTCAAATGGCAGTTTTGAGGTGTCGTCGAAACCACCTCTGTATGCCGGTGGATCTGACGACAGTCGTCAAAACTGCCAAATGTCGTTAAACATGCCGTATATTACCGGAAATTGTCGTCGAAACTGCCGCTAGATATATATATATATATATTTATACATATATATATATATATATACATACATATATAAATTTTTCAACGAATGGTATTTTTGATCTCTACTAAACTAATTATGATAGTTTATGATAAAATTCCTTGAAAAATCGACCATGAGGACAAATACAATAGTTAGATTTTCAAAAAAATCTACCTAAAAATTACTGCGAGCTCAAGCAGCTCGAAAACAGCGGGAATTTTCCGGGCTGCTCCATAGGATCAACCGGTTTCCAGATTTTTGTAATTAGCTTAATGAATTCTGTAAAAAAAATATCTATAAATACCTCGAGTTAATCCATGATCCCACCAGGGATTGAAAACAGCACCAATGTACATCGCACCAAGTGCTGGAACTACTTGATCCATGTGATTGTGTGTACAAATGGCAATAACATCGCCTTGTTGAACGTTTTGACTCTGAAGCCAAAGTGCACACTTAATAGTTTTTTCTACCATCTCTCCAAATGTATCTATCTTTCCAGTGATTGCATCAACCTAGATAGAAGCTAACTTTGACTTCTTACATTTATTTTCTCCAAAAAGTTCATTATCTCATACCTGACCAACAGACTTTTGATTTTTCTTCATTTTTTCTAATAAATTTTCGCCAAAATTATTTTTTCCTTCTACTATGTATGAAAACTTTTTGCCTTTTAAAATTCCATTTTCGATAGTAAAATGTATTTCATGCTGTAAAAATTTAAAAGTTAAGAACTTGAATAAATAACAAATTGAAAAATTTTTTTTGAATCAAGAGAGTTTTTCTATCAGTGCGGGTAATAGAAAAAAGGAGCTGAGTAAATATTGTGTACCATGTGACAGGCAACGCCTACATGCATGGTGGATTTATAATTGAAATAAAAAAAAATAATACTTTGAGTGAATACTCTGATTAAAACAAATAAAATCAGTAGGCTTCTATTGATATTCAGTAGGGTGGCGCAAAAAAACCGACTATTTTTATATTTTCCAATCTCGCATGAAAATTTGTTGGCTTACAATATTTTAAGAAGCCTCTTCAATAACCAGTTCGATAAAAATTTTCAAGAGGTGACTCATGAATTTTGAAAATATCAAAAATGATCGAAATTCGACTTTTTTATTTCAAATTTTTTTCTTTTTCGTGGCAGTAATAATTAATATTTGTGAAATCATGACTGCACTGAAAATTTAAATATTCAAACCTCGCTCAAGAATTTTGAATGTTTCTCAGTGCTATCTTTTGAACGTTTTCGAGCAACCCTTGAATGTTAATAATAAAGCTTTTCGATTTTTTCACAATCAATTAACATGACAATGAATGAAAATATAACCCGAGAAATAGAAATAATAAGTTATTTACATACTTTTTTATTTTTTAATTCAATTTGTAGGTTTTTTCGCTTATTCAAAACTTACCAAATTTTATTGTTTAAGACTGTCCTGTATGTTTGTGGTTATGCAAAAGTTATATTTTACTGAAGTGACAATAATTAAGTTATAAAAAATACAAAGTCTAATTTAAACTATTAATTAAATATTATCAGTTTATATTCAAAATTCTTGAGCGCCATTTAAATATTTCAATTTCGGGCTGAAATTTTCAACATAGTCATGATTTTACAAATATAAACTATTGCTGCGACGAAAAAAAAAAAAATTTAGAAATAAAAAATCTGAATTTCAATCATTTTTGATATTTTAAAAATTCGTGAGCGACCTCTTGAAAATTTTTTATCGAGCTGATTTTTGGAGAGACTTCTTAAAACCTCGTAAGCCAACAAATTTTCATGCGAGATCGAAAAAAAAAAAAAAATAGTCGGTTTTTTTGCGCCACCCTATTATACGGTTATGCCAAAAATTAGAGGACCAGACAAATTTTAGAAATTCTTTAGTAATTTTTTCAAGGCTGACAGTTCGTGAAAAGGATCGTATCACGATTAAAAAAAAAGCATTTTATAGTTTGAAATCGCAAACATGAGGAATACCCTGAGACCAAAATTTTCTTAATTTTTTCTTGTCTTTCAAAGCGTCCACGGGCCGTGGAAAATTTTTTTCCGCTCAACCAATGCATAAGTTGGTTAGCAAATTTATTCAGCTTTGATTTGCATTTTTTTTTTAGTTTTGTATGACAACTTGTCGCTGAGATATCAGCCTTCAAACGAAATATTAACCTTTAGGATTTGATCATCGATATTTCAAGTACCAATGATCGCATATTAAATTGGAGGGTGGCGTTAAAAACTTGAATAAATTCCTTAAAAGACCCTTTTATCATTTTTTGAAGGAAAATTTATTTTTTATTTTTAACATCAATTACAAGTAAGAACAAACAAATGCCTTTTTTTGGTTTTTTAGTAAATCGCCAACCGCTACTTTGTAAATATCGATAGAAAGATTAATGTTGCTAGGCATTATTTTAACTCAATGTATCCTCAATAACCTTGTAAATTTTTAAATTGATCTATTAAACCGTTTTTCGGGGGTGATCGATTAAATTTTTGCTAAACAATTAGATGAACAAATGTTGTTCTTTTAATTGTGTAATCATTATCAAAATGAAAAAATAATATTTTTTTGTTACTTTTCTTTCATTTTTGCGTTGGTTACTTGATAAATGTGAGGAAAAGAGAAAAAAAAAGTTTCCGAAAAATGTCTAAAAAATCAAAGAAAGAAAAAACTGTTTTCTATGCGCGATTTATGTTAATTTTAAAGAAAAATTTTTGACAGTGTATATTACAGTAATTATAAAGATTTATGAAAACAGCCCTGATAAAATTTTAAAATTTATAAAATCAGTATATGCCCATGATTAAAAAAGAATTTTAAGATAATTTTTGTTTTCGATTTGGTTGTTGAATTACTTTTGAGCTACTGAAACGATTGCTTGTCAAAAATAATTACTCATTATTCTTGACAAATCCTTTTGATTGCTCTAAAAAACTAAGAAATCAGCTAATTCATTTTGGAGATATTGTTTACCAGCATTATGCTTTCAAACGCACATACAAACACAAACACACACACACACACACGTACAGACACACAGACACACACACCCTGAATTCAATTAAAATGAGTCTAATTTCAGGTGCAGAAAACTTTACACGTGATTATAATAATTTTTTTACACTAACATCAATATTTTCTGAAATGAAATTGGATGCCATAATGTTTTGCAATATAAAAATTAATTGTTAATGTACTTTACTTCACTAAATAGTTCAACAAGCTCTTCAGTTCTGAGCAAATTGTCAATTTAACTGTCTTTTATACACATAACAAGTTGTCCTTCAAATGATTCAGTTTGTATTAAAATTACTATCATGAGTCCACTTTTATAATACTTGGTAATTTTGTACAATTTGCAGTCACGCGAGCAATTTTTCCGTGATGACAATTAAGAATGATATTGTCCTAAGTATAGACTAAGTCTAAATTCCATATCATTCATTAATATAAGTTTCCGACTTAAAATTGTTCTAATGGTTTTTTTTTTTTTTTTGTATAAAAAATCTACTATGTGTTGAAATCGTATATGATGTTGGATTTGCAATGAATCGAAGAATGTAATCTGATTAAATCATAAATCACTTCCTTACGATCATGATGCATAGCCGTCCTCATAAAAAAATCTCTCTTCCTTTTATCTGAATTCAATAATGTCCTACCGTTAACCCTCTTAAATACTCTAGATGTCCTTTAATTTGTACTTTTACCTTACGTGAAGAAGATCTTATTATTTATTCTTGTAACAAGTCTGGAAATTATCCAATGAATCCTCCTTTAGATTGTCCTGGACAATATCTTATTTTTTATCCTGCTAAAAATTTTGTTCGTCTTTGATTTTTTTTTTTTTTTCTGACAGTTTATAGTTACTTATACCAGCAATTTCTCTCTCGATGCATAAATTAATAAATAAAAAAAAAACCTTAAAGGGAAAAATAAAAAATTCTCGTTGGAATAATAATTTATATTTTACTGTTTTTATTATCATGTATTAACAAGGGCGCTTACTTTTTTCACTCTCACACCCAAGTGGGCATATTATCTTTGTTGTACGAATACAGTAATCAAGGACTTTGGCCAAGTTTTTCGTTTAAACAAACGAATGGTATCAAAAAATTTAAGCGCTCTTCGCCAGGTTACATGGTAGAGCATCAATGTGGTCTGTAATTTGTATTTAAAGATTCTGTTTCCAAGAAAAACTTAGCCAAAAACATCTGATAACCCCTATTCAATACTAAATTGGGCATTTCTTAGAAACAAAAACATAACAGTATATACGTATTTGAGGAATTAATAAAATAAAAATCTCCATTATGTGCTTCAAATTACTTTATTATTTTCCAAATCATTGACTATAGAATTACGATATGGTTATAAATATACAACATAACAAAGCGCATTCCATGCTGTAACATTATTACCAACAATCTAAGGTATCACTTTTTAGTATAAATATTATTAATATTTTTTTTCTAATTCTTTAATTATCGCCTTAATTTTTTTTTTTTATGTTTTGAATACCTGAAATAATTAATTATAGCGTATTCTTAAGCGGCAGACTTTAACAACAATTTGCAAATTACAGCTCAATTATCTGTTTCTTAGTTTTACTTAACCACCCCTGACAAAAAAAAAATTACACCAAAATATTCTTTTCCTTATCATAACAATTATGAAGCATTGCGTAATTTTCAACTTTATTATCTTTTGTAATTAATTGTTGATTGTTAATCGTTATCACAGAACGTTTATAAAATAATGACCGTAATGATTATTACAACAATAATTATAATGGCTAAGATTAACTAATCTTATTTGTTATCGATAATCAACAAACATTTTAAACTTTACAGATAGATCGATTTAAAAATTTTAAACAATAAATACATCAATAAACTTTATTAATTATCGTTGTTTCATTTTTTGTCAATCATAAAAATAAATTCAAAAGATTAAATAAAGATAATTACATAATACATAACTGAACTTGATTATTTGTTATTTAATCGAATTTATTTAATCTTTTTTTTAAAAATATTGTTTAATAAATATGATTTTAAGACTCTAATAATTTTTAAGCTTTAGCACTTTTAGTAGTTCAACAATTGATTTGATTTGTGTTTATAATATAAAGTAAAATACCCAGTACACGATAAATAAACTAGTATCTGCTTACTTATGTATTTTTCATCTATATTTACTAAATTTTACTAAATATAGATATACAAATACTGGAGCGATCAAGTATTAGTTCCCTGATCAGGTACTCGGTATTTTACCGTACGTTTTATTCGCAATGTAAAGTAAATATGTACTAAGGTAAGAGACCTATTACCTGATTACTCATGTATTAGTATATATTTACTAAATATATGTATAGAAATACATGGAGAGATCGGGTACTAGGTCTTTTACCTTGTCATACACCTTGTGGCATCGAGTATCATTGATGTCACTCGACATATACAATAGCTTATATAATTAATCCACGAAGAACGACGCCGTTAAACTTATAAGTTATGAAAAAATTACTTACTTTATTATTATAAAAACGATTAAAACTGCATGAAATTAAATTATTTATTTAAGAATAGTGACTTACCAAAAATCATATACATAAGCATTGATGTTATGTCTTATCAATTAATAAAGATAAGTAAGATTATAAATTCCAACTGGCGTTCCATTGATCACCAAATTCGCGTGCTGATTGATTAAATTTAAATGTGCACTCTAGAGACTTTGATCACGTTAATAAAGACAAAGTAGCACCATGAAAGATAGAGATAATAGATTCTTTAGTGTCTTAAATCATTGAATCGGAGTAACTCTACCCATTTCACTCAAACTTCGTGATTCAATGTACAAATTATGAAATTATCGATTTAAATTTTCTTAAATTACATTTTTGACGAATCATAATGTTCTGTATTTTAATATAATACTTTATGAAGCTGACTTCAAGCATTTTGATTGCGTATCTTCGGGCATCAGTTCCATAAAAATTATTTACGTCTTATAGACAGTGAAAAAAAAATCTGGATACCAGTTGACCCTGCGGGCCAGCCCCGAAACTTCCCGAGCTTAAAGAGATCGAAAACATTAATACCAATATATGTTCAAGCTCTTTGAGCTTGAAAATACCTTCGAGTACTCCTACATATTCGAACACTTTGAAAGAAACGAAAAAAAAGAAAATTTTTTTTTAACTTCCCGCTAAAAAAATTGGAAATTTTCAAAAATTCGGGAAGTTATTGGTTTCAGTCCGATTTTCGAAAATCGAATTTCTAAGAGATCTTGACATTTTGAGGTTCTAAGAAGCTATTCTGACTAATTTCAAGATGATGTCCGAGTGTATATATGTATGTATGTATATATGCGAATATTCTGTAACCGTTTGAACGGATAAACCGATTTTGATCGTCAAGGTGTCATTTGACGCGGCTTGTTAAATACTATAAGCATTGAAAATTTGAGCTTAATCGGTAGAGAGCATTCGGAGATATTTCGAAAATAAAATTTTTTTGAAAATGTTTTTTTTGGATAACTTTTTATTTGCTCGATGAATTGATTTCAAAATCTAATCAGCTATGAAATTTTATAAGCTGCGTCGAATGCCACCTCAACCATCAAAATCGGTTCATTTGTTCAAGAGAAACCGTTAACGAAAGAAATAGAAAAAAATTTTTTTTTTGTTTTTTTTAAATTTCTCAAAAACGACTCCATAAATCAATTTCAAAATTTGATCAGCTTCAGAACTCAACAAAACGCGTCGATTGCCACCTCAACTGTCTCAATCGGTCAATTCGTTCGAGAGATATCGGTTGAGAAAAAAATGGTAAAAAACGTTTTTTGTTTTCGAAAACAAAGACATACAAAAGTATTTTCGAGCTTGAAGAGCTCGAAAATGTATCCACAATAATTTAAAGAGGTCAAGGAGCTCAAAAACGGCGGGAAGTTTTGGGGCTGGCCCGCAGGGTCAACTGACAGACCGATTTTTTTGTATTATTCCGTTAATGATATCTGTCGAATGGATTATCCGATTGAGACGTTCTTGGCGGCAATCGAAAGCTTTCGTGGAGTTTTAGAGCTGATTAGATTTTGGAATTGATCGATTTGACATTTTTTTAAATATCCAGAAAAAACAAAAAAAAAAAAATTTTTTTTAAAGTTAATTTTACAATGGTTTATATCAGTTAATTAATATTTCCAATGCGTTTTGTTCATTTAAAGAGTGCGACTATAGTTTCTTCGAGTTATTTAAGTCAATTATTCGATGAGTTTTTACATATAGTTAAAAAAAATCTCATACAGAAATCCATCATAGATTCTTACATAAATTCTTTTATAATGTTTTTATATGAATTTCCACATTGTATCTTATAAAAATCAATACCATCTCGGGTAGATCACAAATTATGCCAGGTCTTTAATAGTTTATTCCCACATAAGCCTCCTACGTATGCAGTCAGATTTTCAATTATTCCTATGTAATTTTTTTATATGAATCCAGTTAGGGGACATCTATTAATTACGTGAGCTCAGAAGGTGGAGGAGGGGTCCAATCAAATCTCATTTAAACCGAGAGGGGGATAATCGAAAATCTCACCTCAACTTTAAAAAATATAAAATATTACGGATATTAAAAAAAATCTATTTTGGATGTTTATTTAGCCCGCTAAAATAAATTTCATGGCTATTAAAATCATTAAGTTCGAGAGAAATATAAAAAAAGAAAAAAAATGTTTCGGGTATTTAGAAGAAAAGACAATAGTATAGGCAACGTATCGATTATTCCCTACGCAAGGATTCTCTGAGTTACGAGTACTGATTTAGTTTAAAATATTTTTAGCGTCAATCTCACGTAAGGGGGGAGGAGTCTAAACTGATCGAAAAATAGCTCACATAATTAATGGGTGCCCCCTTACTCATAATTTTCTACATCGGTTTGTGAATCAGAAAACTATTTCCAATGGGTGTATTCATGAATTACTACATAAAAGACTATATTATTGACTATTAAAAAATTACATATCACATACTAATCTTTGTAAGGTCGTAATTGAGATAAGATTTGAAAAATTAAAACATTAACTACAGAAACAATAAAAAAGTTTAATGGCTGAATTCTTCATTTCATTGATAATTTTAGTTAAAATTACTTTCATAATCAATACGTGACTCTGTTTAAATTTTTCTCACAATCACTGGTAATTTCTACGAATTTAGAAATTTTATCTGACTGCATAATGATTTTAATAGCAGACAACAATCATTTGAGTTTCTAATATGAAATATCTTTGCTTCTAAAATTTTCTAGCTTTTATCTGTCCTTTTTTATTTAATTGAGTATAATTTGGAATATAGATTCAAATATCGATGTACAAGTCCAGATATTTAGAAAATGAGTATTTTTATATTATAATTTGATTTGAAATTCATTGAAGACATTATTCATAAAATTGTTCACAAGTATTAAATCATCACTGGATTGATAGTTTTATTTTCTTGAATAATATTAAAAAGTAAAGAGTTTCAATGAAAAACTAACTTTCTCAAATTTCCTACATTTAAAAGATTTATTGCTTGACTACAGACGTAGTCAAAAAATTTAACATTGATTATTTTTCGATGGTTACGAAGAAAAATTTAAAACGTGTAGTGCGTATAAGACACAGTTTATCGGAAATTTATAAGATTAATTGAGAATGAATAAAATTCTAACCGTTCAACACAAAACGGATTCTGTAATATATCACATATTGTATAGCCTATTATTTTATAAAAGCTTGTAACACGCAATAACTTTATTAATTTTGGCTATACTTCCGAATACGGCACATCGCCGTTAACTATAAAAAATACGACGTAATACCAATAATAACACATAAAAACCAGCGCAATTTGTCTGAGTTGGCGATACGGACGGATAGATACGATTAAGTTGGAATACGTACACACAGATGGCGCAGCTAATTTATCAATTATCAATAACTAAATAAAATTAAATTTATCAAATAAGTAATTTTATTTAATAAATTTTATTAAATAAAATTAAGTTTGTAAAATAAGTAATTTCATTTAATAAATTTTATTAAATAAAATTAAATTTATGAAATAAGTAATTTTATTTAAAACCGTAAAAAGGAAGATGGAGTATAGGCCTAACCCATTTTTAATTTTATGGTCACTTCAGTGTTAGGTATGAGGCAGGATGTGGTGGAGGTGCCTCACTGATGATTCCACCATGATAGCCGGGATGAAACCTAACATTGATCGGAGTCTAATGAATTTATTCGTTAAAGATTGTTATTGGTGAATCAGCGGTATAGTTAACTCACAATTTCCTGAATAATTTGTTAATTAATTTATCAATTTATTAATAAGTTTAGTGAATTTTGAGCACGTGTTATGTGTGTACGTGGTGTAAACATCAAATTGAAGGCTTGTTCGGCTCCGTCGCCAACAAATTCGCTCGGGTAACTTTTATACACATCAAAATAAAGGTTGTGTGTTATTTTTAAGTAAAAGTAGGGTATGCCGTATTCGGATGTTAAACCTTAATTTTTGTTATAAACGATAGGTTCAAGATTTTTGAATCTTCATGGTCGCAAAAGTATCGGTAATTTTTTTTTTCATAACTCTTTGAAATGACAAAAAGTATAAGAATTATTTATTCTTATTAGCTATACTTGAAACATTGAACATTTATATTTAATGTAATAAAAATATTGAATATTATTATATAAATCAATTTTTTGTGCGCTGGAAAATGATTTCGAGTGTATATATAAATAAAGGACGTTTACATGATTTGGGTATATGAGATCATTAACTTTAAAAATCTTAAGTGTAGAGATTTAAATAAATTCATAACCTGAGCTTTATTAAAGCCCAGTGATTGGATGGTTATAATTTCTTTAAAAATGTATTTCATAATTTTCTTATACTTAATCTTTCAGTTGAATGCTTCGGATATATATTATTAGTAGGCCGATCTTTTCAAGATTACTGTTCCTAATGATATTTGTCGTTTTTTTTTTATTCTATTTCTTTGTAACATCATTACTTTCTTCCCTATATTATCAAACAAATAAAAATCATTTTCAATTTCCATTTTTTTTTTAATTTGTCAAAAACATTCATTTGAAAATATCTAAAATAGATCATCTATCTACATGAATTTTTGAGTCAACAATGACATTTATTGTTTTTTTTTCTTTTACGTTCCAAATTAACATTTGTCATGATAATTTTGTATATTTCTTACTGATTTATTTTTTCTTTAATTAAAATCATTGAGCTTTTTTATTTATACGATGATTAATAAAAGAAAAAAAAACGAGTGAATATAAAAGCACTAATGTTTGATTTATATTTCTCAATTAGTAGAAATATATATAAACTAAATCTCTTTAATTCAGAAATTAATAATTGATTAAATATTGCTTGTTGATAACAAAAACGAAGATAATGAATAATATAAGAATTCTTATTATGCGATTTTTGAGTCTTAAATCAATCTTATCCAGGTTCCCCCCCACCAAGTGAGAGAGCTTGAACAATTCTTGGGTCTGCTTTACTACCTTCTCGAAATTCATCAAGGGTTAATTTATCGTCGTGATTTTTATCCATTTGATCAAATATTTTATCGACTCTTTTTTGAGGTGTATTTTCATCCTCTGCGTGCAGCTGTTGACCCTAAAAAAATTTAATTTTAAACATAAAAAAATGTTTAAATAAATGTTTATAGAATTAAGACTTAAGTGAATAGATAATCGTAGTTAATCTATTATTCAAACTATATTTTTTGTGTTAGTTTGAGAGATTACCACATAAAGCTTCTGTTAATTTTAAAATTAATTTTATAGTTTTTATATTTTAAGCGTATCAAAAAGCTTACGCTACCAAAAGAGAAAAACTGTTTAACGATAGTAAATTAACGGTTTATAGATAATTATAAAGTGCGATTTTAAAATCATCATGTTCAGTCACAAGCTTAACTAATTTCAACAAGCTTCGTGCATTTCCGCTGCATCCGGGAGCTGCCGAACTCGCTACTGTCCTCAAAGAGAGTATAGTGCCGGGTCACTCACTATCTGGACCCGACATATACAATTTCTCTCTCATGACCGTGTCAAGACGCTTTGAGAACCCGCTACAAGCCGGCCAATCAGATAATCCGTCTTATATTAGCCGGTCAATGATAGAACTCGCTTTATACCGAGAGCTCGGCAGCCAATAAGGAAAATTGGCTGTTAACTACTTCCTGTTTTAATTCAATGGGAAAATTCGTCTTATGCAGCTAAGCTGCCACGTCACCACCGAGCGGCAACGAAGGAAGAAGCCGCCGTTTCAACTTCTCGATCTTCATCGTGGATCATTCAGAACAAAAACAGCTATCCGTCTAACTACTTTACTCATTATAAATTACTTTAGTAATATACCTCCGCTTAACTTACGCTAAATTATCCTCAATATTTAGTCAGTATACTAAGGCGGCTATTTGTTGAGAATAAATTGATTGTTATTCGCGTGTGATTAATTAATAAATTAATTTCCGTGAATATAACCGCTATCGACCACGTGTCGAGGTTTTATACGTGAATTTATTCTTGTTTGCATTCGCTATCAAGTATTTTACTCATAAGTTTTTTTTCAGTGCACATATTTTTAAATAAAGAGCTAATTTATCATCTGTAATTTTGGGTTAATTGTTAGTTATTGAATTAACCACACTTACACCATAATCCTTTTGAGCATTTTCTCAATTTTACACATCACGTATCGATTTTAGAACTACCTAAGAATTAACTGATAATCGACTAAATGAAAACTGTAAATTAAATAATATTTTTTAAGATCTACAGTATTCTAGGTAATTTGCTCCATTCAAATTACCCAATAAGAAAACTACACCAATTGACTCCGTTGGGCGATTTAATTTCATTTTTTAAACGTCTTAAGAACTAATTGTAATTTTAATTATAAAAGTATTAAAGTATAATAATTATGGTATTTAAAGGTAAAATTCAAGCAGGAAACTCAAAAAATTGTGATGGATATGCATATAACATCCATTCTTCTGCTGGGTCTAACTGCTGGTATGAAGATGATATAATACATTTTCTTAAAAAAAAACAATAATACAAAAATTTTCTAATTAAAAGTGAATTAAATTTTTTTTTTTTAATAGTATTTTCATCTCTCGCAGCAATATTTTTTTTTATATTGTAGGTATGTCAGATGCAATCAGAGGTCCAATTAAAAAAACCCTAGTTACGGATGTCCTGGACATGGTAAACTAACAATTTTTCCTGATGGGAGGAAGGAGATCATCGTGTCAAAAGTCCACAGGCAAGAATTTCCACGTAAAGAGGACGTTCTACTGATTCACGTATTTAAAGTGGACATAAAACTCGCACAAAGATGATACTACTTTCAAGTACACTATCAGCAGGATACGACTCGCTTATTTCAAATTAAGTTATCGACACAACCCTTGATCCCTACCCTCAAGCTCTCATAGAATCCACTCAAATGGGTAAAAAACCACATAGAACCGAATAGATGTATTGGTTCTATGCGATTTTTGACTAATTTGGATAGATTCTATGCAAACTTTTGTATAGGAATAGTCTCTTTATATTTTAATTTGTTATTAGTCTTCATACACCTTAATTTATATATTATATTTAATTTTTTTCCCACTTAAACGAAAAAAAAAATACGATAGATTCCCATACCTCTGTCACGGCTGCTACTTTCAAAATTTTATTTTTTTTCCCTCCCGAAATAAGTACACACTAAGACCTCTTGTACATAAACCTTTTTATGTATAACGCCGACTTATTGACGCAAGCAGTCGTACTGGACAAATATACCTACCTGAGCGTTGTCAACGCTTTACATTTAAGTCGTATTGTACTAATAGACCACGTGTATTATAGATTTCTCTGATTCTCTGAATTTCGTCATTTTCTCTTAATGACTTTTAAAATTTATGTATCCGTTCCCATTTAATAATCTAAGCATAGAACGGTAATCTTTTCTTTGATTTTTCATCTTAAAACTATAGACCACCCAAATCGTGTGCACCTGCATGTGATTCTTGGAAATTAAAGAAAGCTAATGGAAACCACCAAATTTATGGCTTCCTCGGCGGCAGAATGGCGCCAAGTCATCGGCCCACTTAATAGTCAAAATCTATTTCCCAGAGATCACACGTGTGCTTGGGCCTAGAACTTTCGGGCGAGTCCGAGTCTTCTCGTATTAGAAACGAGTTACCACCACTTTTCATATGTGAAGACCATATAAAAAGACCATGGACTTTAGCTCATCAGTTCTTTTGGGAATCAAACTCTGAACCATACTGAACTCCGGACACTTGACGGTGTTCGTGGCTAGAGGATTGATATCCCGATTGAGCATTCGGTCACGTGAGCCCAGGTCATTGGATCGGTTCTTGATCGTCGTAAGCACTCGTATAATCGGCATATTATTTTCTACTATCTTCAGAAGCATAATCAACGCGATATTAGCGTATAGCATCCGATCACGTGGGCCCAGATCGTACGATTGGTCCTTGATCGTTGTAAGTCGTGAACTTATATCAACCGTTTAGCACCGGTACAGCATTGATTATCTTCATCTTATTTTTAATCCATTTAATTTCATTTTATTTTAATTATACCACGAGAAACGTGAAAAATCGAAGAATATTTTACCCCGATAAATGCGAAGATTTAAATAATATCTTACCGCGAAAATACGCGAAGATTTTGAATATTTTGAAACTATTTTACCGTGCGAATACGCGAAGATTTTATAAACAGATTTATATTTTATTTTACCGCGAAGACGCGAAGAATTTGAATATATTGGAATTATTTTATCGCGAGAAGCGCGAAGACATTCATTTTATTTTATATACGAAGATTTGGAAACGCATAAACATTTAAATCAATACAACAAAGCATACTAAATAAATAAATAAAACGATAAATTAGAATCATATTAATTAACCGCGAGAACGCGTTGTGAATAAGTGTCTTGTGTTACTGCTGACAGTCCTGATACCTCACCAAAACCTGTTTGGGGTAAGTTTTAAACATTGTAACCATTATCTGGTATTTTCGAAAATTTACTTTGAAATATTTGTAAAACATATGCATGATACATTTACTTTTATATTTACTATTTTAAATATTGCCATTTGTAACCCTTTTGTATTTTGAGAATATTTAGTCCTCAATAAATAAATACTCGTTAACATAAAACAATTGAAAAACATTATTTCTCAGACAATTTCACTTTAACAACGAGATACTAGTTTCACGAGGCTTTTCGGCAGCCCACCTTCCTTTATCCCTTATTTTTCTACCTGTCTAGCTACTCAGACCGATAGTTAACAGTAGGGGGTACACAATCTTACGTTTACCGCTCGACGTTTGATTGTGAAAAATAAACAGTCACATCATAAATTGGAAATCATTTTGGGTTATTATCAATATGGTCTTCAACAATATTGTGTAGGCGCGATTTAAATATAGAATAGAATAAACTGAGCATTTGGTCACGTGAGCCCAGATCATAGGATCGGTCGTTGATCAATGTAAGTACCCTTTTATTTAATACTTTTATACGAAATCTCGCACCTACGCCCATCACGATCTCCAATCGTGACACCTCTATGTTTAAGGTCTATACTTGACTATAGTACTATCTCATTGAACTGATTCATTTTCATAAAACCTCTATGAAAATTAATGAAAATCTATTTAACGTAATGAAAGTTTTTAAAGAGAGTTATCGATGGTTTTTTTTCTGTTTATCAACAGACATTCTTTAGCTGCGTCATTATTCCCTTATCCTTCTGTAAGAAGTCAGATAGGTCGGGATTTTCGAAAAAATTTGCCAAATAATTTTGTGGGCTTTTTAGCATATAAACATTTTCTGATGTTAACGCAAGCCCAACCACATGTTCGATACCAAATCAAAAATAAAGAAATGAAATTATGAAATTTAATATTAAAACAGACAGCTTTGAGACCAACTTTAATAAATTTTTAACTTTTTTTAGTCATAAATTTATAAAGTACTTCGACAATTCATCACAAATGAAAGTAGATGGTACGTTCAGATTTAAACCAAATTTTCGTCGTAAATATCTGACTCCTCATCAGCTTCTTATATTTTCTGATGATATTTGTGGAAAGGTAAGGTTTTGAACTGATCCCTGATTTAAAAAACTGATTGAAAAATGTTAATTGGATTCAATCAAAAATTTCCAATTGACTATTGATCGGTTTCAGTTAGAAAAATAATCGATAAAAATTATTATATCTTGATTAAATCCAATTGAGTTTCAATAGGATTCAAATGGAGTTCTTAATCAGGTTTAATTATTTTTTTATATTGAATTATTAATTTATTAATTCTTTTAGATCTATCCAGCAATATATGTACTCATGCCAAATAAATAAGAAATTACTTATCAGCAAATATTTAAGACTGTACAAAGTACCATTGCTCCAGAGTGGAGACCGAAGTACATAATTTCGGACTTTGAGAATGCAACAAGCAATGCAGCTCAAATTGCTAACCTTCACAAAATTGAGGTGTTTTTTCCACTATACGCAGGTAAAAAATAATTAAAATCATATGCACTTTTTTTGTTTGTTCACAGAAAGAAAATTATGCGAATGATTCTCATGTTTATACAGTGCTCTCCCCCTAAGATATTCCTCTGTAAGATATCATTTCTCCTCATTTTACTACTATTTCCCCTAAATTCAGTTTCCCCACTACACTCAGTGGAATTTACTTGCGCTTGAGCCGCCACTAGAAGTCGGCCGTTTACATAAACATAGATATACTTATATCTATTAAGACTGTGCATGCTTCAATTTTTAATAGCTCCACCTTTTAAGAATGGAAGGGGTACCTCTTTAAGATATTTTTCCTGGAACCAGAGCCCCGAGTCTGATATCTTAGGGAGGGGGGGGGTACTGTATTGTTATTGAATGATACCTTACTTTAAATATGATAGATTCTCATAGCTGTATGCATAAGGCCTATACCTAACTATATCACTCTCTCATAAAATTTATCTATTCTCGTAAAATCTTTGTGAGAATTTATTGGATTCAGAATGGCAATGATTCCCATAATTTTTTTTTTCTGTACTGTATGAATTATTAAAGTTTAATCATTTTTCCAAAGCTATACAAAAAAATTGGAAGAAACACAGCTTGAAACCGCTTTGTAATCCTTGCCTCGCAGCTCGGTGCATTAAAATGCTTTTCATGGCATTACCATTGGCTCCGGCAGCTTGGATACCTAAATTATTCCTTCAAATTATCGATTTGATACCAAGCAACATGATTTTCAAATTAAATCCTTTTATGTTTATGTAAATTTATTTGGGCATAGGACATGCGTCCTCTAATGACCATTAGACAGTATACAATAATAAGTGTACAGTAATTTGTATTGATTTCAAATTAATAATAATGATAAGAGAAAAAGATAATGAATATTATTAAATAATAATATATTAAAATATAAATGAATTTAAAAATAAAAACAAAAAATAAATATAACGGATCCCCTGTAACGCCACTGTTTACGAAATTACAATAATATGGGCTTTACTACTGCCATATCATTTTCAATCTGCTCCTGATGTAATAAGTAGTTGTAACATAATATTTTAAAGTTTGCTAAAGTTAAAACCGTGGCGATCGATGGTGGTAGCGAGTTCCAAAACGTTGAACCCATGATCAAAAATGATTTCTGATATAATGTCGTTCGAGCAATTGGCGCTATAAGTGTATCAGTTCTATTATTATTACGATGTCTGGCAATGTTGTGATTCAATCTAATGTCTTCTTTCAATAGAGCGTTCTTTTTTAGCATGAGTATACCATAATATAAGCATCCTAAAAAGTATAGTCTTCAATTATGAGGAGACAGCCAACCATTTCTCAGACGAGGTACATTTATGTGAGCGCCTCGCGATATCCGTAATACATATCTCACACAATTATTTAGTGATACCATTATAGCCCAAGATCCCAGAGCGATAAGACACAACTTATTTTCTAAAGCATAGAACTTTCGGTTCTAAGTAATCTCTCGTGTACTTTTTAATACCTGTACACTTGTGGAGTTGGCTCGGTGACACCTGCGCAGGTACTAGATGAGAAAGGTAACTAAAAATCAGAGTTACTTAACTTAAATTTTAATGACTGATTTTTGTATATATTTTGTAGAATATTACTCTAAAGTAATTTAAAAAAAGTCAGACGCTTTCCATGGGCCAGAACTTTTGTCAGACGCTTTAAAGCTCTAAAAAAAATAAATGAACTTAATTTATTTTTAAATGTCTCATTTTTATAGATGTTATTAAGATAAATATTACAAAGTTATATTTAATCAGTCAGACAAATTGTAATGACCAAACACCCCCTAAACACAAGAATTACTCAACTATGAGTATGCGCGCGAGAGCACTACGCGCATGCGCTTCAGAGCAAGTGAGAGATCCATGGTAACTCGGTTCCCCTTCTTAAACTCACAATCTGTTTCAGTCTACTGTTTGTGTATGTGTATATGTTAGGTGCACACACTGTATAGTATGCAGCTTAGGTTTGCATCTCATAAACTATAGTCCAACGCATCATGCAGCAACAAGTCATACTTGGATTGATCTGTGTATGGTTAATGATCTGGATTGTGTCATAGCATCAAATCAATCAAGTGAGCCTTTTTTAGCAGACCACGATCTCATTTTATTCGAATATAATTATCCAGCGCCAAGTCAGAGGCGGAAAACTATTCAATTTAGAAATTTAGCTGGTATCGACAATCAACGATTAAATAATCTTTGCGCTAACTTGAATGTCAATATCGTCAGTTTGTACGACTCTGTAGATGAAATGAATGTTAAATTACATAATAAAATTCAGGATGTCATTGATATTGTAGCCCCGGTTAGGACTAAAGTGGTACGTGAGTCTGCAGCTTCTTGGATTACTAAATACATTAGAGATCTTCAGCGCAGACGGTCAAAACTTTATAGAGTTTATAAAAGAACGGGGTTCGCATATAAGGAGTATTTACAATTACGTAAATTAGTCAAGCAAAGAATTATTGAAGTAAAAAAGAAATATTTTGAAACGAGATTTTCTACGGCCAGGAATTCTAAATCAGTTTGGAATGATTTTAGGGATCTAGGCCTAATCAAAAGGGATGACTCCCATCTACCTACAGACTTAAATTTGGAGCACTTGAATGAGTTTTTTGTAAACATTGCTGGTAGATCGATTGATCTTGACTTTGAATATATTGATTATCATATTCTTCGGTGCGATTCAGTATTTAAGTTTGGTGAAGTAAATTCTACGTATTATGTAACATCGTTGAAGTCAATCAGTGTGTTGTGAAAGTTAAAAATTATTGAAAATATTGTATTATGGTGTTCTAAAAATGGACTTAAATTAAATGCGTCAAAATCTAATGCGGTAATATTTGGTAGCGCTCATAAGATAAATAGTGATCTAGATACGTCAGTACATAAAATTGTAGTTGATAGTGTTAGCCTTAATTATTCAACGACGGTAAAATACTTGGGGGTAACCTTAGATTATACGCTCTCTTGGGAGAAACAAGTATTAGATACTTGTAAACGAAGTATGCGTATTCTAGCACAGTTAAAAATGCATGATAACATTTTTAATACTGCAATCAAAACAAAACTTATTACTACTCTAATTTTTCCATTGTTTGATTATTGTGCGGTGATGTACACAGATATTGATAGCAGATTACAGTTAAAACTTCAGAGAAAAATGAACGCATGTGTCCATTTTATTTATAAAGTCAGTAGATTTGAGCAAATCACACCTTATTATCGTAGGTTTGGATGGCTAACATTAAGTGTTCGCCGGGAGTTTTTCATGGCATGTATTATGTACAAGGCAATCTATCTTGGCCAGGTGCAATTATTTGGTAATAATATAGTTTTTTTGGAGCCAAGGCTACGAAAAGGTGATATAAGGCAGGATTACCTAAAATTACCTGTAAGTCGACTAGTTAAATTTGAGAAATCATTTATGATATCGGCTATACGGGTTTGGAATTTACTGCCACCGAATTGTACTAATTTACCGTCTTTCAGTGAATTTAGAGATGCTTGCTATCAACATTTTATTGGAATCCAAAATAATAATGAATAATTGCCATATTAAAATTAGTATAAATAACATTAAAATTGATTAAATTTAAAGTTAAATTCAAATATAAGATTAGAGCAGTCGGAAATTATTCTGATATTATTCATTAAACATTATATTATATTAAAAATTTTAAATATGTATGTTACATGTATATATATTGTTGAATGTTGCTTAAAAATCAAAATGATGATTGAAACTTACAATTATACTATACAAATGATGTAATTATATGTATATAAAGGATGGCCGCAAGGAGCTTTGACTCCATAGCCAAATAAATTTTCTATCTATCTATCTATCTATCTATCTATCTATCTATCTATCTATCTATCTATCTATCTATCTATCTATCTATCTATCTATCTTTCTATACAGTACAGTTCTATATTCGGGTTTATGAGACAATATGTTTTTGTCAGTTATATCGTGTGATTTGTGAGTGATATCAGGTTATTTTCAATAGAAAAGATGGAAAAATCCTCGGAAGCATTATGACGATGATGAAGATGATTAAGACACAATCAAATTATTTCATTAATTCATCATAATTAATTATTTTTTTTACTATTAGGAGTACAAATAAGTTTTCGCCGTTTTATTGTAGATGGCGCGGCACGGAGTTTCGGTTAGCTTTCGCAGATGATAACCGGCTTAAAAAATAGTTTGGACATTTAAGAACAACATTACCTATTAATATCATTGATTTTATATTGGTAAAATATAATTTTTATAAGTTGAAAATGTCAAAATTTGAGCCAAGTAAGCGTCATTTGCGGGCAATATTAGTTTACTTCTTTAATTTGAAGAAATCTGCTGCTGAGGCGCATCGATTGCTCGTAGAAGCATATGGTAAGGGTGGTTTGAGTGAGGGAAGGTGTCGAGAGTGGTTTCAAAAGTTTAAAACGGTGATTTCGACGAAGAAGACAAAGATTGCAGTGGTAGGCCAAAAATTTACGAGGATGCAGAACTGGAGGAATTATTGGAGGAAGATTCATCTCAAACACAAAAAAAACTTGCTCTACCATTCGAAGTCACTCAGCAAGCAGTCTCACATCGTTTAAAATTCATAAACAAGGAAATTGGGTTCCGTTCGGATTAAAGCCGAGAGATATTGAACGCCGATTATGCTTAAGTGAAATGCTGTTAGCTAGACATAAAAAAAAGGGTTTTTTACATCGTATCATAACTGGTGATGAGAAGTGGATACATTATGACAATCCAAAAAGAAGAAAATCATGGGGATTACCTGGCCACGCGTCAACATCAACAGCTAAACCGAATATTCACGGAAAAAAACTTATGCTGTGTATTTGGTGGGATCAGCTAGGTGTAGTGTATTATGAGTTGCTTAATCCGAGCGAAACAATTACTGGAGCCCTCTATCGAACACAATTGATGAGATTGAGCCGAGCTCTGAAGGAAAAACGCCCTCAATACTATTCTAGACACGAAAAAATTATTCTTCTGCATGACAATGCTCGTCTACATGTTGCGGCTCCCGTGAAAAAGTACTTGGAAACACTTGATTGGGAAGTGTTACCCCACCCGCCGTATTCACCAGACATTGCACCGTCCGATTATCACCTGTTCCGGTCCATGGCACATGCTCTGACGGCGCAGCGGTTCACATCTTATGAGGATACCAAAAATTGGGTTGATTCGTGGATAGCCTCAAAAGACAAGGAGTTCTTCAGACGTGGGATTCGAATGCTGCCTGAGAGATGGGAAAAAGTGGTTGCAAGTGATGGGCAATATTTGAAATAAATTTATATTACCGTTCTTCTATAATAAATATTCAATTTGTGTTAAAAAACGGCGGAAACTTATTTGTAACCCTAATAAAATTATTACAATTGATATCTTCTTTAAAATAAAATAAAAATGATTCTTTTTGAAAGACAATTGCTTCGAAAAAATTCATTTTTCCCTATATATCTGTAATATATGTAATTAGTTTTAAAATTATTATTATTTTAATTAAAAATTTCATCTTATTTAAATAGATATGCAAAAATATGAAATTGAAAACATTAAGTATTTTTCAAATATTAAGATAGTTTACTCTAAAGCGCATGCGCATAGTGCTCTCGCGCTCATACTCATAGTTGAGTAATTTTTGTGTTTAGGGGATGTTTGATCATTTCAATTTGTCTGACTGATTAAATATAACTTTGTAATATTTATCTTAATAACATCTATAAAAATGAGACATTTAAAAATAAATTAAGTTCATTTATTTTTTGTAGAGCTTTAAAGCGTCTGACAAAAGTTCTGGCCCATGGAAAGCGTCTGACTTTTTTGATATTACTTCAGAGTAATATTCTACAAAATATATATAAAAATCAGTCATTAAAATTTAAGTTAAGTAACTCTGATTTTTAGTTACCTTTCTCATCTAGTACCTGCGCAGGTGTCACCGAGCCAACTCCACAAACGTACAGGTATTGAAAAGTACACGAGAAACTACTTAGAACCGAAAGTTCTATGCTTTAGAAAATAAGTTGTGTCTTATTGCTCTGGGATCTTACTATATCGAGTCAAGCCGATCACGGCAATTTATATTTTGTTGTAACCGATTATTTTTTGTGAAACCGATCAATTTATTTTGTTTGTTTAATATACGACTAATTATTGCGATTAATTCTGATCAATTATTTTATCGTAATCTTAAGTGCCTGACCTTTCCCCGATCCACCACCCTAAACCGATTTTTGATAATTGTTTATTGGTGATTATAACATCACCATGCACCCAACTTTATAATAATTGAACAAGGTTGCCAAAAATAGTACGTGTATTCGGACTTCACTCCGGTAGATCCCCGGTGGTGAAAAACCCGTTACAATATATATCAAAAACATGTTTGGATTGAAAATCGTGCATTGTCATAAAAAATATGACCGGGTGTTATACAATTTCATTTACTTTTAAAAAAGAAATTTTAAAGGTCATGAAATTTTTCGATGAAAATATCTAATCACGGTTACATGAAAGGAACATTTGTACGTTTGCTAAAGGATTAAGAGCAAATCAGTTTTTTAAATTCTCGTTTAACTGTTCTAAGCATGCTCAGAAAAATTACAGAGTCGAACGTAAAAGCTAAAAAAGTTGCATTTCAAGAGCAGTAATTGATTAACAGCCATCATAATTGATAAGCAGCCACAGTTTCAGTTTAAAACGGGGTATACATTATCAAATATTCTTGCGTTACACTGAGAAGAAAAAATACTTTTATCAAGAATATTTACTTGATACAAGAACATATATTCTTGATAACTTTCGAGAATATACAATTTTGTCTCAAGAATCCGTAGAATTGATGGAAATAATTTTTATTTAATTCAAGTAAAGCTATTCTTTTGTTTACTCATAATATAATATCAAATTTATATAATAACAAAAATATATTCGATGCTCTTTTCTCAAGAAATTGATAATTAATAATAATAAAATAAATATTTTGAACGGAATTCTTGAACCAAGAAATTCTTGTTTGGGCAATAGTATTTTATTTTCTCAGTGTACAATAGCAATTTATTGATTGATTTCTTTTAATGTAAAATAATTTTTAAAAATTGTTTATAGACCGGTTTACGTTTAAAAGCTTAGAGTTTTAAGCTTAAACAAAAGCTAAAATAATATACACTAGTCCCAAAAATTAAGTGATCGAAAAAAAATTCGAAATTTTTGGGTGATTTTCAGCATGCTGTAACTCGGTGAAAAATGGTCGTAGAAAAAAAAAAAAGCAAATTGTAGCCTCAAGTTTCTAGTTTTCAGATCTGGCCCTCAAATTTTTTTCATCGTGCACGATCCCGGAGTGATCTTAAGCAAACCGACGAAAAAAAAACTTTCAAAATTTTTGCTCGTCTTTCAACAAGTCTATGGGCTTCAATAAATTTTTTTGGATAATCTGACCTTATGATTCTTTTAGGAAATTTTATGTTCTTCGATTTGGCGGCCTCAAAAAGTCTCTACGACGAGTTGGCGCCGAGTTGTCATTGATCAAAGCAAAAAAGTCCATTTTGGCTTTGATAATCAATAACTCTGGACGTATTGGTCGTACAGAGAATGGAAGTAGGGTTTTGAAAACTGGGAAACATTTTCTATAAGACAAAATTAGTCGCTTTTGATAAAAAAATTTTTTTTGAAGCGATAATGTTTATTAAAAAACAAGTCAAAATTCGCATATTTAAGGATATTCGGAAATCTTGCTATAATTTTGGATATAACGGATGAACAAAGGATATAGTCGTTTTTTTTTGACCTCAAAATGTCCTGAAAAAACCCTGAAAATTTCAAAGCGCTGCGATTTTTCTTTCATAGTGTACCGAAGCTTTAAATTTATCGATTTTCCCAAAAATCCCCATAATTGGTAGTTTCTCGGTTTTTGGTCATTTTTTCGATTTCAAAATGTTTTTTTCACCAGTAATCTTGATTTCTTTGATCAAAAAGATTGATTATCGAAAAAAATTGAAAAAAAAAATATTTTTTTTTTTCAAAAATTTTTTTTTCGTTGTATTCGCAATAATTTATCATTGTCAAAAAAAATTTCTCAATTTTTTTTTTACCGCTGTAACTGCATCTACTTTAACTGTCAACTTAAAAATGAATTTAAAAAAATTGATATACCCCCCAATGAGTTCTTGCTTTTCTTCACACAAAATTAAAATTTTTTTGTATCCATTCAAGTCCGAATTTACATAAAGCTTTCTGATAACATAAAAATAGTGTTTCTAAAACTAAGTTTTTGATATGCCACGGCGACATTTAAGTGCCACAGATGTGGCTCGCATCGTTACTCTTCTTCAAGAGGGTTACAATCAGAGGGAAGTTGCTGCTACAATGGGCGTGCGCCAGTCCGTTGTTTGTCGTGCCTATGCGCGATTTAACGAGACTCAAAGTTACGATCGTCGTCCAGGTCAAGGTAGACATCGGATCACTATCGAGCGCGATGATCGAGCAATCATTCGTCAAAGTTCGTTCAAAGTCACTGGGGGCGGAGGCTAGGATTTGTCATTTTGTTGCTTTGGAATGTGATGGATGATTCTAAAGAGTAAATTGTGTATCAGCTTAAAAGTCATGTTGCTGTCGAACAGTTTATTGAGGTCGACAAGGTACTACTAAAAGTTGCAGACCTGTATACTGTTCGAATTTTCATTGCTATTATTCATTACTGAACGGCCACAGAAAAGACGTCTTATTTCAAATACTGATATCAGTTTATAATGTTAATCTAAAAATATTTGAATGGATTAAAAATTAAGGAAGCTTACCACCATCTGGTATATTGCATCTACGATGTTGTACATTTCATCACGTGTTATGTATCCATCATTGTCGACATCATACAAACGAAAAGCCCCTGAAACATTAATTCATTTAATCGTGCTAATCATTTTTAATGCATCTCACACATGAAATAGTATATTATGCACCTAGGGAGGAAAGTAGGACATTTTAACACACGTGTATAATTGCCTACCCGAGCCTTAGGCGAGGATGGCAAACACGCGGATTGGGACGTCCTACTTTTCTCCGAGGTGTGTATACAATTTTTCACCAGATTTCTACCTGGAAGTTTAAATTTTTTCCTCTGTATGAAGAATGGCACTTGCGCTAATTCTCATCATTTATTTTCTTATAAAAGAAAATAATGACTTTCTTTCTTTTAAACGGAGTAAGAATTTAAATTTTCGGTGCAGGTACACTGATAGAAGAATTTAATAAATGTTAATAAATTCATTTGTTTGGATGCAATTATTTCATTTATTAAACATAAATAAATATTTTTTAACATTTAATAAATATTTCTTCGAAATAAAAGTAGATTTGCTAACAGTCAATAAATATTTATTAATAGTTAACAAATATTGATTAACAATCACTTGATTTTAGAGTGAATGTGTCTTTTTTTACGGTGTGCCGTGAAGATTGTTCATAAACAAATAACGCTATAACCTTGCTTAGTAAAGAAACGATACTGAGTGTTGAACATAAACATACATTTTTGTATTGAGTCTTAAATAAAAAAGTTTAATGGCCTGAAAAGTTTTTCAAAAATTGCTTAAAATGGATGTGTTGGTAAATTCATGGGGTCTAGGTAAACTACACTTATCCAAAAAATTAAAGGAACAAGAAAATTTTATAAATTTTTTAGTGATTTTTGGATGGCTGTATTTTCGTGAAAAATGATCCTATCAGAAAAAAAAGCAAATTGAAGCTTGAAATCTCTAGTTTCTAGGCATGATCAAAAATGGAAAAAAAAATTCAAGTATACAAAAACTTATGAATAATTTTGTTTTTCCAAAAGAAAAAAAAAAAAGGGGGTTTTGAAGAAAACTTTTTTGTAGGCACTAATGAATTTTCAAGAAAGTAATGAATAATAAATCCTTTAAATGTTCGCATATCGAGCAGTGAAAACACCATGGTGGTATCGACTTTTAATTAATGCAATTGATTTAAAAAAGTGGAAATGTGGTACACAAACGACGAGTCATTTCCAAAATGAATCAGTGTTGTTTCCAACAATGCTCTACAAATTTTTACAAAAAAAAAAAAAAAAAAAAAAAAAAAAAAAAAAAAAAAAAAAAAAAAGATTTTTTATTTTATTTTTCATTTTTTTTTTTTTTTTTACCTAAAATTTACCGAGCAACTAACGAAAAAACGGAAAAAACCCGGAGAAAAATTGATTTTTTCATTTCAAAGATGATTTCACAATTTAAGGAACAAAACTTGTTCCTTTAATTGTTTTGTAAAACTTTGAGCAATCGGCCTGGACAGACGGTTCAATGAATGAATCTGAAAATTTACAGGGTTTTGAGGGTACATTGAGCTATAAAATTACCCGAAACATTAACCTTTCCATCAATATTTGCAAAGTAGCGATAAGTGTACTAAACAACCAGAAAATAGCCATTTTTTAAAGGTTTTTCCAATTGAAATTAAGGATAAAAAAAATATACTTTTTTCAAAAAATCGCAAATGGAGCTTGTAGGAAATAAATTCAAGTCTCTCAAACTGCCCTTTAAATTACTGTGCGACCGTTAGTTGCCGAGATATCAATAATTAAAGACAAAAGGATCCTGTTTTCATTTGAAGGCTGATATCTCAGCAGAAAATTGTCATACAGGGAAATAAAAAAAAGTAAATTGTAGCTGAATAAATTTCCTAAACAAGCCATGAATTCGTTTTTTCGAAAAAATTTTTCCCGGCCCCGTAGACCTAAAAAACAAAACCAAAAAATTTAGAAAAATTTTGTTTCAAGGTATTTCTTATGATTCCGCAAAAACTGTGGCTCGAAAAATTTTTTCGCTGGAAACTAGAGATTTCAAGCTTCAATTTGCTTTTTTTCCGATACGATTATTTTTCACGAAAATACAGCCTTCCCAAAATCACTAAAAAATTTATAAAATTTTCTTGTTCCTTTAAATTTTTGGATAAGTGTATATCCAATCTCATATAACAATTCTTCAGCAAGTCTGCTCTCAAGGTTGATAGGTGCTAGTGCCGTTTTCTACGTATGTGTTTTGCTGCAAATACTTATGACGATTAAAATTGCAATCCTAGTGCAAGCCTTACACAATAAATTCATGTAAGATTATAACTCAATTCTGGAGGAAGACTATAGTTCAAAATAGTTGTGCATGGCTTGCTCAAGATCCGCTCAATGCATAAAATTGACCTTGAGCCTTGAGCAGATTTTGAGCAAGCCATGTATATGAACCTACTGTAAGGTATACTGGTGCCAGAAATGCGTCAGACACTTTTTCATTGCACCGTGTTTAAGATATTTTTAATATACTTGAGTACGATATCATGAGCAAAACATGTACAAATCTTGACATAGGCTTCTTAATACACGATCTTGGCAAAGGCACATACGGAGAAAAAGAGACTAGCAGATAGGGGTCTTGCTCAAGATACTTACTCCAGAATCTTGCTCAAACACGTGTTCCTAGGGATGTTGATAATTCCCGTCGTGACTTAATTTAAGATATATTTATTTAAATATTGATTTACCATACATATTATATTTTTTTCATATTTGTTGAAAAAAATAAAAAAATTTTAATGAAACGGAATTCAATTATAAATATTTTTGATTTACATCATAAATTATATAAATTCATATTATCCTAATAATTTTCATCGCAAGAAGATTTTTCTAATTTAATACAACTATTTTTTTTATAATTGATTCCATTTCCTCTATTTTTTTAAGAAAACTATAAATCTACCTTATCTAATCAAATTCTAATATTTATTGAAGTTATGTGGTTATAAAAAGTGTCAAAGAAAAGGTTTCATGCTCACTTTTTACTCAACTGTCTTAATAAGTGATTAATTAACTATTAATAAATATTTATTAACTGTTAATAAATCTTCATTACATCATCTCATGTTAAAAAATCATTTATTAACAGTTAATAAGGCTTATTAAATATTAAAAAATCCTTCTATCAGTGCATGGAAACAGCATTATGGTTATAATTATTAAAGAGTGGAAAAGCAATAAAAGTAATTTGTTGTGCAAAAAAACAGAAATTTTTTCTGTTATATTAACAAAGTCGAGTTGTTGGAATAATAAAATTGATTGGTTGGAGCAATGAAATTAATCTGTTGAATTTTTCCAATGTCTATGTAGAGAGTGGAACTTTTAATGTCTCCTTGGTATCCTGGTTAAAAACTCCAATTGAAACCGCTGAATTCCAATTGAATCCGATTGAAATCCGATGGTAAGCGGAAAAAATAGCCCCGGAAAAAATAGACTTGGAAGGAACAGACCTGGAAAAAATAGACCCGGCCAATCAACTTTTCAGCTGACTACCGATTTCATGTGGGACTTCATACTCGGCTTTACAATTTGATGTTATCATGTCTTTCAATGTCTATCAATTCACTTGTTAATTTCTTTCGTGAAAAAAAAAAACACCTCCAAGAAGTCCAGGGGTGAAATCCCGGTAGGGTCTAGGGGCAAATCCTCGGCAGGGTCCAGGGGCAAAGCCCCGGTGGGGTAACAACAGACGTGAAAAAAAAAATTTCTTCTATTGATTTGTTATTGGTATGTGTTTAACATATCATCGTTTTTGAGGATGAATTTGAGGTTGTTATCGTGGAAATCCAGGTTCAATTGCCGGTTTGTTTCTGATTTTTAATTCTTTGCAAGATGATCTTTACGTTTAATGAGTAAAAAATGTTTTCTTCATGTTCTGATCAAGAAAAAAAAGTAAATCACGGTTTTATTGATATATTTTTTCTTTTGAATCTAAGTATCAAAAATAATAGAATAAAATTAGTTGCCCAATGAAAAACGAGAGATGTTTGTATCCGTTTTTTTTAGGTATATTTTTGCTGATTTTTTTTCTCCGAATCTATTTATTCCGGGTCTATTTTTTCCCATCTATTTTTCCCGGGATCCAAATCCGATAGACTTTCAGTCGGAGTTTTTCCTCTGGGTATTGCTAATATTTTTCTCGAATGATTTTTTAAATACTCACAGTGTAACTTTTCGTCGAGATTTCCTCGAGATGTGACTGAAAGTGCTCTTATAAATTCTTCGAATTCTATCGTTCCATCCTTTAAAAAAAAAAAAATAGTTGAAAAAAGAAACTATTAAAAAATTGGTAATTACAGACGTGCATATCAAGTCAAAAGCATGTACAAAACTACTGATTATAAAAATAGCACAAGATTAAAATAAAAAATAGTATTTCCTCACATTATTCTCGTCAAAAACTCTAAATACAAGTGAAGCAAATTTAGACGGATCTCCTTGTGGAAAGAATTGCTTATATATCTTGATAAATCCCTAAAAATCAATGGTCAAAATGTTATAATATTCGGAAATACATGTAAAATTATATATATCAAAAAACTACTTGTTCTGTTAGAAGACCATCAGGACAATCTTTGAGAAATCCCTTATGCCTAAGAAAGAAATCAACTTTTGACTTTAGTTATTAATAAACAAATTATTTTTTTTTTTTTTTTTTTGCGGACTTAGAAAAAATCTCACCACTGTCGAATTTCTTTCTCAGTAACTGAAACAAAAAACAGACGTTGTTAATTATAAAGTTGAGACTTTTACCGCTATTGAAAATGTGATAATAAAAAGGGTGAAAAAAATGTGTGAAAAAAAAAATCATATGCATACATGAAAAACTGCGATGAAGTAAAATAACAAGGTATTGTAAGAAATTCAAAATTTTTATAGTTTACCGAGCTAAAATGACCAACTGTAATATACTGGAATCATTGGTTTAAGGTTTCTTTCTATTTTAATATTAATAAATGTAACGGTTTACAATGGTGACATTTGCAAGGATTCCGATTGATTGGGATTAGCGATCGCAGAGTGAAATACGATAAACTTATGCGCTTGAAAACAATTGGTCGCCCAGAATATTAAAAAATATAAACGTATAGAAACATGAAAAAAGTTAAAGGATCTCAAGAAGTGATATAATGGATACAGACTTTACTTTGCATTCTCAGACACAGAAAAAATGGCTGTTTGTTATGCGCTTATCAGAAAAATGATTTTTGACAGACGTTAAATGTAGAAATACATGATAAATAAATAATTTCCGAGTTATGACACATGAAAAAAAAAGACACCGCGCTTGGTGATATGATATATCCAACCACAGTTTGTACCCTAAGACACAAAAAAATTTTTATTTTAAGCCCCGTTAAAAAAAAAAAAAAAATTATAACAAGTCCTTAAATGCGAAAATAAAAGATGATGTGCTGATTTTGAAGATTTAGAAAACGCGGAGTAAACTAAAGTCACTATAAGGTGAGTTTATAAATCCACGCGATAGTTTAGACTACGACACAAGAGAATTCAGCGCATTTGTGTCCCGTTCAAAGAATAGTATATTACATACTGAGACAATGTAAATTGTCTTCGTCGTCCTCAGCCTTGCGGTTCCCGTTTTTATCCGTCTCTTTGCCGTCTGATATTGTACGTCATAGTGCCGTGGTCACATGACGAGTTTTTCCGTCGACGCATGTCCGTAAGGGTGAAGTAGGGACAAAGTTCACCGGCAGGTCCGAGACCCGAAATTATCGGTCAATCACTTCGATCCTGGATCAACTAGCGTTCAGACGTCGTTATTATAGTTATTTAGTATCGATCATTAATCAGGCAATTGTACTTGCAATATTTACATATTCTATATTCTGTAAACTTTATATTCATTTCTGGCAATTAATTTGCAAAGTAATATTTTTATTGTTTATTAGTTAGTGATTATAATTAAATTTAAGTATATTAAAAACATTATACATTACCGGCGATATACTCGCGGTAATAATACTAGAATTACGAAATAAAGTCAGTGTATTAATGGGCGTTGTTCCACGTGGCCACTGATTGAATGTCCAGCGTTCAAACCAGGACCATTATTGTACTTTGCGGAAACTTTACTGTAGGTAAATGAACTTTTGTTACGATTGGCAATAAACTTGCGTAATTCTAAAAAGTAAATCCTTTATATTATACCTTGCCTTTCGTCCTATCCTTATCCTAACGTACTGGTAAGAATACCGAATAGTTTGAATTAATAAATATAAATTGAGTTACGAGTAGTAACTCAACTATTGATAAGTATAATCTATAATTTTATAATAAGCCGTGAGTTAGGTCGATAAGCTTTTTTATACGTTGCCGAGTTTGGACAAGTGCGGGTTCTTACTTTGCAGAAAAAATAATTTTTCAGGCCTCGAATGCAAAAATACACGGGAAAAATAACAAGGTAGTGCACTATCAAACTGTTTAGTTACGGCAAAATGAAAACATCATGACGGAGCAAAATGGAAATCATGATACAAAGAAATGACATTCATGTTGCAGCGAGATGAAAAAATCATGTTGAGACAACTAAGTAGTGACATTACATGATTGTTTCATGTTGGTGCAACATAAATGCGATGTTACCGAAACATAAACAATCATGTTGCACCAACATGAATTTTCATGGTGATCCAACTACACTGGTTCAGCTTGAACCATCTAGTTTTTTTTCCGTATACAGTGAAATGTGCAAATTTTTGAAATTTAGCCGAACGAGAAAAAACTAAGGACTTCTATAGGTGATGTTATATAACGAGACGATAGTTTGAACCCTAAGACCCAAGAGAATTGAAAAGTTTTCAAATCCGTTCAAAAGAGATAATTTTAAGAAGTCCGCAAATGCAACAATACAGCGAAATATGCGAATTTTTGGTATGTGGCAATACTGGAGCTAACTGGGGGCCTATTTGGGTCATTTTATCTGTTCAAGTGGTAGATCGAACCCCAAAACATACGAGAATGGACCACTTTTATTGCTTCCTTCAAAAGTGATAATCTTTGGAATTTCTCGACTGCAACAGTACAGGGAAATATGCAAATTCCAAGGATTTGGCGAAACAGGAGCTAACTGGGGGCCTGTTTAGGTCATTTTATATATTCAGGTGGTTGAATAAACCCATAAACACACGAAAATTCAGCTCTTCTTACGCCACCTTCGCCCGCAATGATTTTGAGATGTTTTTGAATGCAACAATACAGCGAAATATAACAATTTTGAGGATTTGGCGGAACCGGAACGAACTAAGGTACTATTTGGGTCATTTTATATATTCAAGAGGTAGATTAAACTCTCAAACACACAAGAATCAATCACTTTTTACGCCACCTTCACAACTAATGATCTTTAGAAGTTCTCGAATGCAACGATACCGAGAAGTATGCGAATTTCGAGAATTTAGCGGAACCAGAGCTAACTGAGGGACTATTAGGATCATTTTATGTATTCAGGCAGTGAATTTGACCCTACCACACACGGAAATCGACCACGTTTTACGCCTATTTCAGAAGTGATAATTTTTGGAAGTGCTCGAATGCAACAAACCAGCAAAATATGCTAACTTCGATAAATTTGCACCACTGGAGCTAATGGAGGGCCTATTTGGGTCATTGTATATATTTAGGCGGTACATTAAACCCCAAAACATACGAGAATAGACCACTTTTGACGCTTCCTTCAAAAGAGATAATTTCTAGAATTTCTCGACTGCACGATACAGGGAAATATGCGAATTATAAGGATTTGGCGGAACAGGAGCATACTGGAGGCCTATTTGTTTCATTTTATATATAAACCACGAATTTTATTAAACTAGAAAGTATTTTCCGTAGCATAACCCTTAGGCTTAGAAAAAAAAAGTGGTATTTAACAAAATAGGAGTTTTTAAAAAAAATTTTTATTTTTGCGCCAAAATTACATGTTTGACACTATCGAAAAACTAGAGGTTCATGGGAGGTAAAAGAATGTATATGAGAAGCTGCAATACGAATCAAATCAATCGGATGATTTGTCTTCGAGTTATGCCTGCAGCAATTTTGGAAAATGTTTTTCCGAGAACCGGTATGCAGCTGCTCTTCAGATGGCTGTAAGTTAAAAAAGGCCATTCGGCAGTCGAAATGGAAGGTAGATTTTTCAATTAATTGATATAAAAAAATAGTTTTATACATACATATCTTGTTAGTGTATAGTCATGATATGAAAATAGACTCGTTTTCTAGGAGTGAGGGTAAAAAAAGACAACGATTATTATTGATAGAGAACTTCAGATAGTTGATTTGACATAACATTATACAGGTAATGTACCAAACTAACCTTCACATAAATAAAGTATTGAAAATTTAATTAGTATGAGATCATAATTGTAATCGCTGTTACCATGACAAGCCCAGTTAAAATAACAATAATACTTTCAAAATATAAAATAGCTATGAAATTAACAGGTTATTTTGTTTACAATAAAATACACGTGACAAAATTGTAATATAATGGGAAATTCATAAGTTATGTGGAATGAAAACCATATTTTCAACATTTTTGATTTCATTAAAAAGTTCAAGGGAATCAAATTAATGGAAGAAATAGTCAAAACATAAAGCTTAAGGTCATTAATGCGAAATTATTAGTCAAGCTTTTAGATACTTTTTACGGAATTTGTGTATAAATATTAGTTTTGAAGTTATATGAGCTTTAGCGTTGATTAAAAACTGATTTTTACGAAAAATCATGAAAATTTCAAACAGCCATAATTTCAAAACTATTCGAGGGATTCAGCCCATCTTCGAACCTAATCAAGGTAATCGCCTATAGAATAAGTGTAAAAAATTTCATCAAGATCCGATAAGAACTGTGGGTGCTATCGTAATGACAAGACAAGTGATAATCATTGGGAGTAGAGGTACATTTGATACATTATAAGTAATAAAAGAAATACTTCTAAAATATAAAATAGCAGTGAAATTTACAGGTTAATTTGTGCACAATAAAATACAACTGACAAAACTGGTTTATAATGGAACAAGCATAAGTTCTGTGGACTGAAAACCATATTTTCAACATTTTTTGATGCCATTAAAATTTTCAAGGCTATGAAATTATTGGAAGAAATGGTCAAAATATAAAGTTTGAGGTCATAAATTAAAGCTTATTAGTCACGCTTTAAAATACTTTTTGCAGAAATTATCTATGAGTTGTAGTTTTAAAGTTATATGGACTTGAAAGTGATTAAAAATTGATTTTTTCGAAAAATCGTTGAAATTTCAGACAGCCATAACTTCTAAACTAATCAACCGAATCAGCCCATCTTCGAACTTAACCGTGGTAATCACGCATAGAATAAGTGTAGGAAATTTCATTAAGATCGGATAAGAATTGTAGACGCAATCGTGTCCTCAAAAGTCGGTTCTATTACATAAATATATATATATATATATATATATATATACATATATAAATTTTTCAACGAGTGGTATTTTTGAACTCTACTCAACTAATTATGATAGTTTATGACGAAATCCCTCGTAAAATCGACCATGAGGACAAATACAATAGTTCGATTTTTAAAAAAATCTACCTAAAAATCTGGTTTTTGGTTGGCCCTGTGAGCCAGCCCCAAAACTTCCCGCTGTTTTGGAGCTCAAAGAGCTCGAAATCATCAGAGTGAATACATTTTCAAACTCTTCGAGCTCGGAAACCCTTTCGCATGCGATCGTTTTTTAATGAGCTTTTCAAACTCAAACAAGTTTTCTTTCATGTTAAAGTTGTTAAATTTGAAAATTAAAAATAATTCGAGAGCAAGCATTTTTTAAATTCTTATTCACGATTGTGTTTAATGAAATAAGTGCATTCAGGATAAAATCAATAAAAGTGATCGAAATAAGTATTTAAATAAGTTTCGAGAAAAATATTCAAAACGGTGTTTTTTCAATTATTTTGTTGATAATATTTTTTAAAATAGAGAACGAGTTGTGTTCAGTGACGTGCTTAATCATTTGAAAAGCTTCGTATACTTTCGCTACGTCCGAAAGTAGCTGAACACGCTACTGACTTCAAGGTCAGAATAGTGCCGGATCACTCGCTATTTGGGCCCGGCAGATACAATTTCTTGCTTATGACCATGTCAAGCCGGGATGACAGCCCCACTACCAGCCGACCAATCAGAAAAATTGACGGCTAACTACATCCGGTTGTCGCTTTTAAGCCAATAGGAAAATTTGCTTCTGCAGTCATGCTGCATACGTCACCACCAAGCAGCAACGAACTAAGAAGACACCGCCATGATACTCATCCTGCTTCGTTCAGTCTTACGTACCACTACGTGCTATTAAACCACTTCGCTTATTTTCGATAATATAATTATTATTCTTGTAGTATAATTCCGCTGAACTATCGCTAAAATATATTGAATAATTAGCTAAGACTTCAAGGCTACTATTTATTGACTATATAAAATCGTAGCTCACGTATAATTAATTATAAATTAATTAACGTGCTCTGACCCACTACCGACCACGTGTCAAGTTTAGACGTGAAGTTTTACATAGTTGCATTCGCTCTCGCGTATTATCAGTTGCATTTGCTATTAAATAATTATTTCTCACAGTTTAAGTATAAATATTGTAAATAAAACATCCAAATTATTTATCATTAATTTTTGTGTAATTTTTAGTTATTAAATTTCACCACACCTATACCAGAATCTTTTGCGCATTCGCTCACTCTGCAAGTTGCATTTCATTATGTAGTGATCAAGAGAAACCGTAAAGACAAGGAGTTGGTATGATTTGAAATACACTTTAGTACATTATATTACGATTTACTTAGGAAAAATAACATAAGATGTTATTTTTATAATATTTAGACTTCGATTTCTTCTGAAATAATGAACTGATTTTGATATTCGAGGTGGCAATCGGCGCATTCTATTGAGTTCTAGAGCTGATTAAATTCTGGAAATGTTTGATATTGTCGTTTCAATGATATTCGTAAGAAACCGACTTTTTCTCCGACGATATCTCTCCAACAAATGAGCCAATTGAGACGGTTGGGGCAGCGATTGACGCGTTTTATTGAGTTCTAGAGCTGATTAGATTTTGGAGTTGATCGTTCGAATGGTTTCTGAGAAATTAAAAAATGCAGAAAAAAAATCTGGGCGTTGGTTGGCCCTGCGGGCCAGCCCCAAGACTTTCCGCTGTTTTCGAGCTCCTTCAGCTCGAAAATATTAGTGTGAATATATTTTCGAGCTCTTCGTTCTTGAAAATCTTATTGCATGCAATCGTTTCTTTATGAGCTTTTCAAGCTCTAACAAGTTACGTTCTATGCTAAAGTTTGAAAGTATAAGAACCGAAACTCATTAATGAAGAACGGTTTTTCAATTTTGATTTCTAATTATTTTTAATAAAATAAACGTATTAAGGCAGAAATCACTGTCAGCGATCAAAATCAAAATTTAAATAAGTTTTGACTTATGTCAGAACAATAATATATAAAATATCCGAGAAAAATATTAAAAACTGTGTTTTTCAATTTTTTCTTTGATAATATGATTCAAACTAAAGAACGAGTTAAATGAAATTATATGGGGGTTGAAAGAATTCTTAAAGTCGAAGATTTGGTAAGATTTTTTAAATATCTAAGTACAATATATTATCACTTATCCGGAAAAAATTACATAAAATGCTATTTTTTTTGACATTTTGACGCTGATGTCTTGAAATAATCAACTGATTCTAGCATTTAATGTTATAATCGATGCGTTTTGTTGAAGTCTAGAGCTGATTGAAATTTGAAATCGATTGGTTCAGTCATTTCAAAGATACTTGGAAAAAACCGTTTTTTAGGATTTTTTTCTCCCACGACATTTCTTTGACAAATGATCTGATTTTGATGGTTGAGGTGGCAATCGATGCGTTTTAATAAATTCTAAAGCTGATCAGATTTTTGAATTGTTTCGATCAATTGTTTTGAAGATATTCGCAAAAAACCGTTTTTTAACCATTTCTTTCTCCCGCGAGAATCCTCGAACGAATTATCCGATTGGGATGGATAAGGCGGCAATCGACGCGTTTTATTAAGTTCTATAGTTCAAATCGTCAAAATCGTTTTTGAGAACTAAATAAAAGACTAAAAAAAAAATTTTTATTTTTCCGTAATTCGCCGATATTTTGGAGTCTACACGATTAAATGATCTGAAATTTTCAGGAAAATTTATAGCCAACAAGCTCTTTTGATTGCTGCCTTAACCATCCAAATCGATTCATTAGTTTAAACACACACACACACACGCGCGCGCGCGCGGACATCATTCTAAAAACAGTCAGAATATCTTTCTAGGACCTCAAAATGTCGACATCTAATGAAAACTCGATTTTTGAAAATCGGGGTGAAATCAATAACTTCCCGAATTTTTCGAAAATCTTGGATTATCTTAGTGGGAAGTTAAAATTTACGTATAATTATCAAGATATTCTTATAAAGAAGAGAAAAGGAAAACTGGAAATATTTTTTTTTTCTTTAAATACTTACAATATGTATCTGTAGTTAGCCTATCGATTGTGTCCTGCTTGAGTTTGCTGTTTTTCTTGCCCATGTTCACTTGAGTAACTAAACTTGTATTTACAGTTAATTTAACTCTTTTCAGTTACGTTCAATTTGCTTCAACCTAATGTAGTTAAGGCTGTAGTGTTTTTTTATATTTTACAAAATTTTATTTCTTATTTGCTGAGCTATTTACGTTATTTTATTTTTGTTCCTCTTCTTTAAAATGTGATAAAAGATACTAACTTTTTTTTTTTTTCCATTTCTATCATGATCATGAACACTACAATTCAAAACCTACTTACAACATTTATATTTTTTAACTTAGCGTTGAGTCCCGATAGTCGCACCATTGTGAGACAAATTTACCTGTTAAGCAAAACCTCTTATGTTTTTTTATTATTCTATTTCTACCATGAGAAAAGAAAATAACAAATGAATGATACGTTGAAAACGTCGCTCAAAAAATTGTTTCATACGACGGAGGAAATCTCGGTTTCACTCCATTTAAAAACGATTATTTTATTTGTAATAAAATTTATCGGTGAGTAGGCAAAGCTATAAAATAAAAAAAAATAAAGATCAATTCCTATAAGTAAGATATTTTTATATTAATTAGCTAAGTTTGACGAAACTGTTTATTTCGAAAATACCTATAGTAGAAATTGAAGTTACTAATTTAGAGTTTAACATAGTATTTAACTGATAAACTATTCTATTAAAATTTCCTTTGCGAAATGAAAAAATTTAAAAATATTTTACCTATCAAAAAAAAAAAGAAAAACTGCACAAAAATTTGGTTTCATTCGTACGTCATTTTAGGTTATAAGCTTAGAATGTAAAATATTTTATACTTTTGTTATAGATTTGATGATACTTTTTTTTTTTTAATATTACCATAATTTTTAATCCGACTTAATTTAACATTAGTATAAAAATTTTCAGATTGTTCATTTCCTTATCTGTTATTTTTAGTCTGCGTTCTATGTACCGGATTCTAGTATAAATTCAAGGATCGAATATATTAAGTTGTTGTTAAAGAAAAATTCACATATTTAATGTAAAACAAATTTATGAATGAGAAGAACCTATATACAGAGAAGTACGTAGATACTCATGTTAATAGTTAAGTTTTTCTTCAACATCATATATTTTTTGCATCATCTAATTGTTAAAAACTGAAAGTGATATCACTTTTCCTTTCACGTATCTTATTATGTAGTGATTGTAGAGAAACGTTTTAATTTTTTTAATTTTTTAATTTTTCAGATTGATTATCAGAAAATCATTGGTAATGAAAACCGATTAAGTTAAATTTTGTCCAAATAGTTTGTTTGGCTTATATAAATATTAAATTTTTCCATTAAACATTTTAGGTTATTGATTATTATTCACGTTACTTGCACGTATCAAAGAAAGAAAATAATATTTTCAATTATAAAAGAGTGTATGACATAGATATCACTTGAGTATACGTAGAAGAGTTCGAAACTAGAGTTTAAGCAATTGACATTACCGCGTGCACTAAATATTAGTCCTTGGCCTGTTATTAGGACTTCGATCGTTCTCACGGGGTGTGACACTTTTTACTATGAAAAAATTAAAGAATAAATTCTCATAAAAAATAAAAACTGCTTTACTTATTTTTGTTTCATTGATGAAAACTATTTTTTAGTACAATCAGAGGACTTTTCATTCATGAACTTATATGAGCACATTTTGCACTCACTTGATTTTTACCAAAATACAAAAATAAAAAACAGAACATAGTGTATGGAAGTGATTCCGTCATGACGTAGCGATTCCCGGCGTCATACTGGCTAGTTAAATGTATGTATGTGAACCGGTGAGCATTTAGACGGTAGTTGGAAAAATGTAACTCAACAGAAAGACAGAGTAAGAAAATTTATCGACAGCGCACGCGCTATAATATTTCATGGAAATAAATTGTACAAGTGCCTATATTATATAATGAAACATATTTAAATCTTTTTGTCACTAATAACTCTACACATTAACTTTACAGTAATTGTAATCCAATGCAAGTGTTTAAACGATATTCGTCTATAATATAATTTTATCAAATAATGTCATTAAGTTGGTAGCGCCAAATTTGAAAAATAGCGATAAATAGTTGATTTTTTTAATACATTCATATATTCAGACAATTATATATTTATACTATATATGTAGTGCTATAGACATAGACAATTACATATTTTCAATTTATACACAATATATTTAATAGAAAAAAGTATGTCAGCTACCGCATTCATTAATTATAAAAAATATTATACGAGTAATCAATTATTTGTGCTATAGAAACTATATCAAAGTATGAAAATGTTTATAAAATTTCTACACCATTGTCTATATGTATACTTTCAGTATTGATTTCGTTACGGCGTAATATTTTTAATATATACGATGACACACATTATTTTTCCAATATTCTTGAAAATACCAGATGGAAACGCTTAGGGTCACTTCAATCAAACTAGACGTAACTTAAATTGTTCGCTAAAATCCATCTCTAATAATGTACGTCATCAAACTAGTGAATAAACAGCAAAGAAATTCATAGCTTACATATCTTATGTACATAAATTTATCAACAAATGCTATTGATGAGCATCAATGATAAAAATAACACATGAAACATCCAAAAACTATGATAATAACTGCTATATTGTCTACAGCCATTCTACACTGACGTATTTTTTTTTTAGAAATAGAGCGACGATTCAAAAATCTTTAAAGCTAAATTCAACTTTGAAATTCTTCGCTATCACCAGGATCGAAAAGCTTGAAATCATTATGTTAAGTACAATTTTTTAGCTTTTCAAGCTAGAAATAGTGGTTATGAAACTAAACCTCGAAAGAAAATTCGACAATTTAATTTGTATGACAATACTTACCTGAGTTACAGGTAAGGGTAGCAAATATGCAGAATGAAAAGTATTATAAGCCTTCCTAGGGGCACATCTTATTTTTCATTTCTCTGAGCACTATGAAGACGATTAACGTTATCAACATGAGATCACACTACTGATATTTAGCATAAAGTGTTACACAGATCATTTATCATAGCAATGGTTGCTGTAGGAGATCATATTTAGCTGATGATGAACTTCTTTGGATATTATTCAGCTTACCAACAGTTGCTATGAAACTAGAATATCTTCCCGGGTCAAAATTTTAGGTCTGTTTTGATTCATTAGTTTCAGTTACATACTGAAAAAAAGTGGTAATACTTCCCATCTTAACGAAGTAACTATTCCCATCTTTACATTTTAATGATTCTTATTCTTTTAAGTTAGCTTCTTTCATCGGAGGTGATAAGCATTTTTATCCAAGATGATAATCATTACTATCTCAGAAGCAAAATCTAAAAATTTTTCAAATATAAGAAATATTACTTTCTAGAGGGTTACTATTACTATCGGCAACAGTAATTATTACTATACAAGAAACGAATAGTTAGCATAAAAGCGTGATTATTACATACAGATGGTAATCATTCCGTATTGCAAGATAGTAATAGTTAGTATTTTTTTTTCAGCGTGTATATTCAGTTATATTTTCATTTATTAAATATCACAATAATAATTAAAGACCATTAGTCAAGAACAGGATTTTGAAAATGAATAGCTAGAATATATATACTTATACCACTTTACATCAATATTTTATGTATTTTTAATAAAATAATTTTTTTTTTCGATAACATATTATTTAATTGTCACATTTTCCTAATAAAATTAATAAAAAAATAATTAATTTTAGAGTACTCTAGTTTGTATCTTGGCATAAAAATTCAATATTATACATCAGATTCATACGCTCCCGAAAAAGTTACTCACTCACACACACACATGCACGAGGCATACACACACACACACACACACACACACACACACACACACACGTAGATATATGTAGGAGATATAATCTCAATAGGGTTGTTTTTGAGAACTACGCTTCGTTTCGCTTACCAGCTCTATCGCTGGAGCTAACCCATAATATTTTCGTCTTCGAGACGTTAACAGTGAGCATGTTGATCTCACAGTCGAGTAGGCTTTTAAGAGTGCCAGTAGTACTTTTAAAGGTATTATGAACCTTAAGTTAGCCGACACCCGCCATTTTAAAAACAAAAAATCTTATAACTCTAGAAAAAAAAAATTTTCAAATTTGAAAAAAAAATTCACACGGAGATTTTTTTATTTTATAGACGAGTTTTTTTTTAAAAAAGATCAAAAAATAAATACTCAAGTCATAATTTGAAAATAAATTTTAAGATTACTTGTTTTTTATTCAAAAGTTTTTACGAACCTCATTACTTTGTGATTTTTATATACACGGAAAAAACTATTTTGAAAAGTTCGGGAAACTTAGCAATGCAGCTAGAAAAGTCGGCGAATTCAATGCCTAGTAGCCTGACAGTACCTGACAACGATTATACCTAACACTCAATTAAGTACACCTGATCACTAATTTTCAGACTCTATTACTCAGCGTTGAACACTGTTACAAAATAGAAAAAGAGGTCTGATACAGTCGGATTCATGTCGCAAAAAATGTTCTGATTACTGAAGTGAAAATGAGGAATTAAAATCATAGTTGCAAGATTTAAATATGAGAAATCAAGAGTTATCTGAATTAAATATTCAATATCAAAAAAAAAAGTTTAAGTATTTTTGAAAAAATTGAAAAGAATGAGCATTTAGATAATATTCTTATAAGCTTAAAAAAATTACTGAACTTTAACAATGATTTTAATTTCTATTTATAGTTTTTATCTCTAGATCTTTTACGGACTGTCAATGACGGTGATAATCAATCTACTAAGTTAGAAAAATCACCTCAAATCGGTGAAATGTCAGAAGATGGCGAACAGGTGATTACTTAAATTCTTTTTAAGTACTTCATTCTTTTTCCTTCTAAACGAATGGTTAATTATTATAATTGTGATTGTTACTGTCATTCCTGTTATATATATCATTATTTTATATACACTTACCCAAAAAATTAAAGAAACAAGAAAATTAAATACATTTTTTAGTGATTTTCGGAAGGCTATATTTTCGTGAAAAATGATCGTTACGAAAAAAATTAATAAAGGGAATTGAAGCTTGAAATCTCTAGTTTAAAGATCTTCCAACAAAATAATTTTTTAAGCCACGGTTTTTGCGGAATCATAAGAAATAGCTCGAGACAAAATTTTTCTAAATTTTTTAGTTTTGTTTTTTAGGTCTATGGGACTGGGAAAAATTTTTTTGAAAAAACCAATTTATGTCTCGTTTAGGAAATTTATTCAGCTCCACTTTGCTTGTTTTTGTTTCTCTGTGCAACAATTTGCTGCTGAGATATCAGTCTTCAAACGAAAAAGGGTCATTTGTCTTTGATTATCGATATCTGAGCAACTAATGGTCGCACAGTAATTTAAAGGGCAGTTTATGAAACTTGAATAAATTTTTTAAGCTCCATTTGCGATTTTTTAAAAAAAGTATATTTATTTATCCTTAATATCAATTGGAAAAACCTTTAAAAAATGGCTATTTTCTGGTTGTTTAGTATACTTATCGCTACTTTGCGATATTGATGGAAAGAATGTTTCCAGGTGATTATACAGCTTAATGTACCCCCAAAAACCCTGGAAATTTTCAGATTGATCCATTGAACCGTTTGTCCGAGCCAATTGCTCAAAATTTTACAAAACAATTAAAGGAACAAGTTTTTTTCCTTAATTTGTGTAATAATTACCAAAATGAAAAAATTAATTTTTTTCAGATTTCTTCTGATTTTTGCGTTAATTATTCAATAAAGGTAAGGTAAAGAGAAAAGAAAAAAAAATTTTCCAAAAAACGAAAAAAACAAAAATCCGAGTAAAACATAAAAAAAAAAGGAAAATAATTCTTGTTTTACCTCGTTTTTGGTAAGATTTTATGAAATTTTAATAAAGTTCGTCAAATTTTATAAATAAAATGAAAAATTCATAAATTTTCAAAAAATTTTATACAATATCATGGAAGGGCAAAAAATTTCATGGTATGTTTTCCAAGACGAAAAAATAATAATTTTCATAAACTTTTACATAATTTTGTATTAATTTTAAGGATGTTGTATAATTGCATGGACCATGATGAAATTTTATAAAATTCTATAGTTTATTAAAAATTCATTCAATTATATAAAATTTTATATTATTAAAGTTCTATCATTTACTATACTTCCAAAAAACATTAAGAAATTTTGTATAAAAATGTCGCTCTACAGTTCAACTGAAAGGACTTCACAAAACCGGATTTCGTAAGAAAAATTTTGAAAACAATAATTAAAAATTCTACACAATAATAGGTATCGTTATTTTACGTACTATAACTCTAATAATTATTCTAGATATCCAGTATGCCCAAACGAATTAAACCAGGTTCGTCTCGTTTTGCCGTAACAAAAAGAAATCGAAAAAGGCTAAAAAGTTTTCTGCTATTTTCTGAGAATGCGACGTCCTATTCCATCAAGCTTTTTTGAAAATTTGTTAACTATGAAATAGTTATTATTTTAGCGATAAGATACAACTATAATATTCTAAAAATAAAATTTTCTGTTATCAATCCTTAAATCTTCCCTTTTAGCCTCAAACGTCAGATTCACAAGCTTCATCTATTATTAATGCACGTGAAGAAGATCGTATTATGGACAACATTATAAAGTAACATTATGATGGCGATACGTATTTTGGAAAAAACAATTATTATTCTACAGTCCTTCCGGCGAACTAAACGAAAACGTTTGTGATGAAAATGTTGTAGAGGAAATGATTGATATCGAGGATAGTGATGATAATGAAGAAGGGTTCCCCTATGGTTATGATAATGATAATGATGATGTCGATGATGATGATGATGATGATGATGATGATGATGATGATGATGATGATGATGATGATGATGATGATGATGATGATGATGATTATGACGATGAACATAATGCTGATGATGATGGTGCTGATAATCCATTTTTTGCCTTCAGCAAAGTAAGTTGTTTCAAGTTTCCATTGATACCTAACAAGAATTTGTCAATCATCGATCATTTTCTATCGATTATAGCCACAGCAATTAAATATCACATGTCTTACGAAGCAACATTGGATATTTTCCGTTGGATGAAAGTATCACACGCAGCGAATCGCTTACCAACGACTAAAGCAGCATTTTGGAATATTTTGAGCCGCAATAAGTCTATGATCACACCGCATTATTATTGCAAACTTTGTGAAGGATATTTAGGCACAAAAAATAAAAATAACTTTTTAAAATTAATATGTTTTTGTAAGGCATGTGGTCCTAAAAAATCCGAAAAGCATCTCGGATGTTCTTATAGCATTAGCTTGATTTCACAAATAAAGCAATTATTTAAAATTCCACATAGTGCACAATCTCTACAGTACCGTAACTTAAGGGTGAAAAAAAAATAATGAGGCTTTTGAAGATATATATGAGGGCTTAGAATATCAACGATCGTGTTCGCTAGGTATTTTTTGGAACATTGGTTTCATTTTTCCATTACTTTCAATACTGACGGGTGTCAAGTTTCAAATTCATCAAAAGTAAGTGTTTAGCCTGTTTACGCAGAAATTAATGAATTGCCACCTAATATACACAAGAAATATGTTCTACTAGCAGCCATATATATTGATGATACGCATTCTAAGATGAATAATTTAACGGGCATGGCATCTCGCCAGGCCCGTATTACGAGTAGCCGTAATTGTTTTTTTCTGTACTGAAATCGTGAGAAAATTCATTAAATTTTCGACTTTGCGAATAATCTTATGACTACAGAAGATGTAACAATCATTTTTAAGTCAATTGTACCAGCAGAATCGATCAAATCACCCGCTTACCAAACTACCATATTTTACTCAAATGGCAACTGACCATATAAGAGTCATTCCTTTCTTGGGCGTTTTCTGAGCCTGGTGGTTTGCTCATAACGTTTGCTCTCCTCAACAGTTATATCTGAGAAGGTTTGCATGTTTAGGTTTCCACTTATTAAATTGGTGTATTACCGTACGATGGACGGTGTGGCTCAATAAGTTATAGATTAAATTGAACGGAATATAGTATAGTGCCGGATAGCTCAACTGGTAGAGCACTCGGCGCGATACCGATATGGTCTGGGTTCGATTCCCAGTTCGGGCTATCTATATTTTTCTCAATTTATCTATAAATTGTCTTATTGAGAAGGTTTGCATGTTTAGGTTTCCACTTATTAAATAACCCTGGATATTTAGTCGTGTAACCATATCTATCGTTCTTCGCCGCTTTCTAGATGGTAAAGTCTGTTCAACTCGTTCTTCTCGTACTGATGTTCTTGTCATTTCTGCTTGCGGTGCTTCTTCGAAATCGTCGACATTGATGAAGGCTTTATGGACCAATCGTTCACGAAATGCCTGAAAAAAATTACTCGGAATCAAAAATTTATGACAAATAATAGTTAGATATAGATAAGATTGCACTTACTATCACTCGGTCCTTAATTGCAGCGTAATTTTTCCTTATTGTGATGTTAACTTAATCGATTCGTTTATTGCTGATATTGATAGCTTCATAATAATCCTGAGTAATTTTTCTAGTCTCGTTGAACATGCATTTAAATCCAAGTCGTGAATTATTTCAGCCTTGTTTGACCTAACATATAATCTTACTTTTTTACTCAGGTCCTTAGTATGCCGGTTGAAAACGACCTTAGTCGCCTCTTTCAACGGATTCCCCGTCAACCAATTTCGATCGTTGTCAAAAGCGTTTCGATGTTCTCGGATAAATGAAAGTAAATTTTGATAAGTGTCTTTTTGTAAGGTTGGGATATTTGTTAACGGTTACTATAAATCTAGACCGACTATCGATTAAAATTTAGGTTCCGCTGATCGAAAATTTTCCTGACTAAGCCAATATATCAATAAATATAATTACAAGATATTACTTATTTTAATATTAACAGAGACTTACATCCACTTGTCCCAAATGTTTAGCCATCCCTCTCCGTTGTTGCGATCCAAAATCTTCAGCTACAAATTTGGCAAAACTGGGCCCAAAGCGTAGTAGCAGGTGACACAAACTGAAACGAAACTAATAGCTAAAAGCGTCTGCCTGAATGAGAAACTCAAAGAAAACTCTTCAAGAACTGGTTTGGACTTGAGCGACTGCTCGGCTCGGCTAGTAGGTTACAATTAAGTAATTGGTGGAGTCTGGCGACGAGGTGCACCTGACCTACCCCCTACTGTTGCGCCAGTTAATTAAAATTGAATCAACGCAAGGACGGATGCGCAAATTCAAAAAGAGCGCGAAATTTAGTTTTTGCTCATCTGGCAGTCGAACACCAGGTCGCCCCGTTAAAAAATTGTCTTATCCCAGGTGGCAGAAAAAAAAATTGTTTATGCTGACAATTAGTTACACTAAAAAAAATTGTTGCCCTAAGTTTAACAAAAAGTCAACAATTTTTTTTTGTGCCGCCTGGGATAATTGAAACGCCAATTAAAGCTATCTTAATAGTATCGATTTTGCTTTTCAAAATAAAATTGTTAATTAAAATTTTTTTTTTTTGCTAGCTTCAATTGGCGATAGTTTTGACTTATCATAGGGTTTTAGAAAGCTTGAGGAATCAGCTTCAAAGATCTTTGTATAAATTTAAAAAATATTGAGCAGCTTACGAGTAATTACATTTTCAGTGAAAAAGTAAATTTTTACATGTTAAATAGATGGGAAATCAAAATTCATATCTCGGTGAAATTGTAACTGCGTTGTTCTTCATTCAATTAATGCTTTATTCATTTAATTCACGCGACTAGAGTCATTTAGTCTTAATTTGAGAGCATATACCTGTATTTCAATAAACTATATCTCACTTACCTTTCTTTTTACTGCTACTGTTAATTGTGGTGTTGTTATTTCTAGTTTAAGAGTGTTGTTTTTTTTTTGTTTACATGTGTTTTTATTTTTAGATATAATGTGTCATCATTGTAGTATAAGCGATATTAATTTATTAGTTATAATATATTACAATGTTATAATGTCTATGTTTGTTCATAGAAGCAATATTATTCAATCTGAGACCTATTGGCCTTTTCTTCCTCTCCATAGCTAGCAAAGATATCTTTTGTTGAATTATTAAAAGAATCTGAATGGTTCTCATTAGAACGATCTGCATAGTTCCTATTAGAACGATCTACATGGTCCCCATCAGAACGATCTGCATGAAAATCATCGGAAAGGCTTTCATCGGAACCAAGAATAAGAGTGTGGTCCGAGTCCGGGTCCAAGTCCGGGACATAGTTCGAAACCAAGGAAGACCACGAGATATCTTCGTGAACACTGACTGCGTCAGACGTCTCAGATTTATTACACTCGGATAATATTGGGTTTGGTGGAAAAAAATTGAATGATGGATAATTCATGTCTACTTGTTTCACCAGAGAAAATTTCACCTAGAAATAATACTTTGTTGAAATATAAATCTACAGTTAAGCGGCTGAGGTCTCTGATTATTAGGCGCGGGATGAAGATTCAGTGATCAATAAAATCGAAATTTTTCTCGATCACTGGAGCTTCACCCAAACCGAAACGATACTGGCTAGGTTTTCTCTGCGGTTTTCCTAGTGACTGCACCTCCATTGCACAAGGGAGGTAGTAGGGCATCGCCGTAATGATGTAGTACAGTATAAGCACAAGTCGGGCCACAGCCGCACAATGAAAGCAGAAGGAGAAGTGAAGCAGTTTGCGACATTAAGGCAAAAGTGTAAAGAGGAAAAGAGGCTCTTATTAAAAAAATTTTATTTACCCCACTATGGCTTAGTATTCGGTCATTTCGCCAAAAAGTATAGCCCAGCTCTTTCCATGCCTGTCTTTTGAGACTACCAGTTTCATTCAATTGTGCGACAAGAGACTCCAGTCTCTGAAGGGAAACGCTGTCATTGTTTAAAACGTCAGTTGGCTGCTGATCGACAGTACAGTCCATACGATCATTGGAAAACGATGGAGCAGAGCAGCTTTCGTCGCAGTCGTTAGGGAAACAATTGCAGCAGTTTGGATCAATTTCAAAAAGACGATTCGGCGACGCTGAGTTGGTGAGGTCACTCGAAAAAGGCACCTCCAGCTGAAAATAATAATTAATTCTAATGTTATTTTTCCAATAGCTTAGTATTGATATTTTAATATGAATGATCCCTGTTTAAAAAATCTCAAGAGGTCTAATAGATTCTCATAAATTCCCATAGAAATTTTATAGCAATGAATGAGTTTTATGAGAAGTAATACAGTTAAGTATAGGGTCTTATTCATACAGCTGTAAGAATCTATCGGATTTTTTAGGCAGGAATATCTAATTAATTTGCTTACAGCGTTTTCAGATATAACGAGGCAATGTATCTGCACTAAATCAAGTATCTTCAACCAGGAATTTATCCAGTCACGGCTGAATTCGTTGCTCTGTTGGAGAAGAGTCCGAATACGTTCGAGTTTGAACTTAGTATTATTCAGTGGGCCCTGCAAAAGATAAAATTATATTATTTGGTGATAGAATAATTAAAATATTAATAAGCTTATAGAAAATAGACACGATGTATTTTTTTCTTGCGTAATTTCATTGTAATTCGAATGATGTAAATAATTCGATTTATCTCAATGGTTGACAATAAAAAAGAGTTTAAAGAGGTTTGGGACGTACAGTCTGTTCACTGCGATTCATCTCACAATACGTATATATAGATATATCATAGTACGTGACTTGAGAAGTATTTATTTAGCTCGAGACTGTACCTTCAAAAAATGTAACAAGCTTTTACTAGTGATTTAATGACATTTAGATTACCGAAATAATTTTTTATGCATTAAATAACTAAATTATTATTAAATAATTGATAATTTATTTTAAATATAAATAAAATAATAAGTTATTTAATTTTAAATATTTTTAAAAAAAGTTTGGCAACGCCGAAAATTTTAACTCGGTTGCGCATGCATCGACTGTTCAATTCGTGTTGGTGATGTGTACGTGTGTGTTATATTTACAAGTAATGTTATTCAGACAGTGTTAGTTCAATACTAAATTTTTGAATAATAAAAAGAAAATGAGTGATGGAAAAAAACGTTATTTTTAACTACGTAAATATTTATGTTATGTTTTATAATAAATAATAAAAATTTTATAATAATTTACTTTACCTCTTTGACTTTTCCGCTTACCTATTTCATTGAAACGTTCATTTCCCGCGTGACCCACCATTTACAACGTTGCCGTCAACATAACCCACATTCGCTATGGCTGACTATTTTTTTAAAATTTAGATTATTTAAACTGAATTAATTTTATAAATAAGTACCCTCAACTTGATTTTATTTTTTCAATAATTTTGCAATTTTTTTTTTTTACATAGTGAGTCTTTCCAAGCTTTCTCATTATTTTTTCACCATGAAATTTATTAAAACAAGAGTAGGTGTGAGATCTGGTATCCCGTATGAAAAAACAATATATGGTTAAAATATATAAAATCATATATGCTTGCAACAAAAAAAAATATGATATATTATATTGTATATTATAAAAAATCATATAGAGATTTTGGCCGATTTAATATAAAATTATATACAGTAGCAAATATATGTAACTTATATATTTTTTATATTAAGCTATTTATACATTTACATTTACCTTATAATATATTGTATTGATATATTTCCTTTCATATTCGAAAAATATAAAATTCTTATATGAAATAAAATGTATGTTAGCATATAATTTATATTATATATGGCACCATATATTTTCTTTGTTATAGTTAAGCATATATTTTATTCGGTGTATGTATATGTATATGGGTATATCATATATTCACATCAAATTAACTAATTTTGAAAATTTTATCTGCAATTTAAAGAGTATATTAAAATTTAGATCTAATTTAATTGGAGTTGGTCACACGAATAAGAAACTTTTTTTTCCATACACAATATAAATATATGTTTTTAAATATGATCAGAATATATTTTTCGTATATGATAGAAATATATATTTTTATGTATGATGAGAATAATTTTTTTGTATATGATTGACATACATATTTTATATATGCTAAACATATATGGACTTGTATATGATGAATATTATATTTTTTAATTTAAAAAAAAATATATTAGAAAATATAGTTAAATTGGCCGCATATATTTTCTGATATTGATCATATATTTTGACCATATATGTTATTGAATTGTTACGCAACCGTTATTTTTATACGGGTTATCAGTACAATGTTATATGAACTATATTTAATTGCGTATTGCAAATAAACTATGAACTCTACGTCTCTGAAATTTTAGCACAGCACGTATTAAATATATTTTTATCGATCCTAAAAATTATTAATTGATCTCATTATTTCAACTTTACTCCATACCTCCTTAATCCATGAAAAGGCAAAAATTCAAATCAAGACCTTTATAACGAAACCAAATTTTATAAAATTAAAGTATTCTATCATATAGACATGCCGGGAACAAAATTTTCTTTATCTTAATAATATAGATTAATAGTATAGATTAACACATAAGAAAGATTATTCCGCTCAAATTTTATTTTGAAATCTCGTGTAAATAATAATTTTATTGCTAATATTATGATATTTACCATTAGAACTAATATTATAAATATTTCGGATCAATTATGGTAGGTATTCTGACTAATACAGATGCAGGTTTACTGAAAACTACTTCTTAACGTAAGGTGACATCTCATTGCGGCGACAACTTTACTCGATGATAGCTGTACACAATTAGCCGAGGGTAAAGAATATCGTCAGAATACCATGCCGCAATCCCTGATAGCCGAGTTCGCCACAACTTGTCAACAACCTATTGCCGAAGCCAATGACAAATATTTGATTAACAGAATTTTTAGTAATCAATACAACATTGTAAAATTCAGGGCCACTTTGTGATGGCATTATTAATATTGATTTCTCACTTATTCTATAATCCCCTATCCATTCTCAATATTTTATGACATGAAACTCATCTTCATCAGAAGGAAAACATGAACGATATTCATAAAACTGTACATGATTTCTCAATAAACTATTATCTAACGGGCCACATTTATAAAAGTTCATTTTATCTGAATCATACTATAATTGATAGTTCAATTGAAGTCGATTTTTCACCACAATACTGTAATTTATATTAATTCTGCTTCCACAAACCCGTGCTTATACGATCGAGGGTTGATGTTTATTTTCAAAATTCATTGATGATATATTCCAACATGGGCCTAAAGGAGAGAATAATTCCGATAATAAAGCAATAAATAATATTTTGTAGTCATTTGATTTGCGAATAGTGTGGTATGCAGTTTGAGAAATGCAGAAATTATACTCTCCAAATATTATCCGGTACCACGATTACAATTTTTAGAAGGAGTGATATCAATCATTTTTTTAATAATATATATAATTTCGAATGCCCATTTTCTTCAGAAACACAATGAACAATGATAACACTAAAATTGCACATTAAACATAACATTTCTGCAGATGATATTATAATTTATTTATTTTTCAATTGAATATCGGTGATTTCTGGAGGTTTGTTTTGACGATCATAGTACATGTTATTATAATATATCAAATAATCATCTAAATTATCTCGATTGAAATATTTTTTTTAAATGAAGTTATGTATCAAAAGACCCATCGTATATTGACAGACACTTTCTAAAAGATAGTGCATCACATCACAAGCTAAACTATCAAGAACATGGAAGCTTTTAAGGTCATTAAAGAGATATGGTCCATTTATACCAGATAAACTTACATCATTAAACTGTATGCCACTTTCATAGGACTCATGAGTTCTCAATGGGCAGAATCGTTGGTAGTGGACATTATTTAAATTAATGTGATAAATTTTCCAGAATCTTTTAAGGGTTTGCCCTTGCTTCCTCGTTCCAGGAAGTTCGCCAAATTTTATGAGTTTCTTTGATACATTAATTTTAAAATGTTAATTAATCAACAAATTGAATTCCTTATTACAAAGAATTTTCATTCTTACAAAAACTCTAAAAAAATTTAGATGTGAAGATTTTAAAATAAACTTTACCGGATACTTCGTATGATGTCAATAGAAAATAAAAAAATATCTAAAAGGTCTGCTACTTTAAGGCTCATAAAACACTTAGAAATAAAAATAATTTTTTTATACTTAAAATTTTGTAATGTAAATTACTATGAAGTTATTTATTATTATTATTTACAAATTAAAAATTTTTATCTGACCAAAAATAATATTTTATTGTAATGTAATTTAAGAAAAAGATTAAATATACAAAAAAACGCTTATTACAAAAAAAATTATTATAATTTCTACGTGTTATAGTAATCATTACCATAATCATATGGTGATAATTCCCATACATTATGGGAATAATTACCATAGTATATGGTAACGTTTACCATAATACTATAGGAATAGTTACTATAATATATAGGATTCATTCTCATTGACACTTTAGGACCGTTACAATGTGGTTATAGGATTGGTTCCCATTTGCATATGGGAACTATTTTTATGAGTATGGTAATCATTACCATAATTCTTTCACATGCAATATGGGAACTGTGACCATAATGATGCGAATTGTTCTCATACGTAAGGGAACTTTTTCGGACTTCCGTTTCCGGTGACATAGTGATAATACGAGATTTTTGGTGGACAGATTTTTGGTGGTAATTTTACATAGGTTGTCATTCATCAACCTGAGATTCTTTTATTGTAGATTTTATGATTATTAATGGTACTATTCAATTTCTATTACAGTTCTTAAGATGAGTAAAACAAATACGGAAATTTGAAAAGACTACCACAATCGGAAGATGCTATGGCAGTGGAAATAAATTAAACATAACATTCGAACAATAAAATAAAATTTATGTTATACTTAATGGAAGAAAATAAATATTTATTTATTTAATTTCCCAAATTTAAACTTATTTATATCAACTTTGCGTTGACTATCCTTTTCTAGTCCTATTATTATTTTATTGTAATTAATTATACGTATGCAATTAAAAACTATTTTTTACCGATGCCAACGAAGTATAAACGTACATGAGTACACGCACCCATGTTATAAAACATGAATTTTTATAATGATGTATACAGATGATTTTGCAAATATGTAAAAAAATTATATTCCCGGGTGCATGAATTCGAAGTTTTCAGAAAGCACGGTATAAATACTCAGATCTGATAAGATTCGTAAAAGATCCTGTCGATCGTACATAATTATATATGATCATGCAGGATCAGATCCGAAAAATGGTCCTGCATGATCGTGTATACTCGTATATGATCATGTATGATCATACATGCTCATATATGGTCCTGTATAAGCAAGTATTATCATACAGGGCCGTTTTTTGGATCTAGTCAGATTTCAGTATTCATACATGATCATATATGATGATATCTGAGCATTTTTTCCCGGATATAATCGATAAACAACATAAAAAAAAGCTTCAATATTTCAACTACATAGAAGAAAGATATTTAACAAGGTTGAATTTCAGTACGGATATTCTGTCGCACATCTAAGCATGAAGGTATGAATTATAATTGAAGGTGTAAGATAAAATGATTGGCTTATGTAAAAACTATTATACATGTAAATATAATTTAATTATATGTATGTAGAGTTTACAAAATGTTCTGTTAAATTAAAGGTTTTCCTGTAACAGATCTATTTGGTAAATATGTAAATAAACCAGGTACATTTTCTAGAAGATTTTAAATCTTGAAATCTCAACGTTGAAAAATCTATTTTAATAATTTGTTTTTATTTGTAGATGATTGTTTCGTTCATTAATATCTGTCTGTATTTATCACCGGATAACATTCGTTGGGCAACAACTACACAATTGTACGTGGTACATGTCCAGGAGTAACAACGGTAGTAGTTGGCGGTGTTGTAGTGATTGTTGGTCTAAGATTAAGAGATCTCTTCATCGGCAACCTATGTCTATCCTGTGAGGTTTTACACCATGGCCACTTAATAGTTCGAATGAGTGTATTACGAAAATCCTTAGAAAACAAACAATAAATGTAGAACGTAATTGAGTAATTAGTAATTTCGAGTAGGTTAGCCAAAGCACGAAACATCTACAAATATAAAATATTTTATTTTTGATAAAAATTAATTTTTTGTAACTCATAGTCAAAGAATTCCATGTACAGTCTCTACATAGATCACCTTTATAGTACCCTCCAAGTCAAATGGAGTTTATTAGTAATTGTGTTTCAAGCGCTATCTCTCTAGCATCAGTCGTACGTGCACATGCACGATCTAAAAGCATGTATTTAATGAACGTAGAGACAAGAGTTAAAGATTTTGCACTTTATCTATAATTAGTTAGTTTACGTTTTATGCTTTATACATAATTTTATATTAACCGTGCAGTGTAAGTACTAATTAGCTCACTTTTTTTTCGACAAATAGCTATTTTCGTATTCAACTTGTCATATAGTGATTTAAACGTGAACCGCGACTTGCAATCTTCTGTCTCACCGTGAATTTAACAACACTTCTTAGCTGATGAAAAACGCATAACTAGATTAGTGCTGAATAAAATATATAAAACAGCTAGTAATAATAACTGATCGCCTGAGCATAATAATGTCATAGGCATCTTATAGATTTTTATTCATTCAAAAAGCGTTACAACAAGACTATAGAATCTATATGATACAAATAACGAGCACTATTCAACAAAAATAAAAAAAAGTTTCGGAGATCAAATAAACATTACCATTTTCTTTTTTTACAAAGATTTAGAGCAACGATGCTACTAACCTAACCTAACTAACCTAACGTCTCAGATGTATAGCGCTTGTGCAAAGTTGTTCTCTGTAGATACATTACTGGATACTCTTTGAGAATTTCATTCAAAAGCATATTATTATACACATCCTGAACCAACAAGTATAACAAATTCGCTTGTTTTTTCAATGATTGCATGTTATCCCAGGAAAAAGGTCTTATTTAATTATGTATAAACATATAAGAACGTATATGTTCATATAAAACTTTAAAAACTTGCCGTCACACCATTACAATTCAATTATAACCTTAATTTTTAAATTAATTAAAAATTTTTTTGAAACATTTGTTAGTTTTTAGTATTTCAACATTAAGTATGAAGTAAATTGTTAAACCAATTGTAGTAAAAATGTCAAATGACTTTAAGTGTTGATTACAACGCTTGGAAATTTAGCTATCAATATGATCGTATGAAAAATATATAAAAATCATGCATAAGCATATTAGTTTCGAACTTATATGATTGTACAGAAGCTTATACAGTCTTATAAAATTCTTCTAGTATTATAAAATGCGATATTATTTTAGATAAATTTGATTAAATCATAGGTACATTCACATGGAGCTGGACGCAGAAAAAAAAAAATTTCTTAGTGCAAAAAAAGTTTACTTTCCTCAAAAATGTTTTACATCCTCCAAGAAATTCATTACATTATAAATTGAAAACAAAAATTTTGTTAAGGCGAAAAAAAGTTTTTTGCCCCAAGAAACTTTTTCTAGTCCTGAGAAAATTTCATCTTCAATTCATAACGTAAAATATTTCTTACGCCAAGAAATTCTTTTTTTCTGTGTATAAAAACTCATATAATCATGTAAAATTATATACATAAGCTTATATGATTATGAAAATTTATTTGATAGATTATATAAATAATTTATGTATATAAATTATAAAGCTATTAGATTGTCATGATCAATATTATTTGCATCGTTAAAATTATATAAGATTGTTGTTATAACCATATAAGGACAAAACCGAATGATACGTGCCTCGACTCATATGTACATGGTAAGAAATGCATGGCGTTGAACACCATGCTGGTATAGTCTCAAGAAAGATACTAAAATAGTATGTGAAATATTCCAAGTCAGTATTGTAACTTACGGCAAAACACGGTGTTTTAGGGTAAAATACGTTATTTCACGGCGAAATTACGGTATTTTCAGAGTAAACTTGCCATAAGAGAGAGGTAATTTGTCGTAAAATTACGGCAAACTTTACCGTAAAGTAAAGTATTGCAGTGTAAAAGCTGTCGAAATGAAAAATCGTACGGGGCTTATGGTAAACAATTCGCAAAATGTGGTGAATTACCGTAATTCAGATCCACGAGGATTATCGAACAGAATTATATAAGACTTTAGATGATTGCATAAAACTCTATCAAGTCATAAAAGTTTTTATAGGACCATATTAATTATATAATTTTCTATGAGTCACTTTTTCAAAACATATATGATTATTTATAAACTTTTTTCCCAGGTATATTCGATACTCATTTGAACGGAATGTATAAAATATTGTTATCTCATTACGATTGATTTATTCTTACTTGATAAGGATATAAAGTCAAGTTACTCTCGCTCAAAGTAACATTTAATATAACCATTGGACTAACACATACAAGAAAAAGAATACTGGTACTACTGAGAAGTAAGACAAGGCGACGTTCTTCTGCGAATGATCTCGAATCATCATCACCACTGTTAATGATTCGAGATGTCATTTTTCGTCTTCTTTCGCATGATTTTCTATACACAATCATTATCCGCAAATTAAATCCTGCGAGTAGTATTGTTGGTGCTACTTTAAATACAACTTCTAAGACAACTTTGTATATCTGTAATAAAAATAGAATAAATGATTTTAATGCAAATAGTAGTAACAATGGCAATAACAATTTTAACTTACTTGATAAAAAATTGAATGCATAAATAATAAATTGTCACGGTTTTGATAAATTACAGAGCCACCCGATGATAGTAGACAAGTTAATACCTCTCCTTTAAATACGCTAGGAAGATAAACAAGAAAAGTTGCAAGTGGAATCAAACTCACTGTGAAATGAGGTGGTCCACATAATGGACGTATGTGTTGACCTGGATGACATACGCTCACATATCGTTCAATTGTCAAAGCCAACAGCATCATGACTCCCACACCTGATCAATTGTTAAGTAAAACTAATTCATGCATAATAAAATTAAAACTGACAAAAGAAAAGTTTACGTATTTTTATTTTTTATTTATAAATAGAGGAAAAGGTAGGACAAAACGAAACACCATATTTTCGATAGGTGTCAGAGGGTGCTCTCTTTGAAAAAAAAATTTCCGTGCGTGCGCACTGCATACATGAGCAGAGTTTCTGCGCATGTTTTTCTGGCGCGAAATTTTAAATTAATCTGAAATACTATTAAAATATAATTGAAAGTTTTTCCGCTGGTTCGTTTCATTACCAATCAATTAGTTTACTTACCGTATATTGAAAATTTTAATTACTAAATAATAACCTGAATCATCACTATAAAAAAACAGAAGTTATTTGGTAAAAATTTATTTATCATAGGAATGGCTGATGGTAGATCCAGATAACAGTTCTCGTCATTTTCTGATGATTGGTCATAAGTCAAAAATAAATTTTTCTTAGTTTTTTTGGGGTTCTCTTACTAATGACATCATACGCAGTTATTCGTCACCTTTTGACGATTATGATGATGCTGAAATTCCAAAACGAGAAAGACGAATTTCTATCTGTCATTATATTGAGAATACTGTGTTCCATTACTCTAACAAAGAATTTGAGAGTCATTTCCGCCTAAGTTGTATAACATCTTATGGTTTATTAAGTAAATGAAAAATGATTATTTGACATGCTATTTTTAGAGTAATATCCAAGTGAAAGATATTTTTCTTTTTTTTTCGAGAGATTCTGGCAGACTCAGTTTTGAAAAAATTTTGAGCCTAGAGAAGATTTCGTCAGCCACGAACGAGCTTTTTTACTAACTTGCTGGTATTGAGTAACTTTTAAGAGTTTCTGTCTGCCAATATCTCTCTAGAAAAAAGAAAAACCCAAAAAAGTCCTCAGAAAAATATATTTTTTGCAATGTTTATGCGCGGAATAAAGAATTTTTCAAAGAAATCACCCAGAGGAAAAATGAAATACCATAAATGAGATACCTCTTAAAGAGTAAAAAAAAATTGTATTGCTTAAAAATATTTACTTATGGTTTAACCTGATCAGTACACTAAACTAGAGGTAATCTTGGTTCAAAGAGATTTATCTTGATTCAAGAGAATAGTTAGAAAGATGAAATATATCTTGATTAAAGTGAATTTTCTCTTAATATTGATCATTTTGATGATGAACATTATTTTTTAGACTGGAATGGGTCAAAGTTTTAAGACGCAATGTACTATTTTAGTTAAAAAAAAAAAAAATCATTGAAGAAAGTAAATTGTTTTTGAATTAATATTTTGATTTTCTTCATTTATATATTCTACCGCGCAGCAGTCTCGAGCTGAACGGCTGCGTTTTTTGTTGTCATTTTTACTTTGAGTTACTTGGTGCAATACAGTTTTAGTTTTTCTCAACTTTTATCTGAATTTAATTCAAAATTTTTTCTTTTCATTTGGTGATAATAAGTTTTATCGGATATTGCCGTAATATATCATTAATAATTATTCAATTTCATTTTGGTGCGACTTTGAGGTTAGCAAAATTATTGTATCTACACTGTTAAAAATTTCTTTGGTAATTTTACAAAAAATGTGTTGGGAGTCAATTGCCAACGCAGTTTTGTGATTTAATAAAACCAGTGTTATAATTTTACAAAACATTTTTTCCAATTTTTGTTTTGGAAAATTGCAAAACAAAAGAGCTAATCTTACTAAACAGATAATAAAAAAAGGTTTGTCAATTTTACACAGCGAATGCTGTTATTTTCGAAAACAATTCAATTAAAAATTATTTGTAAAATCGCAATGTATTACTGTTTTAATACAAAACTTTTAAGAGGTCATACGTGTTGTAAAATTGCAATACCTACTGTTAAAAATTTCTATCGTAATTTTACAGAACATTTTCCACTGTATTTGCCTTGAAACAATTTAGTAATTTTACAATATAGTATTGTAATTTTACAAACATTGAAAATAAAAAAGATTTTTTTTTTAATTTCTTGTCCAATCATTTTGGCGATGCTAGGAGTATTAGATATGTGATATTGAATTTCTAATCGAAGTAAGAATTTTTAATTCAGAGAAAAAACTCTAAACTTATCAATAAACGCACACGCATTACTGGGATTCGAACATGGGACCCTATGCACGAAAGACCGACGCTTTAATGACTAGGCTACACAACCGACAGTGACTGCTGAATTTAATTGTACACTATAGTGTATACATTGTATTCTGTTATGTATACATGAGATGTTTTTAACTTTTAGGAGTGTTTTTTAACATTTTCTAAGATTTTTTATTTCAAAATGTAATATGTCAAAAAAAAAGAACATTTAAATACGATTTAATGGAACTAATTGTAGAGAAAGAAATTATTTTTTTAAAGTCTCGAATTATTTATTCGCCACGGTGGGCGAATAAACGGTTCGACACTTCTTAGAATCATAAATAAATAATAATTTAATAAATCGTTACGTTGTTGGCGATATTATTTTCATTCATTACCAACAATGTAACGGAAATCTCTTGCGATAAGAGAATCGCCGTGGCTCGCGGATAGTCTAAACAGATGACGACGCATGAGACCCAGGCCACGACGATTCTCTCATAGGAAACCTGAGATGCAACGTTAACACTTTTGATAATGTATAATACTAAGGAGCGACAGAATCAAGGCAGTCGATCTCAAGATCTAGTAGAGCTAAGAACTCTACACAAATCTGCTGGCTTGATCCTGTCACTCGGACTTTAAGGCAAAATATATATACGTATTTTATCAAAATACGCACTCCTTTTTTCAAACTTTGGGCGCTGCTAGCGGCAGCCCAATAATCACATACCTCTGTTGGGCGCCGCCACCGGCAGCCTAATATTCTCACCCGTTTTGGGCGCCGATACCGGCAGCCCAAGCACTTCCTTCCCGAATCAAGAAAATTCATGCCAAGAAGCCGAAGGTCAGGAAAGAAGGCTCAGCTACGTCGCGTATTACGAACGATCCACGAGGATCTTGGTCGCTCAATTCACCAACGTCCCCGCTTAGAGATCGTTGCCGAGGAAGTCCTCCTCGACCCTGTGACGTTGGTCGTTCGAAACGAGTTTCCAAAGTCGGGTATCGTGGTGTCGGAGTTGAGTGAAGTGTCCAATAACCACCATCAACCGCAAGGTCAACCCACGTTCTGGACGGGTATCAGCAGTGGAACGCCGCTACCAACTATTGACGTGAGCCAGCGAACACCACCTTCGGGGATCATCCCGTTCCACGACCCTCGTTACGGGTATTACTCCGAGGCCCATTTCAAGGACACTGGCAGGGACGACTACGCCTCAGCTGAGGCGGAAAGGTTGAAGCAGAAAGGGATTATTTGGGCCGACTTATGGGGCCCATAATCTCCACCATGGTAAATCAATAAAACTTTTTGCTTAAAATAAAAGAAGGTCAACAGCTGACGCACCTGGGGTCTATCAACACCCTAACGACGTCGACCTGGTCAAATAAAAAAGTATTCTGTCTGATAATAGATAAGCCAGAATGTAACAGAATCGTTAACATATTTTGTAAACTTTTATCACTTTTCATTTAAAATCAACGCACTGTTTTGTGAAATTACAATTCATGTATAATACATAAAAATTGATGGTAAAATTACAAACCACTTTGCAATTCTACAATAAAATTCGTGAAAAAAAAAGTTAAAGTTTGTGAAATTTCAATGACTTCATTGTAATATTAATTACAATACTTTTTTTAATTTTACTGAGGATTGTAGTGAATCAAATTACAAGCATTTTTGGTAAATTTTGAACGATTTCTATTTAAAATCAACGTACCGCTTTGTAAGATTACAGCTCGTGTGTAATAAATAAAAAGCCATAGTGAAATTACAATACACTCTGTAATTCTACAATAGAATTTGTAAAAAAATAATTAAGGTTTGTAAAATTTGAATGATTCCACTGCAATATGAATTACAATATTTATTAATAATCTTACTAAGAATTATTGCAAATTGAATCACAAACATTCTTTGCAAACTTTTATCGCTTGTTATTCAAAATCAATGTACTGTTTTGTAAAATTACAACTCATGTACGATTTATACACAGAGATGGTAAAATCACAACTCATATTAGTAGTTTTCCTAATACATCATGCGAGATTACTCAAATTGTGTTGTAATTTTGTATTGACATACATTGGTTTGTATTTTTACCATACCATTGCTTTGTAAAACTATAGTAATTTTACAAAAATTTTTAACAGTGTATACCGGCAGTGTTGCTGTCATCTGCAGTTTTATTCTAGTACTCTAATAATTATCGACATCTGGTGTGGTATCTGCTGTTCAGCAATTAGTGAATCAAATCATATGGTACAATCGTCCGATCGATGTAAACATCGATTTCATTCCCAATGTGTCAAAATAAGGCTATGTTCACAGTCTCGTGCAGAAGCTAAGGATGCTATTGCTACTTGTCCTGTTTGCAATCTTAAACTGTCTGAGGATATTGAAAGTAAACTTGCTAAATTAAGCAAGTTAGATAATCTTAATAAATTAGATAAATTAGATAACTTGGACAGTCTTGATAAGCTTGACAAATTGGATGATCTTGGAGCGATTGCTTCGTCAATACAATCAGTTAATGAAAAGATTGGTAAATTAATGGCTTCTTATGAAACATTAAATAACAACTATGTTGATCTTAATAATCGTGTTTCAAAGTTGGAGGAGACTGACTCTGCCGGATCTAATCGGATCTTAAAGCAAGTTGAGAAGGCAGCGGAAATTATCACAAGTAGTAATTTGGAATTACGTACTCTGCAACTGGAGACACTAGCGCTTGAAGATCAATTTGTCATATCTGGCTTTCCTGAGGAAAAGATGAAAAACTAACTGAAGTTGTTTTGGGTCTCTCAAATAACTTGAAGTTGACAATTACTAAACAACAAATTAGATCTACTGCGCGAATGGGTAAATTAAACATAAGGCGTGCAAATGCTCAACGGCCAAGGGATATCATAGTGAAGCTTAACTCGAAACATCAAGTCGACGAATTTATCTCTGGTATTAGAAATACAAAAGAAGCAATTACTGCTGATCTTCTTATGCCTAACTCTGAACTTCCAAGAGATAAAATTTATATACACCGTCGATATCCCTCTGCACTGTATAAACTTCGTATGGAAATTAAGAAAAAATTTCCCAGACTTGCACCGAGAAATTTGTGGATTACTAACTCTGCGGTATTTGTGAGAGTTGCTGATGATCAAGAGCCTATTTGACTTTTGCCATCGACTGGTATAGATGAAATTAGTCGTCTTCTTGCCTGACTTATTGCGGTTCCAGTGTCATCAACTTCACCAAATGTTTTGCCATTATCTACCTCAGTTTCTAACGAATTACATCTATGCCACCTTAATGCGTAATCACTACATAGCCACTTTGCAGAATATAAAGAATTTTTTCGAGTGCATTCCTTTGATGTTATTGCAATTTCTGAAACTCGGCTGACTGATAATGCCACAGATTTACAATTTCGTTTACCGTCTTATGTATTGTATAGAAACGATAGGGGCCGAATTGGAGGTGGTGTTGCAATATATGTCAAAAATACGTTGTCTTCACGTTACATTCTGTCATCTGGAAATTTATTACCGAAACATCCTTAATATTTATGCATCGAGATATGGTCGGCAGTCCGACACAAAATTTTAATTGGAGTTATTTATCGGCCACCTAACACTGGACACTTAGATGTTCTTGAAGCAGATTTGGAAGATATTATGCCGCATTATAAAGACATAATTTTAGTAGGGGATTTTAATGCTAACTTATGTGTAAATGATTACAAATCTCGGGAATTACGACGATTTTGTGATAATTTTGGATTGCACTTTGTACCTTATCTACCTACTCATCATACTTCTACGACGCATACGTGGTTAGATGTTTGCATGATCAGTGAGCCTGTCAAAGTTATATCTTTCAAACAATCATCGGAGCCATTTTTATCTGGAGATGATTTAATCTCTATTAAATACAATTATCAGGTACCTAAACACTGTCCACGAGTCATACAATACAGAAACTGGAATTATATTGATGCAAATATTTTAGAAAGAATGTACAATGATATTTCAATGAATGATAATTTGGATTCAGTTGATGCTATAAATAAATATCTTCACACATCGATGAATAATAATTTAGATAATGTTGCACCACTTAAATCTAAGTTGGTGAAGCGTAAATCTGCACCCTGGATTACAAATGAAATTAAAGATCTTCAGCGAAGGCGTGGCAAATTATATAGAATTTACAAGAGGACTGGGTTTGCATATGCTGAATACTCTAATGTGCGAAAACTCATCAAAAAACGTATTACTGTTGGGAAAAAAAATTATCTTGGAAATAGATTCATGACTGAAAAGAATTCGCGATCATTATGGAATGACTTCAGAGAACTCGGTTTGATAAAGTCACATGAAAGTGATCACTTATTAAATCGTAATATAGATGAAATGAATGACTACTATATAAATTGTGCTGGAACAAGTGACATAAACAGTGATAATTTAGATTTATCTAATCAGATAAAATCTCAATTAGAATCACAATTTAATTTTTCGCGTATTAATAGTGTTTCAGTTAAAAAGTCAATTATGAGAATAACATCGAGCTCTGGTGGCCCTGATGGTTTCTCAGTTGAATGTTATAAAATAATGTTACCTTTTATGTTAAATTTATTCACCTACTTATTTAATTTGTCTTTATCTACCTGTAAGTTCCCAGAATTATGTAAAAAATCATTTGTAGTGCCTGTACCTAAAAAGTGTAATTCTGAGAAGTTCTCTGATTATCGCCCGATATCGATTTTATGTGTATTAAGTAAAGCTTTTGAACGTTGTGTATATGATCAGATGTTAAAATATGTTGTTGATAATAATTTTTTAGATAAATTTCAAACGGATTTTAGAGAAGGCATGAATACGCAAACTGCTATTATCAGATTGTTAGATGATATTCGTTTTGCAGTTGATCATTCAAAAGTCAGAATTGGTGTTTTCTTTGATTTTAGTGAGGCATTTGACTCAGTCAATCATATTAAATTACTGAATAAACTAAGAGTTATGGGATTTTCTGATAATTCTTTAAAATGGATAACCAGTTACGTTAATCAAAGAGAACAAGCAATACGTGATAATCTGAATGGTACAATGTCTTATTGGAGAACAATACTTAGAGGTGTTCCTCAAGGTAGTGTTCTAGGGCCGCTATTATACTCTTTATATGTATCTGATCTAGGAAAATTACTTCGCTGTAAGTATTTATTTTATGCGGACGATCTTGTAATCTATTCATCATGTAATATTGCTTGTATTAATACTACAATCAGAGAACTTAATAAAATAATAAAAGTTGTTTGTGAATGGTGTAATGATAATGACCTTGAGCTTAATGCAGATAAAACAAAATGTATAATTTTTGGGAGTTCTCACAATGTTGATCTTGATCAATGTAAATTTTGTGATAAAATAATTGTTTATCGATCGGTAATTGACTTTGTAAGCTCTGTGTAATATTTGGGTGTAATACTTGATAGTACGCTTTCATGGAATGATCAAATAGATAATGTATGTAAGCGAAGTATAAGAGTTCTTGCTCAATTAAAAATGAATAATGAATTTTTTACTGAAAAAATGAGGACAAAATTAGTGACTGTTACATTCTGGGGTATTGCCCCAGAATAATTAAAAATATGAATAAAATTATATTAATAATTTAAATGTTCAGGTTTGACATCATTAAGGTATCAATCGACCCCAGGCGTGTCCGTTGTCGATTATTAGTGATTAAGAATTTTTTTTCAATATTTGATTAGGGTCATATAATAAATGGTACACCACATTTAATACATTTAGGTATGTTTTAATTAACAAAATTAATTATAGAGTCAGTCAGTCACCGGACTGAGGTCCGGTGACTTAGATGTTTGTCGGCTGACTGCTCTATCTCCGCAGATCCAGTACAGAAAATTATAAAATTATAAATCGTCCAACGTCGCATGTCAGGTTACCCTAGCGAACGTCGTCGAGGCCCGGGTCTCATGCTTCGTCATGAGTTTAAACTACGGGCCACGACGGTGTTCGCGAAAATCGCTTATCTGCTGTAGTTGCTATGTTAAAGCATTTTCTTCATCAGAGCGACCAAAGTTTTATTATATATCAGCAAAAGACATTTAAAAATTTTCATCTTATTATCATTAAAGCCAGAACGTAACAGTGACTACACTTGTTTTTCCGATATTTGACTGTTGTGCTCTAATCTACACAAATATCACTCAAAAGCAGCAGTGTAAATTACACATACTAAAAACTCCCTCAGGACCATATCAAGACGCTATGGGAACCCGCTACCAGCCGGCCAATCAGATAATTCGTTTTATATTGGCCAACCAATAAGAAAATCCGCTATCAACTGCTTCCTGTTGGCGCGCTTTTAAGCCAATGGGAAAATTCGTCTTATGCAGCAAGGCTGCCACGTCAACACCAAGTGCCGACGACGACTCAACGACATTTTCATCTACTCATTCTACAACGTGCTTTGCTACTTGCAACCTCGTGTTTTCTCTCGTGCTAAAATCGCTTCTCTTTGCTATAATTATTTCTTGTGTGATATAATTCTTGATCCGCTACGCTAAATTATCCTCAATATTTAGTCAGTAAAATAAAGCTGCTATTTATTGGGAATAAATCTGATTGTTACTCAATAAATCTGATTGTTACTCGCGTGTAATTAATTATAAATTAATTTCCGTGAATATAACCGCTATCGACCACGGGTTGAAGTTTATACGTGAATCTTTTCTTTAGATTGCATTCGCTATCGCGTATCTCTTAGTCGCATTCGCTATAATTGTTAAGTTTATTACAATTTTAAAGTGTAAATAAGTGTAAATAAATATCTAATATATTTATTGTTAAAAACTGTGTAATTTTTAATTGTTTAATTCCTCACGCCTAAACCAGATCCAATTAGTTTATTCGCTCATTTTACACGAAGAAACTATTTCCTCTCTTGCATACTATAAAATCTATTAATTTAGATCAATGTGAATTATTCCGTAATGGACTAATTTTCCTACAACCTATGTTGCGTAGAGGAGATGTGAGACAAGATTATTTAAGACTTCTACCTAGCCATCTTGCTTTTTACGATGAATCATTTATCGTATCAGCAATACGCATTTGGAATACATTACCACCGAATCTTACAAATCTCGATTCTTTGAATAAATTTCGGAACGCTACATTTAACTTCTTTCGTAGTCAAGAATTGATTAATTAAAAAACTCTATAGTTATTTCTGACCTGGAACTGATTAATCAAATTTATATCTACCGTTAATTTATATTCTATATTTATATTTTATATTTGTATTAATATTAATATTTCGTATTAAACCAATGTAAAAATGTATTTATTTTTATGTATGGCCACAAGGGATCACGATCTCATGGCCAAATAAATAATATATATATATATATATATTATATATCTATCTATCTATCTATCTATCTATCTATCTATCTATCTATCTATCTATCTATCTATCTATCTATCTATCTATCTATCTATCTATCTATCTATCTATCTATCTATCTATCTATCTATCTATCTATCTATCTATCTATCTATCTATCTATCTATCTATCTATCTATCTATCTATCTATCTATCTATCTATCTATCTATCTATCTATCTATCTATCTATCTATCTATCTATCTATCTATCTATCTATCTATCTATCTATCTATCTATCTATCTATCTATCTATCTATCTATCTATCTATCTATCTATCTATCTATCTATCTATCTATCTATCTATCTATCTATCTATCTATCTATCTATCTATCTATCTATCTATCTATCTATCTATCTATCTATCTATCTATCTATCTATCTATCTATCTATCTATCTATCTATCTATCTATCTATCTATCTATCTATCTATCTATCTATCTATCTATCTATCTATCTATCTATCTATCTATCTATCTATCTATCTATCTATCTATCTATCTATCTATCTATCTATCTATCTATCTATCTATCTATCTATCTATCTATCTATCTATCTATCTATCTATCTATCTATCTATCTATCTATCTATCTATCTATCTATCTATCTATCTATCTATCTATCTATCTATCTATCTATCTATCTATCTATCTATCTATCTATCTATCTATCTATCTATCTATCTATCTATCTATCTATCTATCTATCTATCTATCTATCTATCTATCTATCTATCTATCTATCTATCTATCTATCTATCTATCTATCTATCTATCTATCTATCTATCTATCTATCTATCTATCTATCTATCTATCTATCTATCTATCTATCTATCTATCTATCTATCTATCTATCTATCTATCTATCTATCTATCTATCTATCTATCTATCTATCTATCTATCTATCTATCTATCTATCTATCTATCTATCTATCTATCTATCTATCTATCTATCTATCTATCTATCTATCTATCTATCTATCTATCTATCTATCTATCTATCTATCTATCTATCTATCTATCTATCTATCTATCTATCTATCTATCTATCTATCTATCTATCTATCTATCTATCTATCTATCTATCTATCTATCTATCTATCTATCTATCTATCTATCTATCTATCTATCTATCTATCTATCTATCTATCTATCTATCTATCTATCTATCTATCTATCTATCTATCTATCTATCTATCTATCTATCTATCTATCTATCTATCTATCTATCTATCTATCTATCTATCTATCTATCTATCTATCTATCTATCTATCTATCTATCTATCTATCTATCTATCTATCTATCTATCTATCTATCTATCTATCTATCTATCTATCTATCTATCTATCTATCTATCTATCTATCTATCTATCTATCTATCTATCTATCTATCTATCTATCTATCTATCTATCTATCTATCTATCTATCTATCTATCTATCTATCTATCTATCTATCTATCTATCTATCTATCTATCTATCTATCTATCTATCTATCTATCTATCTATCTATCTATCTATCTATCTATCTATCTATCTATCTATCTATCTATCTATCTATCTATCTATCTATCTATCTATCTATCTATCTATCTATCTATCTATCTATCTATCTATCTATCTATCTATCTATCTATCTATCTATCTATCTATCTATCTATCTATCTATCTATCTATCTATCTATCTATCTATCTATCTATCTATCTATCTATCTATCTATCTATCTATCTATCTATCTATCTATCTATCTATCTATCTATCTATCTATCTATCTATCTATCTATCTATCTATCTATCTATCTATCTATCTATCTATCTATCTATCTATCTATCTATCTATCTATCTATCTATCTATCTATCTATCTATCTATCTATCTATCTATCTATCTATCTATCTATCTATCTATCTATCTATCTATCTATCTATCTATCTATCTATCTATCTATCTATCTATCTATCTATCTATCTATCTATCTATCTATCTATCTATCTATCTATCTATCTATCTATCTATCTATCTATCTATCTATCTATCTATCTATCTATCTATCTATCTATCTATCTATCTATCTATCTATCTATCTATCTATCTATCTATCTATCTATCTATCTATCTATCTATCTATCTATCTATCTATCTATCTATCTATCTATCTATCTATCTATCTATCTATCTATCTATCTATCTATCTATCTATCTATCTATCTATCTATCTATCTATCTATCTATCTATCTATCTATCTATCTATCTATCTATCTATCTATCTATCTATCTATCTATCTATCTATCTATCTATCTATCTATCTATCTATCTATCTATCTATCTATCTATCTATCTATCTATCTATCTATCTATCTATCTATCTATCTATCTATCTATCTATCTATCTATCTATCTATCTATCTATCTATCTATCTATCTATCTATCTATCTATCTATCTATCTATCTATCTATCTATCTATCTATCTATCTATCTATCTATCTATCTATCTATCTATCTATCTATCTATCTATCTATCTATCTATCTATCTATCTATCTATCTATCTATCTATCTATCTATCTATCTATCTATCTATCTATCTATCTATCTATCTATCTATCTATCTATCTATCTATCTATCTATCTATCTATCTATCTATCTATCTATCTATCTATCTATCTATCTATCTATCTATCTATCTATCTATCTATCTATCTATCTATCTATCTATCTATCTATCTATCTATCTATCTATCTATCTATCTATCTATCTATCTATCTATCTATCTATCTATCTATCTATCTATCTATCTATCTATCTATCTATCTATCTATCTATCTATCTATCTATCTATCTATCTATCTATCTATCTATCTATCTATCTATCTATCTATCTATCTATCTATCTATCTATCTATCTATCTATCTATCTATCTATCTATCTATCTATCTATCTATCTATCTATCTATCTATCTATCTATCTATCTATCTATCTATCTATCTATCTATCTATCTATCTATCTATCTATCTATCTATCTATCTATCTATCTATCTATCTATCTATCTATCTATCTATCTATCTATCTATCTATCTATCTATCTATCTATCTATCTATCTATCTATCTATCTATCTATCTATCTATCTATCTATCTATCTATCTATCTATCTATCTATCTATCTATCTATCTATCTATCTATCTATCTATCTATCTATCTATCTATCTATCTATCTATCTATCTATCTATCTATCTATCTATCTATCTATCTATCTATCTATCTATCTATCTATCTATCTATCTATCTATCTATCTATCTATCTATCTATCTATCTATCTATCTATCTATCTATCTATCTATCTATCTATCTATCTATCTATCTATCTATCTAAAATCTTCAATTCTATGAAATTGGACCATTTCCGGAAAGTCAGCCTCGAAACGTATCGGTGTGAGCTCTACGGGGTTAGCGCCAATCAAAGTTCGTTGTAAGGTTGTGTGAGTAATGGTTTAATTGTAGTAGTGCATGCATGCCCCCACTCCCTTTCTACTGTTTTTTCTGCCCCTTCTTAATCAACAATTAGAAATGTCTAGACCCTAGGTAAAATGGGCTACAATTGAAATTTTGTTGGTTCATTAATTAATATAATTATTGAAATAAGCTGTAATCGTCATAGATGAAAAACAGAAAAGTCAAGCAATAAACTCTTTCTAGATTTCCGAATAATACCCTATTTTACCTCAGAATTCGTTTTATTACAATTTTCATTGAAATAATTCAAATACGAAATACTCGAGAAAAAAATCTTTTTTTGTTCGTGTCACGGCCGCTACATTCAAAAATTCTATTTTTTATTTTTCCCAAAGAAGTACACACTCTAAGATCTCTAGTACCTAAACTTCTATATAAACTGTGAAAAATAAGGTACTGACGTCAAACTCCCTAAAAGTTTGACAAATGTCCTCTTCAGTGAAACCAATTTCGTTTGAACCAACAAAAACTAGTTTGTCTCAAGAAAATAATTTTCATTAAATTAAAATATCTACCCGATTATCTGAAATCGCTTAAGCGTTTATTTAAAAGTTTTTAAGTTTGACTGGAATTGAACTAACATTTAATTGAACAGTGAAATACATTTTGATTAAAGTTTGAATGTACTTGATTTGAAAATAAAAAATTTGTTGATGCAAACTTCTCAATTTTGAGATATTTAACTGAAACTCTTGAAACGTTTGGTTTGACAACTTTATATGTTTGAATGAAACAAAAGTAGTTTCCTATAATACTGAACATGTTGTGCTAATCCTCGAGCTTCTTAGCGAAAGAATCCGATGAGGCTGTAGAAATAATTTCACGAACTCACATTAACACTGAAAAATATTTGACAAGAATATAAATGTATTCGTTACAGAATATCGATATATTATCAAATAAAAGCCTTTATATTATCTATTCGATAAAAAAATTTATTTATTATAAGAGCCACATATTTATCTCGTTTGAATCAATGTTTAAGCAATTCATTGTATATATAGTGAGACAAATCGCATTTTAGGTTCCCGATTTTAACCAGCAGCCACCAGAATTCGCGGGTTTAACCTTGGCTTAGGCTGGCTTCTAATAAAATTTTATTTCACTAGGACAGAGCAATGAGCTAGGATTCTTGCAAAGCAAAGACCCGCACTTATTCAAACACAGCAACGTATGTGGAAACTTATTAATTTACCTCACGGCTTATAAATTATAGATTATTTTCTATTTGATAGTCGAATGACTATTTAACTTAATTAATAATACTTTTATTGATCATTGAAGGATCTTACCACTAAAGAAGGATATGAATAGAATGGACAAATAATATATAAAATAAATGATTAACAAAATGTGCAAGTTTATTGCCAATTGTAATAATAAAAATTACTTACAAGAAAATGCAAGCGCTGGATGTAATGTAGAGAGATCAGTAGCACAGTATAATTTTATGTTACGAGTATATCGCCGGTAACGTACAGTAATAGTTAACTGAACTAATTTTATTTATAATAATTAATAACTAAACAATAAAATATAATTGCAAGATAATTGCCAGTAATGTACAGAATATCGCAAGTTAATTGCCCGAGTTACAATTAGGTTTTGCAAGTAAATTGCCGGAATTGATACTGAATAATTAATATGAAAACGTCTGTACGCTAATTGATCCAGGATCGAAGTGCTTGACCGATAATTTCGGGTGTAGGGCTAGCCTCGGGACTCTGTCCCCACTGCACCCTTACGGACATGCGTCGACGTGATAATTAGTCATGTGATCACGTCACTATGGCTTGCGTAGTTTCAGACGGCAACGAGACGGGGAAAAATGGAAACCGCAAGGCTGAGGATGACGAAGACAATTCACATCGTCTCAATACATGCAATATGAAAACGAAGAACTAGAAGCTCAATCGAACTAAAACTGTTTTACTGGCTCTGTAGTGTAGCGGTAAAGCATCTGACTCTCGTGCGTAGGGTGCTGAGTTCGAATCCTTCGGATGCCAATATTACGATTGTTTAATTTTTCACGAAAAACTGAGTATGTTAGGATTATTTGTAAAGTATAATAGATGTTACGTATATAATAATAAGTGCCCACGGTTCATTTTGTGTGGCCAGCGGGGATTTTTTTCGCCTCGTGGCGCATCGTGAGCAATAAAGGCCAGCCTTCCATTTGCTGACCTACTAATCGCACAACAAACTTTACGTTAGGTTAACTCCCCAACGTAAATTCAAACTGAGTTCAAGACGATACTGAACCAGGAAGTGCTCCCCACAACCGGCCCTTCTCGGATGAGGGCTACCCTCTAGCTGGGCGGAGTACCGAGATTCCGAACGATGACGACTTTGGCGAACAACGGACTGCATTTAGGTGGACGGAGGAATTACGTGCAGACTTCCTGATGTGCTATCATAACGGTGAACTGGAGCGGAGAAGATACATGGCTAAAATACATGCTCTTTGGAGCGATATGCACCCTAACCATAGCCCTTTCTTACGAAAACATATCCGTGATTATGCCGCACATCTCCAGCGAACATGAAGATCACTGTTGACAAGCAGACGGTTATCACACCGTCTGTCATTTCTAGCACAGCTACATCAAGAGAGACGCCGTTCTGTCGAAGACGCTAACAATGAATTTGACACACGGCAAGTATGTATCTCGAAGAAGACACACTACCCAAAACATCTACTTGACACGGAAAACCACGATCTATCTGCCCGGATTCAGAAAGATTCTACTCTACTCACCATCAATCAAGCTGTCTATGATGCTGCTTCCCCACTCTTACCTCCAGCAAGGAGAAATACCTCTTCTCTTGGGGCTAAGATGAGAGGGTGCATTGGGCAGCTTTCACTTAAGATTGATGATCTCCGGACACATGTCTCCTGCATTCAGTGTGTGATGGACTTTGTAAATGCTCGTTAAGCGTTTACATCTAAAATCCGCCGTATTTAGGCTCAACTGCGATACTCACATAACACACTGAATAAGGAGAATCTTCTTAATATCGAAGAAGATTTCCTTAATAGGTTGCGGGCTCTAATGACTGCTAGAAAGTCGCTAGAGAAAAAGCTGATGCGGCTTACCGATAACTCTTTGTTTCGGTTGAGTCCTTCACGCTTTTTGATACCCGAGACATCTGGTTCTGGCGATCCCCCATCCATCGAGTGAGTAGCAGCTTTCTGATCCGAGTTGTATGGTGATCAACCGAACGTGAATCGTGACACTCCAACTCTCAACGACTTCGACGCATGTTGTCGAGAACACCGCAACGACAATGCCGACGGAGATTGTCCTGCAGTCATCGTGGAAGAAGTTTGTTCAGCTCTGAATAATGATAAGAACTGAGCTGCATCGGGTCCGGATGGCATCAACTTATCCTGGTGGAAGAAACTAACTTCTACCCATAGTCATCTGGCCCGGATTTTTACAGCGTTTATCAGATGCGACGAATCAATTCCATTATGGCTTGCAGAAGGGCGAATCGTGCTCATCCCTAAAAAAGGTGACTTGTCTGACCTGAAAATCTACAGGCCAAACGCCTGTTGGAATGTGGTCAATAAAATTTTTACTAAAATCTTAAACAATCGCATTCTGGAGGTGATAAAGCCTGTGTGGCAGCAGATATACGAACAACGTGGCAGTAAAAGAGGCCTGTCAGGTTGCAAAGACAATCTGTTAGTTGATCACTATGTTATACAAGATGCGATAATTTATCAGCGCAACCTGTCAATGGCCTAGATTGACTATCGTAAGGCATTTCACTCAACACCTCATGAGCTTATTCTCTTTTTGCTCAAATGTGTCAGGGTCAATCGCGATACAGTGGGATGCATTCAGCGTACGATGCAGCTTTGGCGCAGACGGTTCCATACCTCATGTGGCAACGACAAACGTGTGACCGAAGTTGTGCAGTATAAAAGAGGAGTCTTTCAGGGAGATTCCCTGAGCCCTCTGCTGTTTTGCATCTCACTGCTGCCGATATCTGTTGCCCTTCGCCGTATCCGTGGATACTCAGTCGGACCACTAACTGATCGGAAGTATTCGATCACCCACTTACATGGGATTCCGAAAATAATTAATAATGCTTTTTTTTTTTTGGCTTTTTTCGTGAATAACTTTTATAAGGATATTTCTATTTTTACTATGTGAAAAAAAAATTGATAGCTCATAGAATGAGCTATATTTTTCTTTTTTTATATTTTGTTCCACGATAATTTTTCCAATTTTCATAAGGGTTCAAAATTTCATGATCCTCTCTCGCGTTATGGTAAAAATGTCATTAAATTATTATTATGTATCTCTGAAAGTTTTCGAAAGATAATTATCAAATTTTTTCTACTGATTCTTTAGGCAATTGTATTTATCAATTTCAAAAATATAAAAGATCGGTTGAATATTTGGGAAATGGTGGCAATTTAAAGTTTTGGAATTTTGATGAAGGTTTAAAGTTACATGATTGATTTCTGTGTTATGGTTAAAATTCTATTGTTCTATCTCTGGTGGTTTTTGACCTCGAAATTCATCAAAAATATCAATAAAAAATTAATTTACACTTTGATTTGATCTTATAACTTGTGACGTTACATTGCCGAGGAGGCAGAGTGAAGATGGAGTACGTGTGATTCTGTATGTTAGAGAGAGATAGAGTTAGTATGTGTGTCGAGTTGAGTGTAGTAGAGGATGAGTTGAGAGTATGGAGTATGTATGTGCGGTGAGTTATGTGTGTTGAGAGTACGAGTAAGTATACGGTACGGTGTATGTTTTGGAGTGTCTGTGTGATGGAGCGTGGATTTAACGGGGAATGTCTAGCTGTGTCGCGGATAGTGGCCAAGATAATGTGTCTCCCGACCAGTAATGACGACTAGGCCTAGGCTTAGCCCTCGGGGTTGACGTGGTGATCACGGAGGAGTGACTGAGATGTCGCCGCCCCTTCGCGTTGATACCTGGAGTTAGCAGGGGTATGTTTACGTTTATTTGGGGATGGCAGGCCTCGTTTGCGATGCTCGAGGAAGCCAAGAATTCGCTAACTTCGGATATCACGGAGAGTGACATTGCGGGAAGACCCGTGAGTCCACGGCTTGTATGTGGTGGGGAAAGAATGGATGGAGAAGCGAGAATGTGAGAGTGACTGAAAGTAGTAGAGCGTGCGAGTGAATGGGGTGGGAGGACAGAGAAGAGTAGTTGAGAGTAGACCATGGAGTCGGGGAGTCGCTGAGATAGACCTCGACCGCAACCCTAGATTGTCGTCGTTTGGAGCTTGTGGCTCAGTTAGTTGTGCTCTTGGAGCCGTTTATCGTGTAAATTGTTGTCGCGAATTACCGCATCATTTATTTTATTTTATTAAGTATTGTGTTAAATTTTGTGATTCGTCGTCCACAAGAGGTTCCCGATGGCGTACTCAGGTATTTATTCGGTTGATGGACCGAGAGGACTCGACCGCGGGCCATTTGGGCCCTCCGCGTCACTCTCGCGTCATCTGTACGGTATTTTATTTTATTTTATTTTAATTTAAATGTGATTAATTGGCTTCCTACACGTCAAAAGAACCGCGTCCCTCTCTCTACAACCTAGTATACTGAGCGCACCAGGACATGCCGCTACCACCGTCCATTTCTCTCATCTCCGAAGGATTTAGATTTTAGGTTTTAATTTACGTGTACGTTTAGACCGGTTGCCGCTACGGGGGAAATAAAAGTCGGCTGGCGCCCGTCAGGATCTGGAGGAAATGAGTGGAGTAATCGGTGGGCGAAGTGTAACGTAGCCCGATTTTGTGTAATTTGAGTTCGAGTAATTGAGTAATTTTATTGAGTAGAAATGTTGGTGTACTTTAGTTGAGTTTATCGAGTAATAAGTAAAATTTACGTTACAAACTTTAAATTAAGAAAACATACGAAATCTACTTCCGTTTTGAATGCCGAATGGCCTTTTTTTTTTAATGGTGTTTTATTTTATCCCACTTTTTTCTATAAATATATTTTAGTATGCAAGTATTACCTAAACATCCATTTCCCAAAAAAAGTTCTAAATGAGCATGATAAAAAGCTTGAGGCCAGTTACTCCATCTTCCTGTCTCTTTGTGAATGAGAACCCGCAAGGCAAAAGGAATGCAGAATAGAATTGCCAATAATGCTGCCACCGAGTATCCTAAAAATATAATATAACACTTGAATAAATATTCATGTAATTATCACATAAATCGAATTCTTAAAGATATACAGTATGCAACAAATACAGCATTTTAGAAAGCTTTGAATTTTTTGTATTAATTAACTATATTGCCGCATCATTAAATTATATTCTACTTGTATTCTGTATTTTATTTTAAGCTTGGTTCATTTTATTATAAGATATTGCATTACCGGGTAATCATCCCCAGCATATAGTTATTGCAGAAATATTTATATTCATATGTATAGCACGCCGTTTTACTATTTAATAGTAACAAATAAATTATAGTATAATTTAATTGTCATAACAAAATTGAAATAATTTTTATCAAGGCGTAATTGAAATGCGACAAATTAATTTTATGATCATGCATAATTTTTAGTTATTAGAGCTGATAATACCATCATAATCTATTAATTCTATAGATATTCAGGTGTTCTGCATTAAAATTATGTACATGATAAAAATTCTAGAATTATAATTATGTAAATAATAAAAGTTCTAGAATTAAAATTATGTAAATAATAGAAATGCGAGAATTATATTTATATGCTATCATAATATTTATATATCTAATTATTGTTATGTAGTGCAGTAATTTTTATTAGCTTAGTTATTTTCATGTCATTGGCAAATTTTCAGTCAGAATTAAAATTATGTGGAAAAATAATAAAAATTCGTCCGTGGCAATAAAAATTAAGGTAGTACATAATAAAAACTAGCTGTCCCCTGCCCGCTTCGCTGAGCTGAAATTGAAATTTATGTTTAGTAGTTAACAAACTATTCTTGAAAAATTTCATATTTGTTATTAATTATTTTCTTTAAATATATTTTTTTTTTTAATATACGTCTATTCCTAAAATTATACTTAATTTACATAATTAGACACCTAAATTAAAAAGTTATGATATGACAATGCTTCTTTGTACACTAAATTACGTGTCGAACCATCTTCTGAAGCATGAATAAATAAGCTGGAAGAATCATAATCTTTAAAAATTATTAAAAATAATTATTAGAATATTTTCACGAATATATGGGTTTTAGGAAATTAAATAATATTAGTTACGTGATTATCGTGAATTTTTAGTGAATGTATCTGACTCAACCGAGGAATCATAAAGGTTGAACTCCTAATTACTCCTTCAGAAAGTGTAAATACAAAATACTCAATGCCATTATTAAATTTAAACCTATACGTCTTTACTACAAATCCTTTGAAACTTTTTAGAATAATAATTTATTTAACTTTTATTGTACCATTAATTTTTGAAACCAACTAAAATTACATACTCATTTAATTGATTAGCCCTGATGTACCGATGACGAATAGTAGTAATATCTCGCAAATGCATTATTTTAAATAATTCTTGACAGTCCTCGATTCACCAAATGTCAGATCGACAAATAAACATAACCAATAGAATTAAAAAATTTATTTTAAACAAATGACAATCGAATAGAAAAAATTCAGTCACAATAAAAATTCATTATTCCTAAGTCAAAAAAATATAAGTTCCGGATATGTAATCAACAACATATCATATACTGAAACCTTCTCTGAAATACGCTGCATCTTATGGTATAAGTATAATTCCGATCGGTTCAATAGTTTTCGCAGCATAACCGAACAAAAAAACCGGCGCTCCATTTATTAGTATAGATTTTTTAATTTTAATTATTACTGTACATAATATTATCCTAGATTAAAATTATCAGCCGCGACATAAATTTTTTTCATTAATTTTTTTTTATATGAATGCATAATAAAATTAAACCATTTCATTTATGTAGGGAAAAAAATTCAAATGTTCGAGTTATCATTATGTACTAGCATCATTTCAAATATTTCTATTGTTGAAAAGTTTGGTGAACCGAATAGATATTTAGTCTACACAGAATTATAACACAATGTTTTATTATTATGTCACAAGATAATAAAAATGTTTTTTATTATTTCATGGCATAATAATAAAAATTAAATTTATTACTGAACATAATGATAATTTGTAATATTTTGTATCTCCTACAATGTATTTTGATTTATTTTTATGTCAGGACATAAAGATATATCAATTTTATTATGTCCCCACATAAAAAAATGTAATTTTAAATATTTATTCAAATTTTAAAAATAGAATTATTTTTTATTCTGTTCGAAAATTTGTTACCATTAAATAGTAAAACGGCGTGCTATAGCAATCTTATATTACTAAATTGTTGAGTAATATTTAGAGGAGTAAATAAATATTCACGATCTAAAACTAAATTTTCAGATTCTTTACCTTTATCACTAAAAGTTTTAATTATTTATTATTATTATTATTAAATGTACCAGAAAGGTAAGTAAGATTAATACATTTTGTTATTATATGCTAAGAAAGTAAGTAAAAACATGTACATCTATGCATATTTATATATATATCCTATGTTCTTTGTGTGAGTTATTACATATTTTTATAGGTATTAGGGTGCTCCATTTAAAACAAACATTTTTTTTTAGCGAACACAAGAACATTTTGTTATTTATGTTGAGAAAAATTCCCTGAAAATTGACTGACATTTATATTGCTAAAGTTTATGAGATATATGCATTTTAACATTTTACAGTATAAAAAATTGTAAGCTTACTATTGAACTAATCTTTTTTACTGTAGAATGTTAAAATGCATGTATTTCATGAACAGTGGACTTTAACAATATAAGTGTCATAAGCAATTTTGTAGAAGACAAAATTTCCTAAAAGAACGGTCCCATGCATATTTTTAATAAGATGAGCCGTTTCTTCACTATTAACAAAAATAGATGAAAAAAGCGAAAAATTGACTTTCAGAGCTGATACAATCGACATGGATCGAGTTAGACCAAAACGGTTTCGAACAATTTCAAAAGCAACAATTACTCTACAAATAAAAACTGGTTTCAAAACGATAGCTCGAAACCAGGTTAAGTTATAGTAATTTAAAAGAAAAGTTATTCAATTTGTTACGTCGGATTTGTAACGAAAATAAATATATTTGGTCCTAGTCTTTCGACCAATAGACCGGGGACAAGAAACCTTAGTGAAGGAATGTGTAAATTAAAACATGAATTTAAATTATTAATGAATGTATATATTGTTACAAAAATTTAGATTAAAAAATATAAAAATGAAAATATTGAAGTCAAGGTTATATAATACAGAATTATTTGGAATTTAACTTGTTAACAAATACTAAGTAAATTTTAGATACGAATGACAATTATTTCTTTTACGCTGTATACTACAAAAATCTAATTATTTTGAACGTGCCATCAACTAGGTGGCTTATGTGAGTAATACTCCAGCCTACTCTAGTTGAAATGACTGGTAGAGAATGTTTCTTAATGATACAGTACAAAAATATTAATATATAAGACATTAAATTTCGTGGACTTACTACATATTAAATGGCGATAATTTTACATGGATATTTTATTGAAATATACGTTGATCGAAGGTCTTCATCCTTAGGTAAATAATTATTGGCCTATTCCTTACTTCATATTTAAAATCGACTACGTGTACATCTTTCATTGTATTAGGTTTTTAAAAACAAGGTGGCTAGCAGCCTACTCTTTACTATATGAGATCATTAGGATATAGGAAGAATAACGGGTATTAAGTTAATAGTTCGGGACTCACGACACAACTGACTATTTTTGGGTCAGTTCATTAGACTTTCGGAAAAATGGGTGGTTTCTCAAACTTCTGTATTTGGGGGACATTCTCTTCCCACGTTCTGCCACCTCTACCCAAAAGTTTTCCACTTCCTTTCGGGAAACCATTGTTTCGGGACCGCACTATCCCTTCCACATTGATTTCCCGTTTCCCTCTCTTTCAGTTCTTCACAACTCACTGCTCTTTTTTGTTAATAATAAATGTAATAATAGTAATAATAATAAAAGTAATTGATATTACTATTTTCATAAATCTTAATAAATAATTCGATTTATTTTTCCTTAAATTATTGTTAAATGAAATTTTCTATTGCTATTTTGTTTAAGTTTTATTCTAATATTTTAATATTTTATTTGTCTTTAAATTCTGATATTTTAATGTTTTATTTTATTTAAATTAAATTCTCATATTTTAATATTTTATTTTATTTAATTTGAATGTTAATAGTTTCTTTTAAATTTTAAATATTTTATTTAAATTCTAATATTTTAATGTTTTATTTTACATACACCAATTTAATAAGTGGAAACCTAAACATGCAAACCTTCTCAATAAGACAATTTATAGATAAATTGAGAAAAATATAGATAGCCCGAACTGGGAATCGAACCCAGACCATGTCGGTATCGCGGCAAGTGTATTTAATTTAAATTATCATATTTTAATATTTTATTATTTTTAATTTGAATGTTACTATTTTATTTTATTGTATTTTCGCTTTAGTATTTTACTCTTAACAATATTTAAAATTGTTAAATTTTATTATCTACCTAAAACCTTTTACTTTTCATTTATTTAAACATTCATTTGTCTAGACACCATAATTTATTTTTAAGTATTTTTCAATTTAGAAAACATATCAGAAATGCATTACCATGGTATTTACTTTAAGTCTTATTTTAGAGTGCAGTTGTGATAAGAAGTGCGTCAATTGCCACTCTGACCATGGTGAGGATTGAAATTCCTTTTCACTTAATATAATATTCGAATATGAATTATGTGTTGAGACAAATTTTAAAAACTACAATAAAAATAAAATAAAATGATAATAATATTAAAACTAAAAATTTACTCGGACGTAACAATTTACATGCTTTTTAAATGGGAAAACTTTGATGCTCGAGAGGAAGTACTTAAAATTAAAATTAAGAGCTGAAATTTTCAGGGAATTTTTCTCTCAACATGAATAACAAAATTTTCTTGTCTCCGCTAAAAAAAAAAAAATATTCGTTTCAAATGGAGCACCCTAATATATATATATATATTAAATCAGCCGGCGATGTAGTAAGACGCGGCGAGTATTTTTTGAATTTATTGTACTTGGAAGGAAAAATTCCTCAAGTACTGATGTCATAATTCGGATGAAACAACCTTCTATTAAAGCAATCGACGCTGGATTTAAAAGTTTTTACGCACTGCAATTACAATATCCCCGGGAGAGCCAGTACCCGTGAATGGTAATTCAAAAACGAATTTACGACATTGGCGGAGAAACAGATACCGTAGTTCCAGGTGTTGTGACTTTTGTCTCAGATTTAAAAAAATCAGATGTGATAGTGTAAAATCACAATTGTTTATAGAATTTGTTTATATAATTTCGATGGTTGTCTGGTGACTCAGTATTACCATGAATGTATATACTATATACTCGGTAAAATAGATATAGTTAGTAGAATAGGCTAGCTATTGACTAGCGGCCCTTTAAATTTTACGAATTAGGTGAAGAGGAATCACCGATTGACGTCAATCATTAGGTAACCTCCTAGGAGAAGGGAAGGCCCGGAATCGGTATGAAAGGGGCTGTTTTCGACCAGAAGAGACAGTTAGCAATTGCTCACCTCAGAGTCCAGACACTGAGGAATAGACGCGGTCACGAGACGGGTCACCCGGATCACTAGCAATTAACGGCGAGGCAGGTAGCCAGCCATACCGTCCTTAGACTGTTGAATTCACCTCTGGGAAAGCGTGGCGGGTCGCTCACTTCCTAGCCTTACTCAACGTCCGTCCAGCCAACCCTGGAACGAGGAAGAGAGGCCAGGAAGGCTGCATCTCCAAGCCGGTGGCGCGGGACAAGAGGTAAAGTTAACGGAAGTCAGGGCGGGACGCCTGTCTCCGAGTTGTTACACGGTGGGATCCACGTGTGCTAAGAAAGCACATACAGGGTATGTGCCTTCGGGTATATGTGTCCAGGTGTGTGAGCAATGTGTGTGAGTGTGTGTGTATAAAATATTTAAATAAACTACAAGAAATAACTCGACATTGTGTATTGATTACTCTATCCACCTTTCCCACTTCTAATTTCAATGAATTCCGGCACTAGAAGACCAAGGTAAATACTTCCAGTGGCGCCCTTTCACAAGGTCGCTAGAGTGACAGGTTCAGCTCCTGAAGGAGAGGTTCCCCGTCATATTTGGCGCCCAACGTGAATCAATAATAAGTAAAGGGAAAGGAATTAGAGTAATCACTCGGACTTTTGAATTAATCCGCTTATAAAACGCAGTTACAAAAATACCTTATGGATAAATCCCTTAGTCTCGGTTAAAATTTTGCTTTACTAAGGATAATAATAATAAAATAAATTATAATTATTTGTCATTTCAAATTAAATTCTCGTGTTTCGGAAAATCTTTCAAATGAATTCTCGTTCGCGTGCAATGCAAAATACAGAATCCTACCCAAATGGGGCCCGCCGGAGGACCCCTATGGGACGTGGGTATTCCCGCCCAAGTAGCACCTCGGGGGAAGTACCGTTGCCACAAGTCGGGGCTAGCAGCCAGACTGCAACAACAGGGCAGAACTCAACATCAGGACAGATGCGGGTGTTGTTCTCGTTGGCTCCAGGAAATCCAGCAGCAGGAAATGAAGCTAGTAATGAAATAACTACTCCAATGACGTCAACAATACCAACGATAAATGCTCCCTCGATAACAACGACAAGCATCACAATGACCACACCCAGTACATCTACAACTACTCCAATATTATCGATACCAGCAATGCCAGATAATGATAGAAACCCTTGGTTGGAGGCCATGTCAGGGCAGGGGATCCCACCTGATATGTTAGCTATATTCAACCGAGTTGAGAGCAGTACACAACAGATACGCAGAATGAACTCATCACCGAGAGAGATTAACAATAATAATATAACACCCTTCTGACGAAGTAATTTACGCACTCAACTTCTGTATCAAAGGAACTCAACGTATTCATTTTGCAAACGAGATCAACATGCACTCCAAACACGCACCATGGCCTAATGGTCATCCATTTGCTCGATTGGTTGCATTCATTGACACCGACGGCATCATTCGAGTAGGTAGACGATTGGGAAATGCTTCAAATCAAGACCAAAGTAAGCATCCTGCTATTCTACCACGGAATGCGGCACTCACAAAACTCATCATCTCTGATGCTCATCAGCGTACCATGCATGGTGGTACTCAAATCACTCTTGCATTCATCATACAGAAGTACTGGATCGTTGGTGGTAGACAGCTAGTACGTTTAGTTATACTCAAATGTATAAAATTCGCACGACATTGTTCTGATAGAGCTCAACATCTCATGGGTCAGCTACCAGTTTCAAGAGTCACTCCATCATCTGCAATCACACACGCCGGAGTTGACTATGCTGGTCCAATATCACTCAAAAATTGGAGACGTAGAGATGCAAAAACATACAAAGGCTGGATTTGTGTTTTTGTTTGTCTTTCTACTTCAGCAGTACATCTAGAGGTAGTCAGTGACTACCGCTCTAGTGGGTTCATCACAGCACTCCGCAGATTCATCAGCCAACGAGGCATCTGCACAGCACTCTACAGAGATTGCGGAACGACGTTCAAAGGCGCTGAAAATGATCTCAATCGTCTGTTTACTCAAGGAACTCAAGAGTCGAGAGAAATACTGGATCACGTTACTGTGAATAGTATTGTTTGGCATTTCAATCCACCAGCAGCTCCACACATGAGTGGAAAGTGGGAAGCTGCTGTCAAATCACTCAAACACCACCTAACTCGAAAAGTGGGAGAATCTTCATTCGCGTTTGAAGAATTTACGACTCTTCTTCCGCAGATTGAAGCTATCTTGAACTCAAGACCATTGGAGCCGATCACGGATGATCCAGATGACATTAACGCACTCACTCCTGGTCACTTTTTAATTGGACGAGAACTCAACATGACTCCTAAACCTTCACTCATCGATACTAATAGTTCTCGATTGTTTAGATGGCAATTTCTACAACAACGTGTTCAACAGTTCTGGAATCATTGGTTAACAAATTATCTACAAAGACAGCTGGCAATCACCAAGTGGCAACGTCCAACTCATCAAATTCAAGTTGGGTCACTTGTATTACTCACCGACGAAAGGTTTCCACCAACCAGGTGGCCTCTCGCTCGTATTATCACACTCCACCCTGGCAAAGATGGATTAACCAGGGTTGCTACGTTCAAAACGGTGAACTCAACACTCACTCGTCCAATCACGAAGCTTGCACTCCTACCAATTGAACCAAAACCTCAAGAAGATGACGAAGAATAACTCAACTGGTTCAATGACATGCTCAACGAAGGATCATGTACTCAAGAATTCATCAATCATCAACTCTGTTGCTGATGGCGGGCGGAATGTTGCGTAATTGCACTATATTTAAATTCAAATATAGTTGCACTTCCGGCAGATAGAGGCAGCACCTACTGGGGCCTCGTGGCTGTGAAATTTAAACTTGTCCATGCGCAGTGCGGTACATGCGCATCTTCGTTTCCTGCCTCGTGTCGAGAAGACGGCCGCCATTAATTTTCGCATGTATACATTCAAGTGATAACACGTGTTATACTAAATCGTATCATTTTGCGCTCATCTCGAGTAAATAATTAAAAATAAAAGGTTAATCAATTTAACTAAGCATCGAGTTCCATAATTATATAATTATTTATATAATTCAACCAATAGAACTCAACAAAATAATTAATTAAAACTCACGGAATTCAAGTGATCAACAACCACGTTTCTGAAGAGATTACTTCGACGAAAACCATTACAGGTGCCTTATTATTCATTAAATAATTAATTCAAGTATTCATAAAAATAAACGACTCAATATTATAATTATTTAATTATTATTATGCTCAATATTTTAATTAACCAAAAGGTTAATTCTCGCTCGGCAGTCTCTGCAGTCATGCTACCACGTATTCAAGAAATAAATTCAATTCAGTGTAATTTATTGCGATCTCATTCAATTAAATTAAATTAAGTGATCAATAATATTAGAACTCAATGAACTCAAATATTTATGCAATTAGTGCTATTAAAAAATAATCATTAAGTGTTCAATTATTAACATCGCTCAGTAACCTCTGAATTAATGTTACTTATTCTCATGACATTTTTGCTATCAACTCAGTGTCTAACTAGACTCAATTTAGTTATCTCAATTATTTCAATTATTTACTCGAGCTCAATTTTATAATTTGGATTCAATTAATTACGTATTTATGAGCTCAATCAATTAACATTATTAATAAATTAAATTAACGATTTAATTTTGTAACCCAGTGATATTATGTGCTGTAACATATAAAAATATTGTTATAGTTTTTAAAATGCGTATTTTTTCAACATCCCAACCACCAACCAGACCTGGCATGTATTTATTTAATTATTATAACAACAGCAATATATGTAAATAAATTCGTGTTGTTTACTATAATATTAAAATTATAATCTTTTCACTCACCTCGCATATAAATATACGCAGTGCCTCGCATATTTTTTCTTGTTAGTACAACAAGATTAAATATATTTCCGATAATTCCTAAACAACAGATAGCTGGTAGAATTATCCCATAACTGATTTGTCTTAATGATGCTGTTCTCGGATCTTCTTGCATCTCCGAATCATTCATGAGTAAGCACAGATGTGTATTAACTTCACTTTGATTGTATGTATTTATCATTATGATGTTTTGGCAACCTTTCCATTCTAAACTATTTCCTACTTGAAATATCATTTATTCTCATCATTACTTTTCTATGCTCCCTCCAAAATAATAATTTTCAAAGCAACTACATATTCATGTTAAAGTATTATCTGATTTGCCGTATTTATTACAAAAATAATCATTTCAGTAGTTGAATAAATCAAAATTGTAGTTTTCATAGTCACTACATGCCGAATATAATATAAATGAGTTCAAATGATATTTCTAGTGTTACACAACTATTTGTCTCATGTTATTTTGGATGGATTACTTAGTATTATTACAAAAATCATAAAATTATCAAGTTTAATTATTTCATTATCGAATTGTGGATTATTTTTCCATTTTTTATTTGATTAATTCATACTCACAATTCATTTTGAAAGATACGATGAAACGTAAAATATCTACATGTTTCAGAGTTATTTACATAGGGTCTTTGGCATTCTTGTATCCATTACACGTCCATTGTATTTGACATTCGATAGACTGCAATCATAAAAGACACGCTGACGCGAAATTTACACGCTTTAAAATCTCGTACTCATTTGCATGAAAGAAGTGAAATGATAACAATTAGAAAGAATATTCATACGCTGGGATGAAAAGTAGTTGGGTGCCTAATACCTACAACTTGATTTGGGTTCCACTTGAATTCTGCAAACAAACAAATCAGATATTTCTTTAACTTTATCACTGATTCTAAAACTAAAAAAATTCCGTAACCATACCTGTGAAAAACTAATTATGATTATATGTGCATGTATAGCCTGTTAATATAGTATATATTAATGACCATATGTCAATAACTTGTAGTTAGAAGATTTGTAAAAAATATGAGAATGCGAATACTTTTACAAATGAAAAAAATATTCCGACTTTCTCTTGTCAGTCCATAAATTTTTTCAGTTTGATACTATGCATCGTATGACTTTACTTTACCCTCATTCTTCCTACTAGCAATAAAAAAAGTTAATATGAGTGTATTTTCCAGCAGCACATATCAATAAAAGTGAATTTGAATTCTTTAACTGAATCGAAGAGAAATATGAAAATATGAATTCCCCAGCTAATGATAAATATATTATAAAATCCTAGTATACTAGAATTCACGTAAAACGATCTAATACATATCTACAGTACTGTTAACAACATTCGTTGTACTGTACATAACATTTGGTAGGATCGCTGAAAAAGATACAGTAAATATTCGAACTTCTCAATAGCAAACACTGTAAAAAAATTTTGGACTTGGTGTAATGTAAATGACTCGTTGCGAAAATTATATCAAATATTGTGTTAAATTTTGGCGGTGTAAATTAAAAATTATTACACCTTCAAGCATGTAAATGTGTAATTTATGATAATTTTGCGTTAAGAAAAATAATCATAAAAATATTGAAAAGTTCAAAATACTATTTAATGTCCAAATAAAAGTAGTATAATTATTAATTAAGTAGTTAGAAATGTTCAATATCATTTGTTGCTCATTAATTAAAATTATAAATATTAGCACGGAGTGGTGTAAGAAAATTAGATTACACTGTGTTAAAATTACACAAATGGATAACTTACACCGATAATTTTTTACACCGTTATATCATACTACATGGTAGTGTTAGCCTAGTAAACACATTGACGTGAATTTGACGTCTGAGTGACGTTACGCTATGTCATCATTTACGTAAGATATGAGTCATAAATGAGTCAGGTTTGAATCATTATTTCACACTTTTTTACGTAAGATTGTGATGTAAAACTAATGACGTGAACATGACGTAAATGTGATGTCTGTGTGACATTCTATGACGTCAATATGACATATGGGTGATGTCAAAATTATCAATCCGGAAAAAATATTTTTGAAAAAAAAAAAAAAAAAATTAAAATACCGAATTTTTTATTTGATTATTACCGCGCGAACGCATTACACATTCAGAAACAAGATTTTATAACTTTAAATAATGATCAAATCCTGGGCGTCGGCTGGGTTCGACCACGGCTCCTCTTGGCTGGTAGTCCTGAACGTTGCTCACTGGTCTACATCACGAAAGTTCAAGTCTAGTGCTTAATTAATGTATTTAGAGTAAAATGCAGGAAGAGACAGAGTTCATAAGTTTTTGTGATGGATTTTCATAAAATTTTAAAAAACTCCATAAACATATGAAATTTTATAAAAACAATATTTGTCGGCCTCGATGATAATTATATAAGATTTTATGAAGTTTCATCAAATTTTGTAGTTTTTTGTTGTGATGTAAAATTTGCAAAATCTTATATCAAATTTTGCGAAACATTGAATAATTCCACAAAATCGTATGAAATTTAATCGATTGAACAATTGCGACACTAAACTTTATAATTTTAATATTAAAAGATTCCAAACTGTCGTAACATTTTCTTTGTCATCCTAAATGATATTTTCTGTATATCATTTAAAAAAATAAAGTTAATTAGATTATGCTCACGCTAATGATTTAACCTAAAACGTCTGAATAATTTATTATTTAGGATATCAACTACTTTGGCTCCAAAAATATTTGATGTTTAGACGTTATTTACACATTTTTGAAAATTCATTATATGATTGTTTTATTTTAATAAATAGATGATAAAAAACTATGACTCGAAAATTACATCAGTATTGCGTAAAATACTGACTTGCCACTGATGTAAAGAAATTATTTAAGAGCGACATCCATATTACGTATAACCGTGACTTTGCTACTGACATAAATGTATGATTTTAAAATTCCGTCATTATGATGTACGATAATGACTTTATTACAACGTAACAATGTGATGTAGACTTTATGTCAAGCGTACGTAATACATAAGTCATAACTGTGACGTCATACAAGAGTCATGCTTACATCAATATGATGTCACAAGTTTTTACATCATACTAAAGTCATGTAGAACGTCAGATTGACATCTAATTTATATAAGATGCCGTGACATTGCTATGACCTACGTATGACGTCAAATTAAGGTCATGTGTTCACTGGGAAGTTCTCTATAGGTACTCGCTGACGCTCGTGCGTGTGCAGCTACAGTGTCCTTCCCGTATAAGAATCACCGAGCCCACTCGATATGCAATGCAATGAACTATTACGTAATTAATGTACGAAGAAAAACGCAATTTAATATCTAGTCAGCGTCATGCAGTTGGTATTATAAAAATAATTCACTTTATAATTTTTGAAAAAGATTCATACTTCATCGAATTGGACAATTTGTTTAATATTATTCATTCAACAAAAGTTAATTCCATAAAAAAACGTCAACTCTGGTGTTATGTCGTAATAATTAGTGAAGATAAGTAAGATTATAAAATTCAATTGACGTTGAATTGATCTACACGAGCGTGTGCTAATTTATTAAATGCGCATGTGCAGTTTAGAGCTTTTGGTGTCTTATTATTAAAGTAGCCCGGGAAAAAATGTTTTTATAAAATTATGTAAAATTTTGTACATTTATATAAAGTAAGATCTGAGTAAGGGTAGGAATAGACGAATGAAATGTTATAAAAAAATATCTGAATAAGGAAAGTAATAATTTAATGACAATTTATAAAATTTTATTCAGTTTTATAAGACTTTATTTTACTTGTTCTTCAGTTTGAATCATATTATCAACAAAAAAATTGAAAAATGCAGTTTTTAATATTTTTCTCGGATATTTTATATATTATTGCTCTGACATGAGACAAAACTTATTTAAATCTTGATTTTGATCACGGACAGTGATTTCATTGAAAATAATCGGAAATCAAAATTGAAAAACCGTTCTTTATTAATGATTTTCGATTCTTAAATTTTCAAACTTTAGCATAGAACGTAACTTGTTACAGCTTGAAAACCTCATAAAAAATCAATTGCATGCAATAGGACTTTCGAGCTTGCTTAGCTCAAAAATATATTCACATTAATATTTTCGAGCTTCTTGAGCTCGAAAACAGCGGGAAGTTTTGGAGCTGGCCCGCAGGGCCAACCAACGCCCAAATTTTTTTTTTCAAATTTTATGAAATCTTATAAAATTTTATGAAATTTGGTAAAATTTCATAAAATTATATGAAATATAACAATTTTGCAAGTTTATCACCAAGATCTGAAGGAGTATTGGTAAATATTTTTTTATAATTTCTAAAATTTTCTTGAAATTATAGGAATTTTCATGACATTATGTGGCTTTATCGAACAATAAAATTGTAAAAATATTTATAAAAATTTCTGACTAGTGTATTTAAATTATTTAAGACAAAATTATAAATAATAATTAGAAACAAGTTTTATTAAAAAAGAAATACATGACTGATAATAAATAAATTGTTGAGAGTTTTGTTACCACGAGTTTTATTATAAATGAAACAAAAAATAACTTACCGTGAATGAATTAATTTCAAAAAATAAAAAAAAAATAGTCACATCAGTAGAAGCTTTTGTAATCATATAACGGAGGCAATGCCTGGCTTACAACGTTGAACCACTGTCAGTAAATCCATGCGTTCTGTAATTGATTTTAGATTCATGAAAACTTCTACTAATCAATTATTAATTATTCAAATAACTTATTATAGTTTTTTAAATTGACACTTATTTTGAATTTTGAATTAAAGTAAATTTCAATTAATAACTATTGCACACCTCAAGCGGATTAAATTCGGAGAGACTTCGAAACGGATGGGTGTTTATTTATTTTATTTCCTTCGGGTGAAATTCACACCGAAAAAAAGTTTATTCTAATATTACAACTCTGCATCGGGAAGAGTGCGGATTTAAATAAAATCCAGATGACCCCACCGAAAAATCAAACTCACTATTTATATGGGGAGAAATGTCAAGTAAATATGCCTATGCAGCATAGCAATAATTACATTACTCTATAGTTTGTGTACCCGGGAAAGAATGATCAGACCTGATCAGACATGAAAAATGACCATGCCTGACCAGGCATGTTCAGGTCTGATCATGTCTGTTCATGTTTGTTCAGGCCCATCCGGGTAAAAAAATTATAGATAAAAAATGGCCCTAAATAATTATATATAATTATAGATAACTATATTATACAATTATATATAATTATTTCTATAAAAATAAAAAAAAATAAAAAAATTCGAGGGTGTACAGGATTTGAACCCTGGACCTTGCGCTTAGAAGTTTAACCCGCTACCCGTTGACCTAAGAGATTGACTTGAAAAGAGCGTTTTGTATGAACTTTAAGTATTAAAAATCTTATACGTGATAGATTCTTGGTCAACAAAATTTTATATCTTATACATGATAGACTTTTAGTCAACAAAATTTTATATCTAATTTATTAATTATTGAATAATAGTTACATGAAATTCTATATGAGTTATATATAACTATAACTACAGTAGCTATATATAATTATAACCAAGTTAGTTATATTTAATTATAACTAAGATTTTAAATTTAATCCCATATATCGGACTTGATCAGACATGGACAGGCATGGACAGGTATGATCAGGCCTGAGCGTATTCAACGCTCCAGACATGAACAGGCATGAACAGGTATGATCAGGTCTGAGCGTATTTAACGCTTCAGACATGGACAGGTATGATCAGGCATGAGCGTATTTCACGCTCCAGACATGAACAGGTATGGACAGATATATTCAGGCCTGATCATGTCTAATTTCAGACCTGATCATACATGAACAGACATGGTCAGGTCTGATCATTTTTTCCCGGGTATGCAGTCACATACGAGTGGTAGGACACAAACTATATAGTCATGTAAATATTACTATGCTGCATAGGCATATTAACTTGAAGATTCTCTCCGTGCACTCCATATGTGGAGTGATTTTTAAAAACTCCGGAACTCTGAGTGACCAAGTGAATTTTGATTTAAATAAAATCCGTAATCACTCCAAATTCACTCCTAATTTTTGATAGTGTATTGGTACCTTACAATCAAATTTTTGAATAAAAATTGTCTTACGTCTCAACTTGCAACACTTATTATTTATAGATGAGACAGCTGTTGGCGTGACAATGCTATAGCTTTTTTTTTCATCTCTGATATTTAACACCCTAGGTCGACCTCTTCGTCGAGCTTTCGGTCAATATTGTTAATGCATTAGCGCCGTTGCCAGTGGGATATGCTATTCTTCATGACTATATCTCTCTTTATCTCATCGCGATAAACCACCAACTCTATTTAACGTTTATAATTTTGCGGAGATGCTGACTAAGAAAATCATATTTTTGTGTCAATTTTACTACCATAATCATATAAATAATATAATATAATTAGAAAATTCTCTTGAGACTTTAATCAGTATAAACAACCTAATTAAAGTGATAATGAATATATTACTGGACTATCCGCACTACATGTAGGGATAATACCCAACTATTTCGATCAGTATTTATCATTACTACAATTACTTGTTTTATAAGATCATTATTAGATTCCATATATCTATAATCGTATAAATACTATTTAAATATTTATAATTACATTTTATTAACAATAATTTATGTTAATTTATCTCCCAGAATAAATTCTAATTCAAGCTTATAACGAATAGAATATCTAATTTATTTCATTTATTTTTTTATTGCACCACCTGGTTACCTGATACGCTACTAAAGCCGCAAGAGAATTTCTCGTTAACGCCTTTTTTTATTGGCTTTAAAATATCATCATGACGATACTTTATTATGCAATATAAATTTAATCAGTGTCTTCCCACATGAAAATAATGTATAATTCTAAAGTATACTACAAAGTATAGCCATGAGTTCACTTTCTATAAATGCGGCAAAATATCTCATAAATGAGTTATAACATGTAATACTTAGTTATTATAAATTTAAGATATAATTAATTATATAGTATTAAATATATTTTAAACTATACCTTATTGTATATTATTTAATATATTCGAAATTTATAAATTAAACTATAGTTGATCAAAGATATTCATGATAGAAGTAGAAAGTATAATAATCGATATACATTGCAAATCTATCAACAAGTATATCTTAAATATATAAAAGAAGTATACAAATTAGTATAGCCTAGGAAAACGAAAATTATATCGGTTGAAAAAAAAATTATTCTCAGAAAATTTATCTCTTAAGATAATTTCGTCTTACTCCAAAATAACTTAGATTTTCTTGAGAATTTGCTCTGTTTAAGTAAAGCGTTTTTCTGCCTATATTTAACCATTACGTATACATGGTAAAACTTCTTATAAATTTTCTAGGCAAGTTATACAGCTGGAAATTGAGATTAGATATATTAAATTGCATAGTTCGAATAAAATTTTATCATCATTATTATCAAAAAGCTTGCAATGATAAATTAATTTTTGAAGTTCTGTTGTGTTTTTTTGTTTTAAATTCTTCATACTCTCAACTATACTTTCAGTTATAATATTCCGATATAATTAGAGTATACTCATTGTATATAATTTTCATTATAAAATTTGGGTATAGTTTAGCTTACTCAAAATTTATATAATTCAAAGTATGTTAAATTATAAATCTTACTTATACTGATAAAGTATAGTCAAGTATATCAAACTGGCAAAAAATAGTAGCATGAAAATATATTGAGAATTATACATCGAAGTATAATTTTATATAAACAATTATAATTTGAGGTATACTTATCACCTATACACTTTTTTCATGCGGGTTAATAACTTTTATATTTTATAAAATTACATGTATTAGTTGTATTTTTCTTATAATTACATATCTTTATTGCGAAACGTTGAATGTAATTGTAGTATTGATAAAAGAATGTATACTGATTTACTTCGAATAATATCTATGGTGAATCGTACAAATTAGCATAATGCAAGCGTACTTTTTCATAAAGAACATTTCAGTAGTAATGGCAGCCTCTACACATGTTTGTATACATCTATATATGAATGATAAATTTTGAGGGATGCAACAAATCGATTTTATATCTTTTTCGTTCGCTAAAATATTCATAGTCAATAGACTTGTAATAACCAACAAAAGAAAACAGAAATTATTTATAAGCGTATCAGCAAAGCATCCCCCATGAAAGTCTATCAGCTAGATCCCTTAATACTCTAGCCTGGACTAGTTAGATTTTTAAGTTATTATTTTTCAGCCCCCCCCCCCCCCGCTCACAACAATATCTGAGCCCTTTCATCATCGAACAATCTTACAGCTATAGCCCTCGGTACTCCAGTCTGAACCAGTTGGATTTTTCTAGTCATCATTTATCTGCTCCTACCCCCCCACACACACACACCAAAGATCTGCCTAAATAACGAAAATATATTAAAAATATATCCCACATAAATGTCAATTACATTTCATCATATATATTTGCCGTACAAAAAAAAAATAGATGTGATATACATTTTGACTATATAATAAATATATTTTTTATATACGAAAAACGGCCAAAAATTATGTACTTGAACTATATTTATTTTATATGTGAAATATATGTGTATATTTAACATATATTCTAATAATATTTTTTGTATATTTTATTTATATGCCACATATATTTCACCTACATCATGAAATGTATTTTTTTTTATATTTTATTTCCATGGGGGATATTTCTTCTACAACTATGATGGAAGTGAAACTTGAGCTGGTCAAAAAAAAATAGTTCGCGTACAATCGAATGATTTCTAATGCGGATTTAAGAGATTACTAATGTCTATTTTAATTATTAATATTAAACTGACTGAGAGAACCTGTGCACGTGCGTGCATCTTCCTGTGTATATATGTGTATAAATTAAAAAATTTCTTATCGCAATGTCCCCGCTAATTTTAATTAAAATTTTAATATTCAACAAACATTCAAGATATGCATACTTGAAATTTTTTTTTTTTCAATTTCTTATAAGTTCTTGTCTCTTTTTTTTCTTATCAAACTCATGGTTTATTACACTATGATATTATCTTATCTCAACATTTTATATCCGTCGTCACGTTGACGGTGTATGAATGTTTATGGGAATGTAAATTGTGTGTGGGTGAAACTTTGGATCAGCAGGTCCCAAGAGCTATTGATAGGATCTATTCCTTGTCAACGTTGTCACAATGACATGAATAAATAGTATTTTCCTATGTACTGTACATGTAAGAGAGAAGTGCATGGTAGTGATAACTATAAAGGGATGAGTATGACAGTATAGTAATCTCAACTAATGTTAAAAGTTTCTTGTACTATATCTAAGTGCAAGGAACTCATTGAAAATATTTGAAACATTTGTTGTTTCATTATGCTTACTAATGCCGAACATTCCCGACTAGAATTTCTATTACTTTATGAGACTTTGCATGAATCGTTCGAGATTAAGCATGAATATGAACGAAACATACATGACCATGCAAAGTCATACATGATCAATGCATACTTATGTATGGCATTTTGATAATGATATACAACCATTCTTTCCTTGAAATGCATTATAATGTCTGACTATGTATGATTTAGCACTCATCATGTATAATATGATATAACTCTTTATTATTGTTGCTGCTTCTTCTTGTGTAATCATACATGATCTGGTATGACCATGCCTGAATCATGAATGCTATTTTTTTCCAGTAATGGCTATACTTGAAAATGGAAAATGGTTTTTGTATTAATAAATCATGTAAAAACTAGGGTGTGGGGGGGGGCAGAGTGGGCCCCGTAAGGGAAATAACTATATCATTAATTTCTTTAACGCGTTCACTTCTTTTTAGACTCTTGGTACTTATTTTCACCTAACTATGCTGCGTCTATTAAAATTGAAAAATCGAAAATTAGGGGCAGAGTGGGCCCTCCAAAAAATTTCGGATTTGATAATTAAACGACGATTAAAACGATGGAGAAGACAACACTTGAAGGAAAAGGAAAAGGAAAAGGAAAAAGCAAATAAAAACAATTGGTGGATGATACTGCTTGTATTTTTTGTGGCAAATTATACTCGGAATCTTTAGAGCCATGGATTCAATGTGGCCAATGTAAAAATTGGGCCCATGATTCATATGCCGGTGAACACAACAAAGTTGTGCGAAGTTGTGCTACACGTGTGAATTTGCAAAGAACTATGAAACGATTGTATTGTATTAATATAAAAATTCATTTTAATAGTCTGCTGTGATATAACTTTAAAACGTAATTTTATTATCTTTAACTTTCTTAATGAATTATATTTAATCATTATATAAGAAATTTCGGTAAGCTTATTATCCGTCTGAATTTATTAACGTATAGGAAATTTTGAGGGGCCCACTTTGCCCCTCCCTTCTTTATGTATCAACGTGTTGCGTGTTGGAAATTATTTATGCCAAAGTCTTAAAATATTGAATGGTAATTTGTGATTGATTTATTTTTTCTTTGCAATGAATAAAAATTCATTCTTTTATGTGAATATTGCATAAATAAATTATAAATTAATTGAAAAATTAGGTAACGTCCATTCATCTACGATACTACTTTATAATTATAAATTTGTGCCATTTAGTTAATGCAAATTCGTATCCAATCATACATGTTCATACACGACCATTGTTTTCCAGTCATGCATGATTGAGTATGACTTTGCATGAATCATGCGTGATCAAGCTTAACTTTCTATGAATCATGCATGCTTATGTATGATAATGGAAATCCATACTCAGTCATACGCGACCATTATTTTTCCGCTAAACATTATCGTCAATGATCATGCATGATTGAGTATGGCTCAGCTAGATCGAGAATGGTTGTGGATGCTCAAGTAAAATCATGCCAAGATATACAGGTTTATTGTCCTTAATACATGGCCAGGCATGACTATCCACGAATCATGCATGGTTATGTATGACCATGAATAATTTTCCATAATCATACACGATTCATGCATGATCAGGCATTACTGCATGGATCATGCTTGATCGTGCTTGATCTTCCCTGAACCATGCTTGACAATTCATGCTGATTTTTTCACAAAGAATTCAAGATAATTAAGCTTACTACTAAATAGTTATCTCAACTGCATTTTTTTATAACGGCTAACGATATCGTATTAATCAATGATACTGCAGCCGATAGTCAAGGTCTATTGTAACTATTATTTACTAGTTAAGGCCATTCTCCAAGGGTGCCCCCCACTTTTTGTAAAAAAAAGTGGCGCTGCCTGGCGGCGAGCAGCCGAACTAAAAAAATTCTAGTGCAAAAAAATTTCAAAATTAAATTAAAATTATTAAAAAAAAAAAAAAAATATAAATTCATAATCTTTAAATAAATAAAAAAATACAGATTTTATTTTAAAATCATAATTTATGATAAAAATGTCCTGAAACGTGAAATTAAGAAATTAAATTTTTAGTGACCTTGAACTGTCAATCTCGTATTTATTTTACAAAGGGTATAACAAATTAGTGAAAAAATTTATCAAAAAAACGGCAACGTACTCGTAATTTTAAAGATATGTAGAATATTTAAAAAATAACTCACAGTAATTATAAATTGCCTGCTAAGCGTAATATCTTGAATAAATTTCAGCATGAAATTCATCATCTAGTAATATTTTATTTTGACAGATGTAAACAACAGGTATGTACTCTATTTGGGGCGCATGAAGGGCGCTTGAATATAGTCGCGGGAAAAATTAAATTTGAAACAATATTTATTTTTTTCAGAAATAATATATAGAATAATGTATGCCTGCTTATGATATATATATATATGGATTTATAAATGGTTATATATACTCATAACAATCTTCGTATATACATATATACTATAATAATAATATCATGCATAATTATATATATATATATATATATATTCATCATGTAAATATTAATTTGTATCATTTAATCATGTCTGGCTAGTACATTAGATCTGGAGCTATACATAAAGCTACGCATAAGTCTATACATGAGTACATGTGATCAGATCTGACTATGAACCCATGTGTAATTAGATATAGGTATATTAGGGTGCTCCAAAAAAAATCGATATTTTTTTTTTTCGGCTGTTGTAAAAAAAGTTTCTATATATCGAAAAAAAAAATTCTGTCAAAAGAACGATTTTTTATTTCAATTTTTAGAGGTGGCGCTGGCTCTTCGAATTTTCCCATGCTAATAGCATGGGAATTTTACTTTTTTAATAAAAAATCCTATCAATTTATTTTACGTTGAGGAAAAAATTTGCGTCATAAAAGTTTTTTTATAGGAAATTTTATGCTCTACAAAATTGTTCCTGAGCTCATAAGCTCTAAAACGTACGGTTCAAAAGTTACAGATTTTTAAAGTTGATGAGTTTTTGAAAATCCCCGTTCAAACGGTATTTACACCAAAACTGCTCCTCTCATGAAAAGTATCAAACAAAGGCTTTGTAACGAATTTTATTTATTACAGAATGGCTTCAAAAACATCAATATAAATTTTGTACTTAATGATTAATTAATATGTATAATAAATACTTTTTCATGGAAATTATAATTTTCTGCTTATGTGACATAAAGGTAATAAAAGTTTTTACTAAATTCACTTTAAATAAAACTCAGCTACGATCAAAATTATTATTTTATCATATTTATTATACGATTATCATATTTTTCACTTATTCTAGAATCAATTTATGTAAAGATTGTGTTAAAAACATGATCACAACCATTCCATTGATTTTTAAAAAATAATCAACTTCAAATACCTGTAACTTTTGAATTGTACGTTTTAGAGCTTATAAACTAATGAACAATTTTGTAGAGCATAAAATTTCCTACGAAAATATCCATGACTCAAATTTTTTCCTTAACTTCAAATGAAGTTATGAGATTTTTTATAAAAAAAGTAAAATTCCCATGCTATTAGCATGGGAAAATTCGAAGAGCCAGCGCCACCTTTTAAAATTGAAATAAAAAATCGTCCTTTTTGACAGAATTTTTTTTCGATGTATAGAAATTTTTTTTACAACAGCTGAAAGAAAAAAAAATATCGATTTTTTTTGGAGCACCCTAGTATATATACTAGGGTGTGCCAATTTGAGGCGACTTTTTTTTCAACAAAAAAACAGGCTGAAATCTCGCAAGAAGATGAGAAAAGAAGCCTGTTAAAAGCGGAGCTCAGTATTAATATTTAGAGGTGCCTATTTCTAATTTTCCATTTCCCAATTAAATAACATAGGAACAAAATTTTTTTATTTTTTTATTTTTCTAGCTCGGCATTAGCACCTCATATAAATGAGTCTATAGCACAATCTTGTAGAGAATTTAACGCTCTACAAAAAAGGTTTCTAATCATTTTTTGATAAATCCATCCATTCGAAAGTTATTGGAGCTGGAAGTCAAATCTATAATAAATTTCCAGATCTTTTTACTTTTACAGCAAAACTATCAGACATCAAAAAATGTCATTCAATCTTTTTTATAGACAATTTTATTCCCTACGAATAATTTTCAATGAAGTTTTTTGAAATTCCGCATTATTTTTTAGTTATTTTCATTTTAATGCCAAGCTCGTAAAAATAATAGTCTTCTAATCTATTCTGAGAACTTAACATTAAAATGAAAATAACTAGAAAACAATGCGGAATTTGAATTAACTTTGTTACAAATAATTTGTAGGAAATAAAATTGTCTATAAAAAAGATCATATGCCCTTTTTGATAAGTCTGATAGTTTTGCTGGAAACGTAAAAAGATCTGGAAATTTATTATAGATTTGACTTCCAGCTCCAATAACTTTTGAACAGATGGATTTATCAAAAAATGATAAGAAACGTTTTTTGTAGAGCGTTTTAAATTACCTACGAAAATGTATACTGGGCTTATCTGTATAATGAGCCATCTCCGAGTTAAAAAATTTACTAAACTAACTAAAACTTTTTTTTCCCATGTTATTTAAATGGGAAATCAAAAATCGCAATGAGATTCGTCTAAAAATTGAATTTGAGCTAATCTTCTGACAGAATTTTTATTTTGTCATGTACTATCGATTTGTGGTTGTGCCCGAAAACTGAAAATATCAATCTGAAAATAGTCAGAACAGCTTCCTAGGACCTCAAAACGTCGACATCTGATGAAAACTCGATTTTCGAAAATCGGAGTGAAAACAATAACTTCCCGTATTTTTCGAAAATCTTCGATTTTCTTAGCGGGAAGTTAAAAAAAATTTGAGCCAAAAAAAAAAAATAAGTTTTTGATTTATTCAGGTTTTATATAAAACAAGCTGAATCAAAACGAATAATCGGCTGTCCAATTTCAAAACACAGTAAGAGACAAATTTTCCAAAATCGATTTTTTAGTATTTTTAGTTCCAGTAGTCTTCTTGACATGATTCAATACATATTAAAAAAAATTTATTTTTGTCAGTTACTGTGTATTGAAATTGGGCAGTCGTAATATATGGACTTATACATACGTATATCCGAGTTTATGTTGGTCAAGCCTGATCGAACCTAATTATATGTATACATACCTGTATCTAATTGTACATGAATTCATAATCAGATCTGATTACATGTAATCATGTATAGACCTATGCGTAGCTTCATGTGTATAGCTTCAGATATAATGTACTAGCCAGGCATGATTAAATGATACAAATTAATATTTACATGATAAATAATATCATGCATAATTATATATATATACACGAAGACTTATATGCATAATTATATATATATTAGGGTACTTCATTTCGGAGCAACATTTTTTTATTTTAAGTGCATGTGGAAAAAATCATAGTTCAACACAAAAAAAAAAAGTTTTTGCGCAAGAAAAAAAAATTCTATGTCGATCACAAACGTAGCTCATTGAAAAATTCGATTCTCCCATTTAAATAACACGGGAAAATTTTTTTTTTTAGCTTTAAGTAATTTTAACTCGTTAACTAATAAATAGATTAAATAAACTAATAATATTTTTGTAGGAAATTGAACGCTCTACAAAAAAGGTCTCTTATCGTTTTTTGATAAATCTACCTGCTCACAAGTTATTAGATCTCGAAGTAACGTTAGAGATCTTTTCGCTTTTACGGCGAAACTATCAGACTTATCACAAAATGTTGTAGAATCTTTTTTGTTCAGAATTTTACTCTCTACAAATTATTCCCAGTAAAGTTTTTTCAAATTCCGCATTGTTTTTTAGATATTTACATTTCAATGTCAAGCTCTTGAAATCAATCGAAACCGCTTTTTTAAGAGTTTGAAATTAAAATGAAAATAACTAGAAAACAATACGGAATTTGAAAAAACTTTACGAATAATAATTTGTAGAGAATAAAATTGTCAACAAAAAATATCTCACAACATTTTGTGATAAGTCTGATAGTTTCGTCGGAAAAGTAAAAAAATCTCCAACTTTACTTAGAGCTCTAATAACTTTTTAACAGGTGGATTTATCAAAAAATGATAGGATACCTTTTTTGTAGAACGTTCAATTTCCTACAAAAATATGTATTAGTCTATTTAATCTTTTCATTTTTTAAAGAGTTAAAAACACTCAGTTAAAAAAAAATTTTTTCCCGTGTTATTTAAATGGGAAAATCGAAATTTTCAATGAGCTAGGTCTGTAATGGACATCAAATTTTTTTTCTTGCGCAAAAATTTTTTTTTTGTGTTGAACTGATTTTTTCTACATGCACTTAAAAAAAAAATGCTGCTCCGAAATGACGCACCCTAATATATATATATATATATATATATATATATATATATATATATATATATATATATATATATATATATTTCATAAGCAGGCATACATTATTCTATATATTATTTCTGAAAAAAATAAATATTGCTTCAAATTTAATTTTTCCCGCGACTATATTCAAGCGCCTTTCATGCGCCCCAAATAGAGTACAGCCCTAGTAGAAATGATAAATTTTTCACTCGATTAAATCTAGTATCTGGCTAGCGATCATGTCTAGTAACTGGCCAGCAATCAAATCCAGTAACTGGCTAGCGAAACTGGGTAAAAACTAGACATAGCGCCACCTGCAACTGAATCATAAACATTGGTCACACCGATGTTCTACTTAACTAGTGTGTGTGTATGATTATTTACTCACTTTAACCTGTAAGTTGAATTATTCCTAGTAAATATTAAGAAAAAGTATAAATAATTGTAAAAAATTGTGTATTTTAATGTAAAAAGAATTTGTAATATATTTAAATATTACAAGCTGTGGGAATAATTTTAAGTAATGCAAAAGACTGGGAGGGCAATAGAAAAAAATAACCGTTATTTTCATTATTTTATATGCTTAATATTTCTTGTTTTTTATTTAAGAATATGATTTTATAAATTAATAACTTATTTAATAGTTTTTAATACTTTTATGAATGAAAATTTTATACCAGTTAAATGTAATTAATAAATAAGTGTTATAATTATTCCGTTTATTAATTATTACTATTTTAAATATTATTATTACTATTTTTTTTATTATTATTATTATTTTAATTGTAACAAATTTATCCATATTTAATTTTAAATAACCTCAAAACATACAAGTGTCGCCATGTTTTATTTGATGTCTAGTAAAACTGGCCAGTAACTGGACAGTTACTGGATATTATACTAGCCAGTTCCTAGCTTAAGTCTAGTTAAACTAGCCAGTTACTGGCTAGTTACTTGATTACATTTCTACTAGGGAGACCTGTTGTTTACATCTGTCAAAATAAAATATTACTAGATGATGAATTTCATGCTGAAATTTATTCAAGATATTACGCTTAGCAGACAATTTTTAATTACTGTGAGTTATTTTTTAAATATTCTACATATCTTTAAAATTACGAGTACGTTGCCGTTTTTCTGATAGATTTTTTCACTAATTTGTTATATCCTTTGTAAAATAAATACGAGATTGACAGTTCAAGGTCACTAAAAATTTAATTTCTTAATTTCACGTTTCAGGACATTTTTATCATAAATTATGATTTTAAAATAAAATCTGTATTTTTTTATTTAGTTAAAGATTATGAATTTATATTTTTTTTTTTTTTTTAATAATTTTAATTTAATTTTGAAATTTTTTTGCACTAGGAATTTTTTAGTTCGGCTGTTCGCCGCCAGGCGGCGCTACTTTTTTTTACAAAAAGTGGGGGGCAGCCTTGGAGAATGGCCTTAAAAAAAAAACATTTTTTTCTTTCAGTATACGAAAATTTTAATGCTAGCATCATAAAATTTATTGACAGCACTGGTTTCTTAAATTAAAATAATTCATTTGAAATCAATAAAATAATGAATCGAGTTAATACCGGGTCGAAATTGTTCTTTCACAAACTGTCTTTATGCTGGTATACAATTTAACCCATTTTACTGTAATAAAAATCGGTTTGTCAGTTGACCCTGCGGGCCAGCTCCAAAACTTTCCGCAGTTTTCAAGCTCCTTAAGCTCGAAAACATTAGTGTGAATTTATTTTCTATGCCTTTGATTTTGAAAAATAACGTTTTTTTACCATTTTTTCTCCAATGATATCTCTCGAAAGAATTCACCGATTGCATCAATTAAGGTGGCAATCGACGCATTTTATTGAGTTCTAGAGCTGATCAAATTTTAAAATTGATTTATCAAGTCATTTTTGAAAAATTTCAAAAAAACTAAAAGAAATTTTTTTTTTAATTCTTTCGTTCACGGTTTCTCTTGAACGAATGAACCGATTTTGATGGTTGAGGTGGCATTCGACGCAGCATATAAAGTTTAAGTTTAATCTCCGAACGAACACTACCGATTAAGCTCAAATTTTCAATGCTTATAGTATTTAACAAGCCGCGTCAAATGACACCTTGACGATCAAAATCGGTTCATCCGTTCAAAAGTTACAGAATATTTACATACGTACATTCGGACATCATCTTGAATTTAGTCAGAATAGCTTCCTAGAACCTCAAAACGTCGTCACCTGTTGGAATTTTGATTTTCACAAATCGGGGTGAAAACAATAACTTTCCGAAATTTTTGAAAATCATCGATTTTCTTAGCGGGAATTTAAAAAGAGTGCAGTGATGATTTAACGTGAGTGAATTAGTACAAAAAATTATTTTAATCATAAGGCACACACTACACGTTCACGCTCGAGGTTGACAATCACTCGATAAATACGTAAAAATAAAATGTAATTCAAGTTGAGGTCTATCAGCATGCCCTGGTGATCCTGATTCACCGTGATTCAAGGTGAATCACGGTAAATCATTCTATTACGTAAAAATTCCGGTGATTCACCGTGAATCGAGATGATTCGCGGTGAGCCACAGTGAAATCATGGTGATATCTCATAGAGATTTACGATGAGACACGGTAAAATTTTCGTGAGCTCACACAATGAATCTCGGTGATTTCTTACGGTGATTCGAGATAAAATCAAGGTAGAACCACGGTGTTGTTCCATAATCGAGCAATGGATATTCACCGTGTTTCACTCATGAGAGATAAAGTAAATATAGGAAAGGTGAAAGTCACCGGTGCTACGCAGCAGCAGCGGGAGTAGTTCAGTGCTCACCACGAAATTGCGCCTAGCTGCTTGTGGTGTCCCTGCACTGAGAGAAAAGTGCTTAGTAACCTGAACTATGCAGCGACAGATATAAAAATATAGTCTCCCTAACCAAATTTTATTGTTACTGGAACTATGTACTAGTATGAATCATCACCAAAAAATAGTTACGTTAACTAAACTTAAGAAACTATTTTTGCCTTATTATGGTCACTATAAAACTTTAATCCTTTTAAACAAGGCTTAGTAGTGAACACAATATAACCTTTATCATTGGCTCGATTAACATAAAATAAATACAGTAAGTATGTTAGCTTAGTGAATGTGTGATAGTTGGTAGAAATAATTTTAATAGTTGACTCAACTAAGAGTATAGTTGTCGTCTCATACAATTCCATTTATTTAGTTCCTTTTACTACTGACCAAAGTATCAACAGTACTATTTCATCTTAGTTCCCTAAACAATCGATTTCTAGTTAATTTAATAATTATAGAATATTTCTGCTGACTAATAATCAAATGTAAAAAATAATTCAAAAGAGAATATAGTTATAAATACCATTAATATTTAGTTTCCCTGGCTATAAATTGCGTTTCTAATGCCAAAAGTGCGTATTGCAAAATATACCCCTTATTGGTTCTGCTGAGCCAAAGAAGCGTATCAAACATTTTTTTTGCTTATCAATTCGGGATTATTTATAAAAGTGGAAATCAATCAAGATAATATTTATCTTTTTTCCCAATGAACTTTTTTTTTAGCTTAAACAACTTTTTCTTTTTTTTTTTGATGAAGCGTACGAAAATCTTTACGTTAAAAAAATAGTAGTTATTCCAAGAGAATTTATTTTCTTTAAACTAAAAAATGCTATTGTTACTAAAAACTAACATATCTTGCTAGAAAAAATATCTCCTATATTAACAAAATAAAACTCTTTAAACAAGTAAAAATTTTTCCATTTAAGCGTAAGAATATGTTGACTTGAAAAAAAATATTTTGATTCAAAATAAAAAATTCAAGATAATTTTTTACTGCAAGAAAATAAGCGCAAAAAAATTTTGATTTTCCGCATTGATAAAAAAAAATGATCTAAAATCAAAAATATTTTTCTTGACTTAAGTTAACTGTTTTTCCTGTGTAAAGAAACTCAAATTTGAAAGCCGTGTTTCTAAGTTTTTATAACGTACAAATAAATAACCTTATGAGTTGAAGAGAAACCCTTCATAGCAAAATAATCAGACAAGATGTTTGATTCGAAGCAGTTTTACAATTTTCATTTTATAAAAAAATTCGAGCTATTAATATTAATCCTCCATACATTTTTAAATTATCTGCTGTTTTTGAGAATTATAAATACACAGAAAAAACAGATAATTTGAATCTTGAAATTTTTTTTAATCGATTCGGGAAACCAAAATTTTCTTGCCCTAAGTAAATAATTATCTTGAAATTTTTATTTTTAATTAAAATATTTTTTCTCAAGTTAACATATTCTTATGCTTAAAGTGAAGAATTTTTACTTGTTAGAAAAATTTTTATTTCTTAATATTGATATTTTTTTGAAGCAAGATGTATAAATTTTTGAAGCAATCCGCACTTTTCTGTTTGAAGAAAATAAAATTTCTCGGAATAAGTACTATTATTTAACGCAAGAATTTTTTATGCTCCAACCAAAACAGAAAAGTTGCTTAAACTAAGAGATAAAAGTCACCAGAGCAAGGCATCAGCAGCACGAGTAGTTTGGTGCTCGCCACTAGATCGCGCCCACCTTTTGTATAGTTTCCCTGGTAAGAAACTTATTTCAGAAGTATTATATTCCAAGCTTGAGAACAATTCTGGTATTCTACACCCTACAAACGGCGGACTCCCCAGTATTGTAGACTTCGCCCTTACTAAAAACATCAGCACTCCATTAACCGTAGAAACAATAAACGATCTAGATTCCGACCATCTCCCTATACTTCTTGAGCTAGGGAGCCATGACAAAGTACAACACGACGAACGATACATACTAAACTATAGAAAGGCTAACTGGAAAAATTTCAGAAACATAATCAACGACAAGCTTACAATAAATCAAAATATTAACACCAAGACAGATCTAGACGAATGCGTTAAAAATCTAACGGAAATCATCAACGAAGCAAAAGAAAAAGCCATACCCAAAATTAAAATGAAACCCTGCGCGACACAATTACCAGATAATATAAAACAACTAATCCAAAACAGAAACAGCGTAAGACGTAAATATCAAAGAACTCGACAATACATATACAAAGTTGAGAAAAATAGACTCAGTAATCTAGTCAATCGTGAGATTAGCCGCCACCTGAACGATACGTGGGACAAAAAACTAGAAAACCTAAAAATTAAAGACAACTCAATTTGGATAACGGCGAAACGATTTGCGAAAAGAAATGACTCGGACATACCTACATTACACGGACCAAACGGACTGGCTTTCTCCGATGAGGAAAAAGCCGATGCCCTCGCCCATACATTTGAGAGAGTACATCATCTAACCGACACAGACGGTGACGAAGACTTTGAAAAGACAATTAAAAAAGCTTACAATAAAATAAAAAATGAACCCGTAGACGAAACCACTGTAAAACTAACTTCCCCAACTGAAATACTATTAGCAATCAAAAAAACTAAATCTACTAAGGCACCCGGCCCAGACGGTATTCAGAACATTATCCTAAAAAAATTTACCCAAAAAAGCAGTGGTCCAGCTAACTTATATTTTTAATAATTGTTTTACGATCTCATATTTTCCAGCAAATTGGAAAGAAGCACAAGTACTGGCATTTCCAAAACCTGGTAAAGACAAACTGTTCCCACAGAACTATCGACCCATCAGCTTACTACCAACGATGAGCAAGTTATTTGAAATGATAATATTAAACAGAATCAAAACATTTGAAAAAAGCAACAAAATTGTCATAGAAGAACAGTTTGGCTTCCAGGAACGGAAATGTACAGTACAACAACTTGCTAGAATTACCAACTATATATGCAATAACTTTAATATAAAACATTCAACAGCCATGGTACTATTAGATATAGAGAAGGCGTTCGATACCGTCTGGCACCGGGGCCTAATATATAAACTAAACCTGATAGGAATTCCTCTCTACATCACCAAAGTCATACTTCAATACTTAATGAACAGAACCTTTAAAGTCAAAGTTAATAACTCAACCTCAGACGCACAGTACATAACAGCAGGAGTACCGCAAGGCTCCATACTAGGACCCGTACTCTTCAGTTACTTCATTAACGACCTTCCCATTGACGAAAACACTAAAACAGCTTTGTTTGCCGATGACACCGCCATATACAGAGCTTCGAGTAACAAAAAATACGCCATTGACAAAGTTCAAAACACCCTAAATGAATTTCTAAACTTCTTTAAAAAATGGAAAGTCAAGATTAATGAAACGAAAACCGAATTAATTATCTTTACTAAAAGATTAAGAAAAATTAAAAAAGGGGAACAAAACCTAGAAATTAAAATTAATAACGAAACTATTAAACCCAAAAAACAAGTTAAATATCTAGGTATGATCCTCGATACTCAACTAAAACATAATGAACATATAACCAAGGCATGTAATAAAGCATACCAAATTAAAAACCTTTTATACCCGCTCATTAGAACTAAAAGCAAACTATCTGTTAAAAACAAAGTGTTATTATATAAAGCTATGATTAAACCCATCTTAATGTATGCTAGCCCCATATGGAGCAATACTACCAAATCTAACATAACCAAAATACAAAGAGTACAAAATAAAACGCTAAGGCTTATTTTTAATGGAGAATTAAATATAACTAACAAGGAAATTAGAGAAAAACTTAATATAACTGATTTATGCGATGATATTTATGATAGAACGAAGAAATTTTATGAAATAAGAATAAAACAACATAATATATTAAATGATGTAGGCACACTAACTCAAGACACTGCACCATTTAAAATAAAGTACAAACTTCCACATAGCCTCCTCCTGAATAATTAATATTACTTATAAACTAAATAATAAGATATTAATTGTAAGTTAATTTAAAAACAATAGATATATTTTTGTAAATTTGTAAATATTGTATATATTTTAGCTTGTAAGTTTAGTATTGAGCTTAGGTTTAAGGCAAACTCAAAAAACTAATGAGATTTTTTTTTTTTAAATTTTTGCTCAGAAGATTACCAATAAACAAATAAATACCGTATCATAAATTAAATACAAAAAACATTATAAACTAAAAGTGTAAAATTTTCAGTAGAAAATGGGAACCTAATAACTACTACATAAATGTATAACCTCATTGTAATGTTACTTTAAAGAGATAAATAAAGAGAATTTCAAAAGTCAAAAAGTCAATTCTGGTATGAGTACTTTTCTGTTTTTCGACAGAGTGACAAGTATCATTTTTGATTGTAATATAGTACGTACTAAATTACATTATGACTTTAATGTTTAACATTAATGTTTCCTAAAATAAATTTTGTAATAACAAAAAAACATCAAGTACATTTAATGGAATAGAAAAAAAATTTTCTGAATTTATCAAGTAAATATTGGCTAGTAAAAAAAATGAATTCGGTAACAATGAACCAAACTCTGCAGTACAGATCGCTAAATAATTTTGTTTCTTGCAATACTTAAATCATGGAAATGGTAACTATGAATGTTTAGTTACAATAAGTCAAATTAGTACATTCTCAGAAAGTTCGATTTTCTAGTGTGTACATCTAGACACAAATACTTATTGCTACAATTATAAATGATCTGAAGAACTAAGTGCACATTATTAACACCACAATAATCTTATTGTTTATAGGACTAAGAATAAATTATTTACTACAATATAAACTATAGTTATGTTAACTTTAAACTGATAGTAATAAAAACTTTCCCTAAACTAGTTATGTTCATTATTGCTATCCTAGTACATGTAACTAAGAATAGTAAGAATGACTATGTAGTCGTAGATCACTTTACTATGGTGTATTAGTTACTGAAACTAGACTTCAATAGCTGAGTCGTCTGTGAACTACGATTTCTTAGTTCAGAAAACCGATTTTTTCTCTCAGTGTACAGATTATACAAACATTTTCACGAAAATGACGTTAGATGGATAAGAATCGTCAATTAATCCATTATAAAGATTTTCAAATCATATAACAAACCCGTTACTCAAATTTTTAGTGAATTTTTAAATTAAAAATCCAAATCTTTCAATTCAAAATTATATAATGTTTTCAATTTTTAACCCCATGTGAATTTACAAATTTTTAATTTAGTAATTTTAAATTAAAATTCAATTTCCAATTTTCAACTAAAGTTTTTTGGGTTATAAATTTACAACCCTACTCCAAATTCATATTACAATGAAGTTATAAAATTTCTGAAATAATAAAAGAGTTTTCCTGTACCTGAAAGTGTAAAATTAATTTTTCCTACAGTAAATTAAGTCGTAACTATTTATAATGTATTGCGTGTATGAAATCATGCATGACAGTCTTTTAATTATTGCAAATAAATTTTTAAGTGATAAATATATATTCATTAATGAATTATGGTGCGAATTATAGTATCTATTTAAATGAATTAATTATGCATGAATCACGTTGTAATGAAGTATGTAAGCCTTATTAAAAGAAACGATTTAAAACGATTAGAAAAAGAAAATTTCAAATACTTTTTCATGCTTTTGAATACTTTTGAATTGCCCTTCTTAAAACTATAAAAAAGACAAAGTCTACAACATTTGTTTTTTTCTTTTTATTTATTTTTAGGAATAATAATTTCAAAAAAAATTCGTATATGTACTAATGATAAAAATATTATAATAAGAAGGATAAATATTCGAAAGAAGTTGGGGTTGTGGGTATTCTTTCCAGATAATTTTTGATCCCCAACAGAGTTTTTGATATTTAGTATTGTTTTCCAGTAATTTGTGTTTCAATGTCAAGCTCTGAAATCGGTCAAACACGATCTTTTTAAAAAATTTACAGTGAAATGCAAATAACTAAAAAATATCGCGTGAAATCGAAACTTTGTTAAAATATTTGATAGTGAATAGAAAATTGTTTACAAAAAGAGTTTGTGAAATTTTGTGATACATCTAATAGTTTCACCGGCAAAGTAAAATAGAATTTTAATTTACTATAAATTTGCATTGAAAGGTTTGAATTTTTAATTCAAAAATTAATTTGAAATTTAAATAATAGGTTTGCAATGATTTGAAAATCTTTATAATCGATTATTTGACGATTTTTATCCATCTTACGTCATTTTCGTAAAAATGTTTGTATAATCTGTATCACAGATGGTAAAATTATAATTAATTCTGTGCAAACGGGATCTGTGTGAAAAAATGCTATGGGTAATCTTCATCTGTGCTAAAGGCTTTTGTGCAATATTTACATGTGTAAATTAATTTTGCGCAATTACCTCTCTGTGCAATATACTTCTGTGTGATCGGGGCCCGACCAAAAATATCTTGTTTTGATAGTTTTTTTTACTTGGTTAGAAACAAAATAAATTTGACTTAAAATAAATATTCTTAGACCAAGATTTAACTTAAATTAAAATTTCATTATTTTTGATGCAATATTTTTATAATATTAGTCGAAGAAAATGTTCTCGGATTAAAAAAACCCAATTACTCAGTCCAAGAATAAAAAAATGAAGGCAAAAATTATCTTGGGCAAAGTTAACCTTTTTTTCTGTGTAGTATTGCCAAGTTAAAGATACATTTTGTTATGACAACTATTTGCCATTAGCAATACTTCAGATTGTTACGATAACCACATTTTTTTCCCAGTATGAGATCATCAACAACTGAAGTAACTTTTTTTTGAAGTTTTTATATTTATTTATTAATGGTTGCTATTTTTTTTTTTAAATTATTTTTTATCAAGAGTATAATATAATTTTTTTTTAACTGGTCATATGAACCACTATTTTACAGAAATTCTAAAAAATGCGATACTAAATTTAATATTTTTTTTTTTTATCACATTTTGTTTACCAAATAGCTATGATATGCAAAAAACTTGCCATTAAAATCTAATAAATGAGTATCAGCAAGTTAAAACGACAAAATAAAATATTTTTCTGAAACCAAAAGTCACAGAAAATTCACAATAAAATTAAATATTAAGATTTTGAATCATTCCAAATTGTCTGAATTATTTTGCTTTCGAGTATAAATTTTGGAACGAATCACTTTAAATCATACTGAATTAAAAAAACAACGAAATATTTTTTTATGATTTGAAATTATTTGAAATGATTTAAACTCTCAAATCATTTTAAATTAACTTGAATTAGAAAATAATATCGCAATTTCTGGTTCCTCGCATAATTCAGAATTATTTGAAATAATTTGAACGCTCGAATCATTTTAAATTAAATCAAATTAAAAAATAATATGGCAATCTGGTTCCTCGGATAATTCAGAATTATTTGAAATAATTTGGAAGCTTGAATCTATTCAAATTAAATTGAATTAGAAAATAATATTGCAATGATTTTGAATTACTTCAAATTATAATTTTATGATATGATACAATATGAAATAATTTAGATTTTTCGAATCATTTCAAATTGGATTTCTTAATCAGGGATATTAAAAATTCGCTATGATTTTTTTAAAAGCTCAAAAACAAAGTTCAACTTTAAGATGACACTTGATATGAAAATGAATCAAATAAGAAAACAAAAAAAAAAAAAATTATTTTGAAATAACTTCATGAAATGAATTTTTCCCCTGTTAATCTAAATCAATTGATTTTACCTTTTTCTTGATTGTTGTTTCAATTAAGTGAGCTTCAAGTTAATAATATAAAAACACATGCTACTGATTTTACGAGTTCTTTCGTAAAACAAAAATTTCAGAATTAACAATTTTTTAAAGCATTAACTTTTTATGCGTAATTCAATAAAAATAATACTGAAAAAATGTTAATTTTGAGAATAAAAGTGACCCTATTTCGTCAAAATATGATATTGAAATTTTTTTCTCTTGTTTCGTTTCACAGCACACTCCAGTTGCTGTTCTTATGTCACGTCGCGGCGCCAACTAGCATTCCCGTCATTGCCAATTCCACCACCACCCGGAGAAAGTGATGAGTTAGCGCAAAGGAAAGTAGGAGAAGCTTTTGTGGACTTCATACAGCTAAAGTTTCGAAAAATTTCTAGTCGGGTATGTAAAAATTTTGTAACTTTTGAACGAATGAACCGATTTGCTTTTTTTAGGTAGTATTTGAAGCAACTCATTAATTCCAACAATTAGTAAGATATCGAGCATAATCGAAACAGTTTTTTTTCAAAAATTTATTTTTTGGATGACTTGTAAAGGACTCGATGTATTGATTATTTCAAAATCTAATCGGCTGTAAAACTTCATAAGCCGCGTTAATATTACCTCAAACATAACATCGGTTCGTTTGTTCAAGAAAAATCGTTGTCGAGAGAATTTCGAAAAAGTGTTGTTTTTTTTCAATAAAATCCAAATCGTGGAGCTAATTGATGACAGTTTTTTTTTAAAGTTAGTAGTTGAAAAATTGCGCCATATGTCACCTTGAACGTTAAAACCGGTTCATTATTGCAAAAGATATTGGTGATTAAAATTTTAAACAATACCAATTTACTTGATTTTTTCCGAATAAGTCATAGTATTATTCATCAATATTATCTTTCAATCAATGATTAACCCGTCAGCGCTCCCGTTATGACCATTTTGCTCACAGGACTCTGTTCAAATTATAGGATGTAGTTATAGTGCAAGTAAGACACTAAAAAACACGGGAGTGCTGAAGGGTTAAAATAAACAAAATTGACAATTTTCTGTCCAACTTTCAATTAAATTGAATTAAATGATTAGTTTTTTATCCAATCAATGATTAAGTACATTTTATTAAATTTTTTTAACTTTCCGTTAAGAAAATTTAAAATTAAAAAACAAAAAAGACCATTCAGCAGCCGAAATGGAAGGTAGATTTTTCACTAATCGATATAAAAAGTTAGTTTTATGTATACATATTTTGTGATACATTTTAGTGTATAGTCATGATATGAAATTAGGCTCGTTCTCTAAGAGTGAGGGTAAAAAAGGACAAAGATTATTTTCGATAGAGAACTTCAGATAGTTGATTTGATATAACATTATATAGGTAATATATCTAACTAACCTTTACATAAATAAAGAATGGGAAATTTAATTAGTATGAGATCATAATTATAATCGCTATTACGATGGCAAGACCAGTTATAATTATAGAACGTACAGGTACGATTGAAACATCACAAATAATAAAAGATACACTTTTAAAATATAAAATAGTTGTGAAATTTACAGGTTATTTTGTTCACAATAAAATACAAGTAGCAAAATTGTATTATAATGAAAAATGCATAAGTTATGTGGAATGAAAACCATATTTTCAACATTTTTTGATTCCATTATAATTTTCGAGACTATCAAATTATTGGAAGAAATGGTCAAAACATAACGTGTAAGGTCATAAATTGAAGATTACTGAACGAGCTTTCAGAAACTTTTTACGAAGATTGTCTATGAATATAGTTTTAAAGTTATATGAACTTTAACAGTGATTAAATACTGAGATTTTTGAAAAATCGTAAAAATTTCAAACAGCCATAACTTCTAAACTAATCGACCGATTTAGCCCATAATCGAACGTAACAGCGATAATTAGACATAGAATAAGTGTGGAAAATTTCATTAGGATCTGATATCGCGTAGGCGCAATAGTGTCTTCAAAAGTCGGTTCTGTCCCATATATATGTATATGTGTGTATACATTAGATTGGCGCAAAAAAACCGACTATTTTTTTTTTTTTTTCGATCTCGCATGAAAATTTGTTGGTTTCCGATGTTTTAAGAAGCCTCTCCAAAAATCAGCTCGATAAAAAATTTACAAGAGGTCGCTCGCGAATTTTGAAAATATCAAAAATGATTGAACTTCGGATTTTTTATTTCAAAATTTTTTTTTTTTTCGTAGCATCAATAGTTTCTATTTGTCTATTATGACTATGCTGACAATTTCAGCCTAAAATTTAAACATTTAAACGGCGCTCAAGAATTTTGAATATTAACTGATAATATGTAACTAATAGTTTGAATTAGTTTTTGCATTTTTTTATAACTTAATTAGTGTCATTTCAGTAAAATATAACTTTTGCATAACCAAAAACATATAGGACAGTCTTAAACAATAAAATTTGGTAAGTTTTGAATAAGCGAAAAAACCTACAAATTGTATTAAAAAATAAAAAAGTATATAAATAACTTATTATTTATATTTCTCGGGTTATATTTTCATTCAGTGTCATGCAAATTGATGGTGAAAAAATCGAGAAGCTTTATTATTAATATTTAACGGTCGCTCGAAAATGTCCAAAAGACAGCACTCGGAAACATTCAAAATTCTTGAGCGAGGTTTAAATATTTAAATTTGTGGCTTGAATTTTCAGCGTAGTCATGATTTTATAAATATAAACTATTACTGCCACGAGAAAGAAAAAATTTGAAATAAAAAAGTCAAATTTCAATCATCTTTGATATTTTCAAAATTCGCGAGCGACCTCTTGAAAAATTTTTATCGAGCTGATTTTTGGAGAGGCTTCTTAAAACATCGTAAACCAAAAAATTTTCATACGAGATCGAAAAAAAAAAAAATTGTCGGTTTTTTTGCGCCACCCTAGTATACATATATATATATATATATATATGTATATATTTAGCTGGAGTAGTTCAGTACTTGCCACTAGATCACACCCACAACTTGTAGTGTCCCTGGGAAGAAACTTATTTCAGAGTTATTATATTCCAAACTTGAAGCATTTATGGGGCGCGTTCTCCGCTGTTAATTAGCAGAGTGGTCATAACCCTTTTTTGATAGTAATATAGGGGTATCCTGTATTACACTATGACATTAAGGTTTCTCTGAACAATTTTTGTCATAGTACAAAAAAAATACGTGTCAAGGAAATAAATTACTTTTCTAAATACGCATTTATTCAATTGTTAAGTAAATATTCTGTTATTTTAAAATAATATTTCTTTCTTATTAATAACTCATTCTCTGAGGTTCACTCATATATTTCGTTATGAATGCTCTATAAGCTCTACAGGTAATCAATTTGATTTTATGATTGCTACTTAACGCGTAATTATCTTTACTAAATATTTTATAGTTTCTAATAATTTGTTTTGTTGATGGATTATAAAATATTTAGTTAAAGCAACCAAATATATGATTGGCAATGGGCAATCAAATCATTTTGTTGTCATAACTAAAATTTAGTTGCCTGAAGAAATTTTTTTTCTCAGTGTCGAAAATGACACTAGCAGCTAGGGGTCTTGCACAACCCTGTTTAGAAAATCTCAAGAAATCCAATAGATTCTCATAAATTCCCAGAGATTTCAGAAGAATGAAAGAGTTCTATGAGAAGTGCTATAGTTGAGTATAGGCCCTTATACATACAGCTATAAAAATCTATCGGATTTTTTAAGCAGAGAAGATGCTTACTCTAAAATCTTGCTCAAACATGTGTTACTAGGGCACTTACTTCACTTCCAACACTCCTCTTTTGACAATTTGATGTCCCAATAATAAATGACTCAAGGCATAAGCTCTAACGTCAAAATAACATCATTTATCACTCATGTAATTGTTAATAAGAACTAGGGTTGTCATCAGTGCATATTGTTTTCCATTATTTCCTTTTTTATTTTTAGGTTATTCCAAATAATCCAGTAAGATTTATGTTAGTAATTGATTTTTTTTCCTTTCCTAAGAGATTCTGAAATCAGCAAAAAAATAGCATTACACACCTTCTGTTGAAAATGTGTTAGATGATCACTTCAATTTCAAAAGGAAGATTCACGGACCAGTTAGTAATTAGGTTATGTAATCGTTAAAGCATTCAAATGTGTTAATTGTCTAAACGGCTCATGGAATTAAGTCATTTGTAATATTTTTACTAAAGGAACATTGAAATAGTGATAACCTTTAGTGCATTGTTTAAGTTGTCATTATAATTTCAAGCTTTTTTTTTTTTTTTTTAAATCTTAGGTTACTAATTGTCATGTATAGATTATATCTAGGACTCATGGCAAGTCTATTTATTTATTCATACCGATAATGAGGCACAGCTAATGACCGATAATACACCTACGCTACAAATTAAAGGCAGATAAATTTTTCAGTGATTTTTGCAAGGCTGTAACTTTGTGAAAAATAATCGTATCAAGAATTAATAAATAAAACAATTTATAGCTTGGAATCTCTACTTTTCAGTGCATTTTTATCCAAATTATTTTAAGCTACGGCTATTGACAAACACGAGAAATACCGCAAGATAAAAAATTTCTAAAGTTTTTTTTTTTCCGAAGAGCTCACGGGCCGTGGGAATTTTTTTTTCAGATAAACCAAGGCATAGAGCACTTAGCGAATTGATTCAGCTTTAATTCCATTTTTTTTTAACCTCATAGGACCATTTGTCGCAAAGATATCAGCGTTTATACGAAAAATGATCCTTTTGGCTTTGATCATCGATATTTCAGGTACCAATGATCGCACAGTAAATTTGAGGTTGGCGTTAAAAACTTAAATAAGCTCCCAACAAGACCCTTTCAATATTTTTTGAAAAAAATTTTTTTTTTAATTTCTAAAATCCGTTAGAATTAAGTACAAAAAAATTACTTTTTTTGGTATTTTTGGTAAATCAATCGCTACTTCGTAAATATCGATGGAAAGACTAATGTTGCCAGGTACTCTTTTAGCCTAATGTACCTCCAATAACCCTGTGAATTTTCAAATTGATCTATCGAACCGTTTTACGAGGGTGATCGATCAAAGTTTTGCTAAACAATGAAAGGAACAAGTTTTGTTTCTTTAATTGTGTTATCATCATCAGAATAAAAAAAATTCCGTTTTTTCTTATTTTCTTTTATTTTGACGTTAGTTACACAGTTAATGTGTGGAAAAGAAAAAAAAAATATCAAAAAAAAATCTTGACAATGGTTGGCCCGGCGAATCAGCCCCGAACCTTTCCGCTGTTTTCGAGCTGAAAAGTGTCGAAAACAATAGAACTAATACATTTTCGACCTCCGAGCTTGAAAATACTTCCGCATGCGATTGTTTTTTAATGAGCTTTTTAAGCTCAAAAGAGTTACGTTTTACGTTAAAATTTGAAATCATAGAATCAAAAATAATGAATGAATGAGCGTTTGTTAAATATTTATTTACTATTATGTTCAATAAAAAAAAGTGTACATTTAGGCAAAAATCAATGTAAGTGATCAAACTAAGGATTTAAATGAGTTCTGACTGATATCAAAGTGTCAATACATTAAATATAAAAAAAAATATTAAAAACGGGGTTTTTTGAATTTTTTAATACTCTCTAATCTTCACCAATATTTAACTGTTTCTAACAATTATCATTGATACAATATAACGGATCAGTATATTAAATGACGGATTCACTCATTGAATTGTTTAGCAATGATAACTTAGATTTGTTCGTCATTTTATTTCAATCCAAATTAATCAATTGTTGCTTAGCTATCAATATTGTGACACCGTTTATATTTTTTATGCTATTCTTTTGTGTCTATGTTGAATTTTTTTAACACAAGAATGACAAATTGATTTATAGAATATGTCATTATCACATTAGACTAGATAACTTTGGTCATATAATTATTTAATACTTTTTTTTAAGTATTTATTAGAGATACAGGGGGAGTATATATATATATATATATATATATATATATATATATATATATATATATATATATATATATATATATATTGGCGACGATACTTTAGGATTAGATTGTAATAATCACTGCCTAAGTCGCCAAATACCAAAGAGTGAAACGTTGTGAGAGATGATAAGAAAAGGAGAGATGTAAAAATGTATTTGTGGGGTAAGAGGCGTTCCGTCTAAGTATACGATAGCTGAGACTTTTGAGTTAGGGATATCTATCGTATACACCACCTAAGATGTCGTGTTGGAAGTTACATGTTGGGAATTGTTATATATTGAAACATGCATAGGGACGAGGTACTGCGAGATGCGCGAGTTGTAAATGCCATCTCGCGGAGTGAAGCCGAACTACCACACACATATATATATATATATATATATATATACCCCGTGAGGTAACTAATAACAAGAATAAAACTGAAAAAAATAATTATTCTCTTATTTTTACAGTTCCACTCATTTTCAAAACGGTGTTATCGATAGCCATTGCAAAATTATTTAGATTTATAATTAAAAAAGCTCTTAGAATAACACATAAATAGCAGAGCAATACCAGTTCAGTCATTTTATTAGTCCGAATCAAATCACAACTTCAATTCATTTGAAACACCAATCAACTCTCTACATAGATAACTAAAGACGTCTATTAATACGTGGCATTGGTCTATACGCACTGCCGTAAATATGTTGATATTCAACTAGAATGGACATCATGAGATATAATTAAGACAATTAATAAGTTGTTTTATTACGATGCGCATTAATAAAAAACAACGAATACAGAAGAAAAATATTTCATTCGGTATTGCAGCCAAAGTTAGTGGTGGAAAATTACTTGACAAAACCGTTAAATCGAAATCAAATAAAAATATTATTTTTAAATTATAAAATGATTTTCGATCTATAAGTTCCACTAGTATAGTCTGTTTCTGTGATATGTAGGTATTTTTTAAATGTCTGAACATTACTTCTAAATTGATGGGTGTTAAATGTACGTGCACTAGAACTATTATAATTAACTCGGCTTGAAAACGGTCAATGTAATTATCCGCCAATAATGAATAATAATATCATGTATGGCCTGACCAGAAGTCAATATCACCTCTTATCAGTTCCATGTCACTGGTTTTTTAGTGTGGCATCAATAATGATTAATCATTGAACGGTTAGATAGACAGTATTGGTTGCTCATTGTAAGCAGCTTATAATTGTAAATGTCTTTAATGGTGGTCTGGAAAATACTAACCTATCTGCAGATCAGGTGGATCATTTTGTGACGCATCTTTTAATAAAGACAACATGGATTTGGACTATCCAATCAAGTGATTGAGATCAAGCTAACCTTATGCGCTATATAGCCTATAGCTTTACAGTTTTAGCTTTACTGTACTTACGTAGTGATACGATGTCACCACCACTGATTTTATTTGGTATGACTCTCAATAACTAACGACGTGATTGTAATTAAAGCGAGGGACACATCAAAACACGTTATGACAACGTATTACTCTTAATTTTCTGTCGCTTATGTGATATGTATCGTAGACGATAGACAACTTTGTCAGTCTATGGTTATTGGAATAAAAAAACATACTTTCATATACTATAAATTAAGTTAAAAATTATCATATCCTTGTAAAATTTGAGCTGTAATTAAATTTTAATTTTTCACTTCTCAAAAATTGAACCTCCATAGCAGGGTTCGCAATAAATACTGTATCCTACAGGTGGACTAAGAAACAATCATGACAATCATGATCACACCATTCGCTTTAAGGTTATGATACATTGACATGAGGACTCGTGTGGTTGTCGCTTACTTGCCTACAGCTCGTAGCGACCCTCATACTTGTCTTCATGTCAATGCATCATCAGCCTTACGCTCATGACGCGACACCGTGACAGTCAAATTATTCGCTCCTTAGTACGGATGTAGCATTAACTACTATTGTGTGTTATCAATAATGATTAATTATTGAACGGTTCGATGTACAGAAATTTTCGTTCATCGTAAGCAGCCTAAAATTGTAATGAATTTTACCATGTCTCGAAAGATAATCTGGAAAATACTTAATTATCTGTAGATCAGGTGGTTCTTTTTGTGATGCATTTGTTAAAAAAAAATCGGTCTGTCAGTTGACCCTGCGGGCCAGCCCCAAAACTGCCCGCAGTTTTCGAGCTCCTTGAGCTCGAAATCATTGTTGTGAATACATTTTCGAACTCTTCAAGCTCGAAAATACTTTTGTTTTTTAAAAATAACGTTTTTTACCATTTTTCCTCCAACTATATCTCTCGAACGAATTCACCGGTTGTCCCAGTTGAGGTGGCAATCGACGCATTTTATTGATTTCTAGAGCTGATCAAATTTTAAAATTGATTTATCAAGTCATTTTTGAGAAATTTCGAAAAAACTAAAAAAAAATTTTATTTTTAATTCTTTCGTTCACGGTTTCACTTGAACAAATGAACCGATTTTGATGGTTGAGGTAGCATTCGACGCAGCTTATAAAGTTTAAGAGCTGATTAGATTTTGGAATCAATCCATCGAGCGAATTAAAAGTTATTCAAAAAAAACATTTTTGAAAAAATTTTATTTTCAAAATATCTCCGAACGTACACTACCGATTAAGCTTAAATTTTCAGTGCTTATAGTATTTAACAAGCCGCGTCGAATGACACCTTGACCATCAAAATCGGTTCATCCGTTCAAAAGTTACAGAATATTTACATACGTACGAACGTACATACATGCATACATACACTCGGACATCATCTTGAATTTAGTCAAAATAGCTTCCTCGAACCTCAAAACGTCAACATCTGTTGGAATTTCGATTTTCGCAAATCGGGGTAAAAACAATAACTTCCCGAAATTTTTGAAAATCTTCAATTTTCTTAGCGGGAAGTTAAAAACATCACGTGTTTGCTCTTTCTTATTAAGTGATTGAGACGATCTCCACGAAGTACATCCAGAGTACTATGATCTATTCGTAACACCTCACAATGGTAACCAACACTCCAAATGAGATTAAATCTATTCACTTAAAAAGCGTCAAAATTATAAGATTTATCGACAGAAGTAGTAAAAGGTTGTAGAGGTTGAACAGATCATAAAAAACAAGTCTTCAAAATCGTTTTTTAAAAAAATATTTTTAATCAGTCATAACTTATATATAAAAGTAAGAATAAGTATTTATTTACAATTACCATATTCTAGAAACTAACTGTATACTTATAGTTATTTGTAACACTTAATATTAGGTAACACCACAAATGAAATTAAAACTACTTTTTCAAAATAGTTTGAAATATTTGTTGAAAGGAGGTCAAAAGATGAGTCAAGTTTAAACCAGTTCTAAAACAGTCTCAGGAGTGGCAAGTACTTCCTTCTGAAAACATAATCGTAATAATCTACAACATTGTCCTGAGTCAACTAAGATATATTTTCTAAAATTACGCCGGCGGACACAGATGTATATAAGGATTCCTAACAGAAGGATTGCCACAAGTACAACAATTGTTATAATAATATATTCTTTAAAAATTGAGTTACCACCTGGATTTGTTTTACCATCTGATTCGTCAATTATTGAAGAGTTTGTAATGGTGAAGTCTGTTGACGTATTCGTTTCAGGTGTGCTGTTAGTAACGTCATCTGAGTCATCAATTAACGATGAGGTTGTAATGGTGAAGTCTGTCGGCGTATTTGCTTCAGGCGTGCGGTTAGTAACTATATCTGACTCATCAATTACCGATGAGGCTGTAATAGTAAAGTCTGATGGCGTATTCGTTTCAGGTGTTTGGTTAGTAACTTTATCTGAGTCATCAATTACCGATGAGGGTGTAATGGTGAAGTCTGTCGGCGTATTCGCTTCAGGTGTTTGGTTAGTCATTTTATCTGAGTCATCAATTACCGATGAGGATGTAATGGTAAAGTCTGTTGGCGTATTCGCTTCAGGCGAGTGGTTAGTAACTATATCTGACTCATCAATTACCGATGAGGCTGTAATGGTAAAGTCTGTTGGCGTATTCACTTCAGGCGTGCGGTTAGTAACTATATCTAAGTCATCAATTACTGATGAGGTTGTAATGGTGAAGTCTCTTGGCGTATTCGTTTCAGGTGTGCTGTTAGTAACTTCATCTGAGTCATCAATTACCGATGAGGTTGTGAAGTCTGTTAAAGTATTGAGTTTAAACGTAGATCCTCGATATATATTTTCAGTGTAGTGCTGTGTGGTTGTGGTTCTATTGTTAACTATTGTGAATGAAAACTTCATATCCAATATGCAATTTGGCGGCACCTGAAAAGCAATAGAATTGATTCTATTACACTATTGATAAGGTGTGATCATCTTTTTTTGAAAAAATGTTATCTCATTAACGTTACGAGATTAAATATTCTATTTTTATAAGAAAAGGTTGTTTGCAAAACCTAATTTGAACGTGTTGATAACAATTTACAAAGAAATAAATATACTTCACCTCATAATCTACGGGAAGTGTTAAATTTGCCGCTGCTGCTTGACATCGATAAATCGGATTTTTTGGTAATTCGTCGTAAAACCACCATTTTTGATGATCATCCCATGTCTCACTTGGAACGATTGGAATGTTTGACGGCTTTCCATCATCTGAGGACAAAACAAAAGTAATTTCAAGTATTAGACGAAATCGAACCATACCACACCATATTTTTTAAAAATGTGTATATAAACAATCGTAGTTTTGAGCTTGGCTTTATTTAAAAAGTATATATCTTCGTGTATCAAGACCCCGTCAGTAAAACTCTTTGAAGTATTACCTTGAAACCTCACTTCTTGTTTAGGCGGGTCGTTGAGAAACTAGGGTGGGCTCGTAGCACCCCCGGCAGGGGCATTTTATGGAAGAAAATCTGGACAACGGTTGATTCTCCAGCCCCGAAATAACCCGCTGTTATCAAGCTTTTTGAATTCGAAAACATCATTGTAAACAATACTTTTGAATGTGTTTGTTTTTTTTTTTTACCTCTTTAAGCTCAAAAAGAGTAATGTATTTCATTGAACTACGTAAATAGCAAAAATCATAAATGGTTCTTCAGGGTGATTCGCAATTTTTTTGTAGTTTTGTAGCTGAGTAGATTTCGACATTGATCGATATTGTCATTTCAGAGATATTAAAAAAACCGTTCGTTATCAGTTCTTTCTACAACTATATCTCTTCAAAGAATTGACAGATTGAAATGATTCTGGTGGCAATCGAAGCATGCTATTGAAGTCTAGAGCTGAGTAGATTTCGAAATCGATTCATCCAGTCGTTTCTGAGAAATTAAAGAAAAAACTAAAACCATAATTTTTTTTTATTTCGCATTTTTTAATTTACTCAGAGACTATTGGATCAAATAAATTGAAATTCTCAGGAAATTTGATGGCTGATAAGTTTTTTCGATTGCCGAGAGAACCATCTGAATTGGATGATTTCTTCAAAAGTTAGAAAAGTTTACATACTCACATACAGAAACTTGGACATCATTCTAAAAATAGTCGAAATAGCTTCCTGAGACCTCAAAACGTTGACATCTGGTGAAATTTTGGTTTTCGAAAATTTGGATGAAAAAAATAACCCCGCATTTTTTGAAAATCGTCGATTTTCTTTCAGAAAATTTAAGAAAGAATTTTTTCTTCCAATATCTGATTTGAAAATCAAATAATTCTAATTATGACACTGTTACCACACACAAAGTAAGGCTGAAATGAGTGAAAAGGTCCACACTTTTACACTTTTACTCTCTTATTGTATAGGTACGAATTTTCGGAGTTTTCTAATTCACGCTTTGCAGGTGTACATAGATTAATTGTGGGCTAGAGACTACGATGATATCATAAAAAGATTAATTTAAAATATGCACATTAATTATTAATACTCACAAATTCGACCTTTTGGATTGCAGCCTCGCGGTATCTGAAAATAAATATAGTTGATTTTATTACACTTGTAATAATGTGTGGTGAAAGCTCCGTGATAAACTGTTCTATCTTTATCGTTACGAGATTTTCCCTGAGCTGTTCGTAACTTTGATTTGGCTTGAATAATCAGAGCATCTAAAGGCTCGGAGAGTAGAAAATCATCAGGACAATCCTCGAGTGGATGATAGCTTGTTCGAAACTTCGATAATTACAAATGGAGGGGACCCTTTTTAAGGTGTCAAGGCAAGGTTGCATCTCACTATTACCCTGCAGCAACCTGATTACCAGTAAAGGAAACTGGTACCACAGAGGGGCCTTTTCCAAGCTCTTTTTGACCAGAGTTTCTTCATTTCCTGAGATGGTAGTAGTGTTAGGCCCAAAAGAGGTATAGACTTATGGTGGCTGTGGTTAAATACTACGCACAATGAGATTTTTTCATCATACCTTTTGTTAAAGTTTACCCTTAGTCATTACTTGATTATATTTTTTCACTAGTAGTGTCATCTGGGGCGGAGGTAGTTATGTACACAACGCATGTATACCTCAATAGGTAAGCAAACGATTTCCTGTAAAAAGGAGGCAGACTTCGGTCTCGTTACATCAATCGCTATAAAATTTCATTCTTATAAGAATCGGTTTCCTGCACAACCTAATTTGAAAGAGTTAATATCAATTTACAAAGAAATAAATATACTTCACCTCGTAATCTACTGGTAAAATTAAATTTGCTCTTCCAGCCAGGCATCGAAAAGACCCATGGAGAACTAAAAACTCGTGCCATTGTCTTTCATATTCTAATTTTATTTTCGTTGTATCTGCGGTTCCGTACAGTAACGGCTTTCCGAAGTCTAAAGAAATGACAAAAATAATTTTAAGTACCAAGCGTACCTTAAGTAGATAATTATAATAATGAAAAAGTATATTATATATCATAGGAATATTTTTAACTAACATATATTTTTCAAATCAATAATTGAATAATTAACTCATCTTCTCACTCGATACCCATCGATATATTTCAAGACTCCCAAACGCTGAAGGCTTGAAAGCAAAGTCAGGTGGACATACATTAGTTGTGGGCTAAAGATTACAATGATATTATAAAAAGATTAATTTGAAATGTCAACATTAAATATTAATACTTACATGATAAAACCTGTGTTGAAATAAACGCCAACCAAATCACTATAAACAACATGTTCACTTCACTTAATGTCTGTTGGTATACTAAGTAAATAGTACTGCATATTCGACACCACTGTCAACTGATAAAAGAATGGCACCTCATTGGTTGGAGGACTCGATCTCAAGAGAACGTGAGCTCACTCTATTATCCACTCGGTCCGGATGCAGTCAATATTATCCACTGATAACGATGAGTAATAATATCATATCCGGCTTGACTGAACGTTAATATAACCTCTTATCAGTTCCGTATGTTTGGGTTTTTTGTGTGCCACCAATAAATGATAAATCATTGAACGGTAGATGGAAACACCAATTGTGACTCATTGTCAGCAGCCTATAATATTAATGGCTGTTACTATGTCTTTAAGTAGTTCTACTGTTTAATAGTTCTGCGTGAATGCAGCGTAATATGAGAAATACTGATGTATCTGCAGATCAAACGTACCCCTGATATAAACTTTTCTACAAAGGAACAGCATTCAATCAATATGATAATCTAGCCTAGATTTTTATGTGGGTACCCACATGACGTTTTTGGATGGATTCCCATTTGGTTTCTTATAGAAATTCAGTGTAGATCCCGATAAAGATTCCGAGGTGTTTCAAAACTCCTAACTGCTAAAGAGTAACATATGTGAGTATTGATCTTACTTAACTAACATTAAAGTTCTGATTCTATGACACAGAAATTTTCTAATTGAAGAACGTTACTAGTACGAAATAGTTGGAAATGTATGAAGATTCCATGCATATTTTCAAAAACCATACTAGGGATGGTTGCTACATAAAAATTTTCAAAAAACACTAGCCAGGTATCATAAAACAACTCTAAAAGATTTCAAATTAACACAAAATAGTTCAAATCATTTAACATAGTACTTATTGCTCATATCTAGATAATCTGATCAGCATTTTCGTTCATTATTCAGAAAGCACTTAGATTTATCTATCAGTTAAATATTACGTTGACATTAACTAAGTTCCCATATTAGACTTGATCTATCAATTCATTTTGTTATGAATTTTTTTTTCTATCCTTTTAATAGAACCAAAAAGGGGGGGTATATATATATATATATATATATATATATATTAACTGCATGAATCAATGCATAAACTCTAAAGTCACGATGTCATAATTTATTACTCATGTAATTGGTAATAAAAACTAGGGTTACTATCAGTCCATATTTTTTCCAATATTTTCTGATGTTTACATTATCCGAAATAGTCCATTAAGATTTTTACATCAGCAGTTAATTTTTTTTATTTACTAACAATTACTGAAATCAGTGAATAAAAAATTTAAAAACTGGTTGACCCTGCGAGCGTACCTTGAAACAGCCTGCTGTTTTGGAGCTCACGAAGCTCAAAAGCAATAATATCAATACATGTTCAAGCTCTTTGAGCACGCTAATACCTTCGAGTACTTTAATGTTTTCAAACAATTTAGGTTTCGTATGAATCTCCGAGAGTTCGAGAAATCGAAATTAACGATGAGGATCGTTTTTTAACGTTTCACTCACGATTACGATCAATAAATTCAATGTTTTTGGAGAGATTGCATAAGGTTTCCATAACTTCGACATCTAGAAATTTTTTTTTATTCTAAATCTGAAATTAGGCTTGTAGAAAATTTATTTAAGTTTTGAAAGCTGGCTTTAAAGTTACTATAAGACAATTAATTGCTAAGATATCGATAATTATAATTGCGTCTCGTTCTTGATGATAAGTTAATTGATTACCAGTAGTACTATCAACAATATAACGTTTCACGTTTAAATTCAAAGTTTTGTCCCACCTGTCTACCTTACTGCGCGGTGCGCGTTCTCCTATCTTCACAATGTTTTGTTGCGTCAACTACAACGGACGTTTATCGAAGTTAGGCTAAAATTAATTATTTTAAAAAATAACTAAATTGATAAATTATTTAGACAAAATAATTAGGATTTTCTTATCTCATCATGCTAAAAAATAAGAAACGATCGCGCTTACGCTCGAGAGATCTTAGAAGGTCACCAAAAATATTGAAGAAAAGCTTGCAAGAGCAGATGGACACTATGACAAAATGCATGGGCGAATTAATAAAATCACAACATTCCTTAAGGAGGCAATAATAAAACCTGTTATTATGAAGAAAGATAAGAAAAGAGAGAAAAGGTATTTTTTATTATTTTTCTTATATATACTTACAAGCGTAACCTTCACACGAATATCGCATGATGGGTTGGTTCCACACGAACCTAACCTAGTCCTACATGAACGATAAATATCAGTATTAACAATACCAAAGACTCTTTCCACACGAACGAATGCTTGCAATAATACAAACCAAGTCAGAGTATTTCATGCTACTACCTATTCTTACAGATCCTTCCGAAGTACCTAAGGAAAATGTTCTGAAGTACCTAGGGTAGACGCCCCTGGCAATAAGTCTACAAACTTGCTGATGCCTACGGTCAATCTTGACAAACAGGTTGAGATAGAACATGTTGGTAATCTGCAGGAAGACGGAGAGATATCCAAAGACGAGTGTTAGAAAATATCATCATTATCATCATCATTTTAATAAATTTTAATAAATATTTTCATGGTGTGTGACTAAAAGAATTCATTATCGACATTGTGTTGAAAATTAGATTTGTTATCGGGTACATTCATCAACACTTTCGATCAAGTCAAATAAATGGGGCAAACATCAATAAAGTTAAATATTTTTTACAATTTTGTTTTTAAACAGTTTTTACAAAAAAAAAGTATAAGTAAATAAAATTTAATTAACAATTAAAGTTTAATTTAAAGACGAAAATTGAATATTAATTAAAATGAAGACATTAATTCTTTTGAATTTAAAATTTCCAAATTTTTAAATGCATTCATCAAATGAATTCCTCAATTTCGGGGTGGATGACAAATCAAACAGTCCCGACGAATCTACTGCTGCTATCTATGAGGAGAAAACAGAGCTAAGTTCTAGTCCAACTCATTACTCTTCTAATCCGTTGACTCCGGTCAACAAAACAGCTTTATTAGAATTTTCAGCCTGTAACCAAACTCAAGTAAAAAAGTAAAAAAACATGGAAGATTGACCAACGCAAATTCGTTAATACGCTGCAAAGATTCTCCCCAATCTACGATCGAAAACTTATTTGCTACAACTCCTAAAAAGAAAAGAAGCTCACCAGCATCTCCCCCGGGAGACCGTACTTTGGAAAACACAGCAAAAAATCACCTTATGTACTCAAAGAATATTGTAAAGAACTCACGGAAACAATGCCTAACAATGCTATGTCGCTGGACTTGAACAAAGTATCTGAATTTTGGGGTTAAGCGGCAGTGACGAATAGGTCAACTCACGTTGCTGAGGAAACAGCGTGGAGACGATCTTCTCTAGGAGCTGTGGACACGTAGGTGACGGCATTGACTGGCATTTCAGGTGGGTCATGACCACTTTGTACGGTCCGCCCCATAGATCTTTCTCTACTTCGTTGACGAGTTCCTTCAAACAGCGTCTTTTGCTGTCCTTGATGGCTTTATTCAGTTCTCGACGGGCCTTTTTGTACTCTGCCACCAGCTCTGTAGAGTTAGGTCGACGGTAGCCACGCTGTGATATTCTTCTTCTGAAACACTCTGTACGAAGAGCGCTAATGTGATCATTCCACCAGTGCACCGAAGATTGTCGATTCACGCCACGTTTCCGGGACATACAAGCGTCGCAGGCCTGGGCCACTCTCTTCATTAGCTCCGCTGTCTTTTCTTAAGCACTACCTGTGATAGTCGGGTCGCTCTCTAAGGCTACTACCAAAGTAGCTGGGTCAAAAGCTTTTACTTTCCATCTAACTGCATTAGTTTGTCTGGTTGCTCTTCGAGGGTTCTAGCCAGTCGATACTTCTCAAAGAATTGCGTTATGGTCGCTGGCAGTGTAGGTGTTCCTAACTACCCAAGAATAGTTTCCTCTAGTTAAACTGCTGCTGATAACCGTAAGATCCACTATTGAGCTTGCCTTTTCTTTTGAATATGTTGGTGTCTCACCGGTGTTAAGGAGGACAACCTCTAGTGTGGCCATCGCTTTAAGTAGTGCCTTTCCCCGTGCATTAGTGAACTTGCTACCCCAGTCTACTGTCCAGGAATTGAAGTTACCTGCTATTGCTACGGGAAAGTGTTGTCTTGCATCCTCGGTTAGACGATTGAGAAAATCGGTAAGTTGTTCCAAAGAGAGACTCGGCGGAGCATAGCAACTTTAGAGACGAATACCGTCTACCCATGCTGCTACAAATCCGGCTTCTCTATTATTGACTGCTTTCTGGAATGGCAATTTGCCACAGGACCATATAGAAGCTTTGGTGGTACTGCCCGATTCTCAGAGTTGAGTACTCAGGTGTTTAAATGACTCTGTTATCAGTACTACGTCTAGTTCTAATTCGCGCACGGTTTGGATGAGCAAATTATGCGCAGTCTCACAACGATTGAGATTGAGCTGCAGTATCTTCATGCTCGTTTATTTGTCAACTTCTCGAGTGCTTTTTTGAAAACCAGGCATCTGTATGTACTGGCATGGTAGGCAGCGTCCTGTGCGCTTTAATCGTCAGCGCATAACACACATTTGGCTGGATTTTACCGTTAGCAATCTTGTGTCCTTCTCTTCTGCACCTTATGCAGTGCTTAGACCGGTCGACTTTGCTTTTGTACTGGGATCCAAAGTGTCCAAAGTGCCAGCATTTGAAGCATTTTATGGGTCTCTTGGTTGCTCTCATTCGGCAGTTAACCCAGCCAATCCTTATTTTGCCGTTTCCTCCGAGTAGCCTTTGGGCTGCAGCTGCTGGTAGTGACACTGGCCATCTGTGTACCTCTATAGGCCTTACGGATCTTAATTGCCTCTAGTGGTATCTCGCAAGCTTCTCCAGCTTCCGTTTTCAGGGCAGTCTGAATGTCTTCCTTCGTCGTGATATCATCGACATCTCGGATCTCGATGGTCTCCTGTGGCTCTTTAAAGATTATTTCGGTGTTTTCTTGCAGAATGCCCGTGATAGACTTTTGCAAGGCGTGGCTTTTGTCAGCACTCTCCCTCGATAGCATAACCAGCATGTCCCCAGTCTTGGTCTTGTAGATCTTCTCCGCGGTAGTGCGGACCTATTCACCAGGGACGGCCTGCTTTAGCCGTCGCAACATCTCGGCGTACTTTGCGTCCTCAGCTGGGTGGATGATCAATGCATCCGGTCTGATCCCTTTGCGCGGTTTTTTTTTCGCTTTGGCTTAGGTCGGGGCTCCTCTGACGGCTGCTTTAGGAGCTGCACCATTCTTTGCCTTTTCCGTTCTTTCTTGGACTGAACTTTTTGTCATGCAGACGCCTTTTTACGTTCATCGCTTTGCACTACTGCTTGTTGCGGAGGGCTTTTCTTCAAGTCCTTCTTCTTCGTGATTCGACTGACCGTTGGGTCCAGAGAGGTTCAATCTTTCCTCTTAGTAGACTTGGTGCTGGTTTCAACTTTGTCTCCAGTGGCTGATTCACCGTCACTTTCGGCTCTGGTGTCCATTGCTTCTTCGATCTCAGCAGCAGCTTGACTGCTTTTCTCCTGTATAACAGGGGGAGTGCGTCGTCGTAATATCCGCCTATCTTCATCCAGTGTTTTAAACCTACGAAGGGCGTTGGCTACACTGGTTGTCTTGGTCTTTATCTCCTTGTGGATGTTAACCTTTGATTGGCCAAACTCATGCAACTTGCTGGTCAGCTTTTCAAAGCGTTCCAGTACTTGCGTCCTTTTCATTTCAGTGCTTTGTGTGATCGCTGCTTCTTGGGCATGAGGCCCATTTAAACTCTTGTTCATTTACTTTGTTATCTCCATGCTTTTGTCTTACCAGCGCATTGTATGGAGTGGAGCGGGTTGTCTTAACTAGGAACTGGCGTACCGTCGGAGATAGCACTCCTACCCCAGTTCCCTGAGGCCTAGCCGTCACTTAGCCAGTCCCGAAAGACACGGATGGACTAGACTTGCTCGGGGCGGTGAAGATTTGATCTCTAACAGTCACTGCGTACTTCCTGATCAAGGCCCAAGGTGCCTAGCTTCTGATCCGCTGCTGCAACTTACACCTCGGCAGAGCAAGATCAAGAGTATAATTAGCATCGATTGAATATGAGTATCAAGGGTCCAAACCAGCAGTTCACGGTTATCCAGAACATCACCGAACACAGAATTAGGCTAAGTACTAGTATTAGTTAGTTTTGTAACGCCAGTTTGGGTAATAAATAAACGGACGAGTCTTATAACTGAGCGAGTAGGGACAGACTCACGAGAAGCTATATCAAAAGATCTTAACCCTTTAACGCTTCTGGGCGTTTCCCCCGCTTTGTGGCCTGTCAAGCGGGCGGTGCGTATCTCCGTCAGTGTGTATCCGTGAGCTTTGGCAAGCAGTGCCGTACATAAAAATAAGAATTTAAAAGAACTGAAATTATGAAAAATTTATAATTAAAAAAAAAAAAAAATTTAATTTTAATTTCTTTTAAAACTTGAAATAATTTATAATGTTAAAAATAATTAATAAAATAAAATCGTTGAAAACATTAAAATAGCAAATAAAAGGGTACTAAAAGAACCCAGCACATGAGTGAATTTCGGTAATGACTGAGCCTGAATCTCATAAACTGAGGTAGTGGGGAATGTGAGCGCACGCTGTAGTCTATTCCCACTTTGGCACCGTGCGTACTATTTTGTCCGACTTCACCGTTGAAGGGTTAAATACAGTTTGAACTTAAACCCTAACGTTACAAGTTTCATTAATGAATTAAGTTATAAAAAACTGAGGTTTAAAATTTTAAAAATTTTAGTTAAGTTACAAAAAATTTAACTTCTGATTTTTTTTAATTTACCAAAAGAAGTCATCATCACCCCGCTATTAATGGGTATACACCGCTAATGGTCTCTTTACTCTATGAACAATAATATAATTTAATACAATGCTAATAACATAATCAATCATTTGTTGATGTCTTCAATTTTCTCAAGTTCATTTGAATTCAAATAGATACAGTTAATCACCTCCTATCGTCAAGTGTGTGATACAGCACTGTGGATAACAGCTGAGACTTTGGACCAGAAGGTCCCGGGTTCGAGTCCATGAGTCGGTGGGATTTTTTTTTTTTTTTTTTTTCTTGACAATTATTGTACATATTACTTTACAGAGTTATATATAATTATATGAAATTATATGAAACTATATAAAATAAGATCAAACCAAAACTCAAATCTAATTTCATCTATATAAAATTTTATATAATTATATATAAATTTTTTTTCCCGCGTTTGAGCCTAAGATTAACTTATTGATTACAAATATCTTTCACTATTAGGGCAATTCTACATACATTAATAGTTAAGATATTGATATTTAAATGAAGATGTGGGATCCTTAAATTGAATAAAATGGTACTCATATTAAAGAAGTCAATATTTAAATGAACTATTCAAATAGTTCCGTTAAAAATATATTGGATTAAATTAAAACTAAAAAAATTCAAATTAATTGTAAAATTATTTGAGAGAATTGAATGTATTTTAATTAATAACACTGTCACATTTACCATAATTTATTATTACTATAATTGTAATAAAATTATATCAAAAACATTTAATAACACGAAATAACTATTAGAATGAATAGAAATAAATAATATAATATAATTATATAGTAGAATTAAAACTAACAAGCATAGTTTTTTAATTATTATATTTAATCACACATAAGCATTTAATTTACGGTGAGACCTTGAACCCGATCAGAGAACTAGTGATGATCACTGAACTAGATTGAGGCGTGATATGATACAATTTCCGATGACTATGATAACCACTTGTTGTATATTTTTTATAAATTAAATAAATGGTATTATTATCATCAGTTATTACAATGTAGAAAATAACACCGAAATCAGGATAATTAAATTGAACAGAATTATCGATATGAATAAAATAATTTTGCTGGTAAGTATAACCATTTATTTTGACAAATGCAACTTCGCATCCATTTTCATTAATTTTTGGCAATACATTGAACTTGGGATTAGTTATCAACTTTATAAAAACCTCACCAGTGACAATAAAAGTCTGAGAATCACTTTTAGTTAAAAAACTTTAGCTAAGGTTTAATTGTGTTTTTGTCGTAAGAGTGAGAGGCAAATTTTTTCGGCAGTGATTGATTCACGAATAGTTTTTCGATCGCTGATGAAAGGATTTAAATTTTGAACAAGAAAAATTACGTAAAGGGCTCGTTTGAGTTATAATATCCGGGTAATGTACTAAAATAGGAAATTTAGGCTTTAATTCTCCGAATAGTTTTAAATATATTTCATTGTGAGATTCTATAAAATGTGATAAATACTATATTCCATCTTCTGAAATTGTATAACTAGTAACAATATCAATTATTTCAAATAAAGTAAGATACAGCTCCCATTGATAATAATGCCGAAGTGAGCAATAAGAAATGACATTTCAGAATCAGTAATAATAAGATATCCGTTTTGAACTTGTTTTTCACTAATTGATGATAGTTTATTTCCTTGGTCAACTTCTGATGAAAAATCAAAATATTTTAATCTATCATTCAATTCTTTCCAGGTAAAATATTTCGATTCGATAAGACTTTTAATAATTACTGCCATGCTATACCAACAAACGCCTAAATATAGAACATACATTATATCTCATGTGACATTAATTGTATTATGGAAATAAGAACCTTTATTGAATATGTAGTTTTCTCCAATGCCGTATGATAATAAATTAAGATCAGTCTCATAATTTTCAACATTCCATAGTATTTACAGTTAAATTTGTATTTCCAAGTTTCTCGGACGTATGTCGGCCTAGTGAATATCCGACAAATCTTCTAACATAAAGGCCGCGAGTGCGATCTCGTTCGATGTCAGGATTTTTTTTTTCCAAAGTGCATATTTAGTATAATAAAGTTCCGTCATGAATAGATCTGCTAGTGTCTCAAACCAAGAGAATGATATTCTTGGGCCAAAACCATCCTGCTCTTGATTGAAGAATGAAATGAAATCGTTAAAAATATTATGATTCTTGATTGAAAATAAAAATGTCTTCAACTAAAATGGAAATAATCAAAAGAAAAAATTCGTTGTTTTTGCTGCGAGTGTTATGTCCGGGTAGCGGGTACCGATATGGACATTTATTATTATTTTTATTTTCGGCCCTAGTCTTTCGACCAATAGACCGGGATCACACTGAGTAATTATCTAAAAGGTGTGTTTTGAAATGAAAGATTTTAGATATGCAAATTAAATTACTATATACTATACAATTGAAAATTTTGATGATTCGAATATAATAAATCTTGATATTATTTTTTAAAAGTATTAGGTGGCTAGTCAGCCAACTCTAATTTACAATAAAATTCGTTTCAATAACTAGAGAGGACTATAGAATTTTGAATACAATACAACTTTTTGTGATATTTCCGAGTGTTGGAAATGTTTTAGTATTTTGACATACAATAAACTTAAAAATTACAGTACCTGAATTTGTGGAGACTGGATTATTGTATTTCGCTGATTACACTGATTCTAATTTACTAATCGCGGTTACAACTTGTTTTAGCGTTATGTTAATTCTTATAACTTAACTGAGACAATATTAATTTAAACACTAGTAAAATAATTAATAAAATTAAGTGTGAGGACACTTGTACAATAAAATAAAATTGAAGTGTGAGAACACTTGTAATTATAATAAACTAGTACGGAACTAGTGTGTAAGTGTGAGATCACTTGTAATAAAAAAAATCTGGGCATCGGTTGGCCCTGCGGGCCAGCCCCAGAACTTCCCGCTGTTTTCGAGCTCTAAGAGCTCGAAAACATCAGTATAAATACATTCGAGCTCGAAAATACCGTTGGTTCCCTCATTTTATGAGCTTTTCAAGCTCAAACAGATAACGTTTTATATTAAAATTGAAAAATTTAGAATCCAAAATAATTAATAAATAAGCGTTTTTTACATATTTATTCACGATTATGTTCAATAATTAGCTCAAAAATAAATTTACGTGATACGTTGTATCTATATCGTGTCAGAATATCGTGGTACGAGCGAACATAATGATTTTTTAGCAGTCACTTTCAATGACTTACATAAAGATGAACATATTAGTTTTGAGTTTTGTTGTTCAGTAATTATGATGTTATTCAATGAAAAAAGCAGATACAGATTTTACATTTATTTTTCTGTCAACGATATCTCTCGAACGGATTATCTGATTGCGACAATCTTGGCAGCAATCGAATGATTTTATTGAGTTCTAGAGCTGATTAGATTTTGGAATTGATCGACTCAATAGTTTCCAAAATATTCACGAAAAACGAAAAAAAACGATTTTTTTTTATTCTTCCGTCGACGATATCTCTCGAATAAATTATCCGATTAAGACGTTTAAAGTGGCAATTGGCGCGTTTTATTGAGGTCTAGAGCTGATAAAATTTTGTGAATGATTGGTTTGGTCATTACGATGATATTCGCAAAAAACAGTTTTTTACTATTTCTTTCGTCGACGATATCTTTCGAACAGATTATCCGATTGAGACGTTCTTGGCGTCAATCGAAAGCTTTTATCGAGTTCTAGAGCTGATTAGATTTTGGAATTGATCGATCCGACAGTTTTCAAAATATCCAAAAAAAACGAAAAAAAAAAAAATTTTTTTTTTTCGTATTTCTTAAATATCTCAGAGACTATTTGACTAAACGATCTAAAATTTTCTGAAAATCTAAGTTGAGAAGAAATCTTTCGAATGCCGCCAAAAAAATGTAAATCGGTTCATTCATTAAAAAGATAGGAGAGGTTTACATCCACACACACACACACACACACACACACACACATATATACACACATACATACACCCATACAGACATCGCTCTGAAAATGTCTGAGTAGCATCCTCGCACCTTCAAACTTCGACATATGATGAAAACCCGATTTTTGAAAATCGGAGTGAAACCAATACCTTCCCGAATTTTTTGAAAATCATCGATTTTCTTAGCGGGAAGTTAAAAATAAAAACTAGTGCAGAACTAGTATGAAATAATTTTTGTGAAGACACTGTGACTTGAACTTCACTGCCTCAATAGGACTCCTGTCCTAGACTAGACTAACTGAGACTGATTGAGACTAAAGAAACCGATATTGAGACTAGTTATTTTTGATTTTACGGCCCTTTTTATGTGTTCCTATCGGATCCTACTTCGTCTATTGTTTGGGGGAAAACTGTGCCCAATCGGAGCACAGTTCCTATGGGCCCTTTCCCTTTCCCTATGATTTTCCGTTAGGGAATTGAAAAAGACACACCTCGATGTGGGCCTATTTGTGTGCGCATCCACACATACACTCACATCTATAATATATTATTTATTACAATACTTTAAATTTATTTATAATTATTTATTCGAATATTATTTGTTTTCAT